>JAPPVO010000013.1:5122780-5672204 GCA_030407325.1 Camellia japonica
ACAATTTGCAAAAAAAATCTCAACACAACTCCCCAATACGAACCCAAAAATCATTCACCATGAAAAACAATAACGAGATGCAGGCCATGGAGCTGCAAAATCACTTAACTGTCTAGCATTTTTGAAATCTTTTTTACAGCTCCCAGAGAAATCTTAACTGATGATATTTTCTCATAAACATTTTGAAAATCAGACACAAGCAAGGAACAAAACTTTTCTTTTCTTTCCATCAAGTGGTTGAAACGGCCCCTTTTCCTAGAAACCAACACAAAAAACTAGTGCAATACCGAAATTCCTGTGTTTCCATTGATAGGCAATGAAACAATGAGTCCTTTCACCACCTACTATGAATATCCAACAATAATTATCTCTATTTGCCGCTTTTTGTTAATAGAAAGGCATTTAAAAACAAAGAAAATTCTTAAATTTATTAGGAAGTAGGAAAGGAGAGAGGAGAAGATAAACAAGCATGTTTAATCACTTAAAAATCTTTCTTTGTTACAACTATGCAACCCTGAATTATGCACCTTCTTATACAGCCAGATTGTATAACAATTCTTGGATAGCATTTACTTCAGGATTGCATAGTTGCGTCCCTTATGTAAAGATATGCACAGACGTCGACAGGTTTTAGTTTGTGTTTCTAAATATTTCCATATGTTTCCAAATTCGTTTCTCATTTCATCTGTTGTTTCCAAAACATATCCATGCTAACCAAAACAACACACCAAAAACGAAATTTGATCATTGGCCAAAACATGTCCATGCTAACCAAAACAACACACCAAGAAAGTCGGAAAATGATTTTAAAATGAATGAAATCATACAAAGTGTCAAAATTGTAATGTTTCAACCCTCTTGCGTTGATTAAATAAAAATTTAACTACTAGGCCAGTTAAAGCAAAATTTTGAGAAAGCCTTTCTTCTATAAAATGTGGGATGTTTCAACCCTCTTGCCTAAATTAAATAAAAATTTAACTACTAGGCTGGTTAAAGCAAAATTTTGAGAAGGCCTTTCTTCTATAAAATGTGGGGATGTAGTTTTTGAGCAGGACCGAGTGGGTTCAAGGTTGGATGATGCACCATGACCTCTGATAGAGATACCACGTGGCGAAACACGAACCACACAGGTCAGGGCAGTGGTCAAAGCCTAGTCAAAAAATGATACCTAGATGTGTAATCTTAGTGTGAGAAGGAACCAACTAATTGGATAAGGAAATGTTACCTTAAGAAGTAGAACCTAATCTACTTAAGAAGGTGTCCTTGCTAGGCAAGTGTATTCCCAGATGGAAAAGAAAATTTGTAAAAGTGGAATGACACTCCTATATAAAGGCTACACCCCCAAGCATCGAGGTATGAGTTTCCAGTTAAGAGCATTAGAGCATTCTTGAGTATTTTGGTGTTCTTCGAGGAGTTGTTGACTTGAGCATCGAAGTGTCCTCTAGCCGACGAAAAGATCGAACAAGTGCTCACCTCAATTTTGCAGATGTAGAGCTCACGAGTATTAATTCACATCATCAACCATGTGGTCCAATTTTTACCCACAATTTGGTGCCATTTGTGAGAAACGAGGACAAGATGTACCAAAGCTCAACACAAAGGCATAGGCGAAGAGGACGCGAAGGACAATAGAATTGGTCACAATGTGGAACAAATTCACAAGTGAAGGCCAATGGGGCTAAGGATGTAAAGTAGCTATCACAGATGCAAGAAGTGCCACACCACGACCGTGTCCTCGAGGTCCTCACTGGATAGGTGGTGAAGCTCGAGAAGATAAGTCTCCATGCTCAAGAAGAGCAAAGCTCATCCGAGCAATACTCACTAGAAGAATACCCAAGATTGCCATATCTAAGGTCAAGTTCACTGAAATCCATTGTAAAAAGAGAAGCCATAGCATGAGAGCAATGCGAATATAGAGTAACGACGATTATAGAAGTTGGAGCATATAGGCTCAATAATTTGGAAGGCAATTGTTTGTGTAAATTGTTGTCTTGGGGCAAGGGCCCGAAGTAATGGTATTCTCAGTCGAGATAGGTGAGAAGAAAAAGCCCAGTTCGGGAAACAACACATGTTTGGGTGCAATTCCAAGGCTCAATTGGTGTGAGGGCAGGTTGTTGTCAACTTGAATGTACTAAAGAAATGTCCCTTGCAAAGGCAAGAAGCTGATAAAAAGTCTAGCCGAGATTAGTAGGACCACAAACAAGGTTCGCTCAAGGTATCCATAATAGCTTTTAGAGTGAAGTACTCATATAAGCTAAGTGACTTGAGGTCTGGGACACAGCCGAGAACAATGCTCACAGTGGTGGGCATAAAGTAATCCAGCCGAGGTGATATGCTCTCACATTAGTGGGCTAAGTTGAAGTTAGTAAATGAAAAGGGGGAAGGAAAAAAAAACCACAGTGGTGTCCTCGTGGTTGATGGCAACATCTGAGTCGCCACAATCTAATTAGAAAAGTATCTTGGATAGGGAATACTTGCTGGGCAAGTGAATTCCTAAATGGAAAAGGAAACATTTACAAGCAGGATGGCATTCCTATATAAAGGCTACACCTCCAAGGATCAAGACATGAGGTTTTTGGTTATGATCATTAGAGCATTGATGACCATTTTGGTTGAGCAACAGAGTGCCCTCCGGTCAACAACACAATCAGGCAGGTACCTCGATTTACAGGTGCAGAACTTAGGAGTACTCATTCACGTTAGCAAGCTCGTTTCTCAAACCTCAGGAAGCAATTTTTCCTTCATCAACCATGTGGTCTATTCTTTTACCCACACATCAAGGATTCCCTCAACTTCATTCCAATTTCAATTTGGGACTTCAGGTCCCCTACTGTAGTCTTCTCCCTACAAGAACATGGTACATAGTATTTGCTCCAATTTACATGAACATAACACATAAAACACAATCTCAAATCAGAGGTACATCACACCAACTAATTTATAATACTCAAATAGTGTGCATCTAAGGGAATATTCATGGCGTGACATATACCTGAGGGCAAAGGCGACTCAAACTTATGTGAGACCCCCAAGGCAAAAAATCTAATTGGGGCCCTTCATAAATTTTTGTACAGTTTTTTTTATTTTTTAATACCAGTTTTTATTTTCTAATACAATAATTTTTTATCTAAAAGTCATAGCAATATCTCTAACCTTCATAATCAAAATAATTTTTGTAAGCAAGTCTTTTTGTCTTGAATGAGATGACGAAAAAAGTGTAAATGTAATGATGAGACTCTTTGAATCCAATGAAAGGTTTTGGTCAATATGCAATATGCAACCCCCATATTGTCTCCATTAAATATACTAACAAAATACAATGACGACACTAATTTTGTTGTTTAAATGCCAAAAGTGCCCTTGATATCATTGTAACCAAACACACCCATCTCATAACTTCACACCACAATCAAACACCCAATACCCCCTCTGGCCCCACTGCCTCTTCCCTCTCCATTACTCTTCCCCTCTAAACTGCGACTACCCAACCTCGTAAACTCTTCTTTATTTTTTTTTCCTCTAAAATGCATTGAATCTTTCTCTTCTGTCTCAAATGCATTTTCTCCCTCTCAAATTGTTCTCACAGATTCAACATCAAATTACTTATATATACATTTATATTGCTACTATATATATAAATATATTTACACTTACATTTGTATATAGATAGATTAGCACAGATGCAAGTTTCAATCACCGCAACCATTGCAATTCCCAGTTCCCACAACCTTCTCTGCGAAATCCTAACACCACCACCGCCCCAAGGCTTACCTATCACTAAATCAGCATCACAGATGCCACTGTAAAAACAAATAAACCACCCATTCACCAAACCCAATATCCATTCTTCTCCACCGATCACTCATGCCTCAATAATAAAAGGCCTATCATGGTTTTAATAAATAGACCAGTAATCCATAAGGAGAGATATAGAGAGGGGGAAAAGAGGGTTTGTATATGTACATGTGTGGTGGTCACAACGGTGGGAGGCCAGAGCTTGCAGTTATAAAATCCAATTCACACATCAACCGTGATGGTGGGGCTACTTTTGGGCTTGCGGTGGTGGTGCACCACATCCAATTTTCACCAACTATAGGAAGTGGTAGTGGTGGGTTCTTGATAGCAGTGGGTTGTGATTTTGTGGCAAAATAACTTGATTATGGCAGTGTAAAGAGGTGTTAGGGTGCCCGCTGTGCTGGGTGTGGTAGTGGGGAGGGAACAGACAAGAGGAAGGGATTGGTAGAGAGACAGTGATTATGGTTGTCGATAGACAATGGTTGTGACGATGGAGGGAGATGAAGAGGGGTTGTGTTGGAGGGGTGGCTGCAACTGTGAGAGCGAGAAGAGAAATGGAAACACAGAGACGAAGGAAGAAGAAGATGATGATGTCTGGATGTGTGGATGATGTTTGGATGTGTGGGTAGGATGTTTAAGTTAGAAGTGTTTGGTTACAAGGATTAAAAAATAGGTTAACTAACAAGGGTAAATGTGTAAAATTACAACCATTGTCAATAATTGTTTCTTGACAACTCTGACAAGGGAGGCAGTGTAATTTCAAAAACTACAAGAGAGATCCATGTAATTGTTAGAAACCTTAAGGGAGGTTTGTGTAATTAGCCCAAAAAAGAAATTAACGTTGGCTTCAAAAACAAAATTTTCATGTAACAAACATTCTCTAGAATTTTTGTTAGATTCTAACCCATAGGTTATGGTAGAACTACAATCAATATTTTGTTTCTTACATTTATGCCCAATAGACAAGGAGTTGGTGAGTCCATCGGACCTGGATACATAACGGATGGTATAATAGTGGCCGACTCCATCCACCCAAGCCGCACTCGAATGTGCGGCCAGTGGACAAGAAGTTGGATTGTTTATTGGATTTACATGTCTGTTTGGTGCTTTAGATAGATTTATCCTACAAACCTGTCAATTCTCATTGCTACCGTTTTCCTAGACCTACTTTCTTTCACAAAAACCAACAGAAAGTAAAACTCTCAAACAAGTGCCTGCTCTCAGCTCTTTTTTTTTTTTTTTACTAGCTTCAATTTATTATCAACATATCTCATTTCTTAATGTATTTTCTCACCTTTAGGCACAAGTGAGTGGATCCCATGTACATTTATTAACATGGGTCCCAATGCATTGTGTCTAAGAGTGAGACAATAGGATAAGAAATGGGATTATGTACTGCATTACTCTTAAAAAACACCTTAGCAATTGTAAAAGTGAATGCACACCTTAATTGCAGGAAACTACTACTTGGGTGACGTTTCTTTCTTACTAAGACACGATTTTGCGCTCCCAAGTAAGAAACCTATAAGAAACTCACACCCATCGAGGAAAAAAATTGCTCCCATCTAAGATAGAACCTCTCAAGCATACAAATCTTGAAAAATAAAATAAAATAATAACAATAATAATAATAATAATAATAATAATAAAAAAACGTATTCTAGTGCTTAGTATTTACATAATATTTATTTATACTTAACAAAGACAATTTATAGTAGGCATCAATCTCCAATAATAATTCATATTTTAACAAATATAACAATAAACATAAGTACAAGAATATATTTATATATTTGATATATACACACTCCCATAGGCGCTCCCAACCTTAGAAACTTCTATATACCCTTGCTCCCGCTCCTGTCCCCACCCCTGCTTCTTACAACTAAGATGCACACATATGCACAAATGCACACAAGGAAGGGAAGTGAGTTGTTTGAACGGATACATAGATATGAAAAATTGAATGGCTAATAAAGAACTACAAGGAACAAATGGATTTCCAGAGTGAAGGCTAACAAAAAAATCTAAAATAAGAACAAAAAATTTGATATATTGATGAAAATGCCTACAAAATCAGTTTTTCCCTTTCCTATTTGAAGTATAATCTTTGAATTCACTATGCAAAAACACATATATAGTACCACTATGTTAAATCATCACCAGAGACAGATACGCAAGACCCCTAAGGTATTACTTGTCCTTGAACTCGGATGGCATTTAATTTGGAGGTCAAATTTGCATTTTTAAAAAAAATAATACATTGGAAATAAGGATATTTTCTATACTTGCATGATTGTACAGGTCATTTTAAACATGAAAGTGTTCTCAAACTCTCTTACTAAGATGTTCTTATTGCTACCTATTAAACATGCAAGTTATTTTTGTGGTTTTTATGACAATATATCAGTCTTGATAATGAAAGAGTTCCCAGATGACCCAACTAAAATTATGGCACAGACTAGGTATGTTATCTGAGAACATTAGCATGGACCCCCTATTCCCACTAAAAAAGAATAACAGCAAATAGTGTATCACCAAAATACGGTAAAGACACTCCTATAGTTAGTAGGGGTAATTGCCGGTCTCCATGGAAATTGATAGGTGCCTAAATGCACACATTTAGACCCCCTATACTATGCTTGTTAAGTCCATAATTGTTATTTTTTCCTTATTCTAATGGATTTGTGTGTTGTGTCGGTTAATTGGGCTTTTGTGATGAAATGAGAAGAAATGGTAATATTACAGGACCACAAGGTGAGGCCAAGCAAAGCAAGATAGAAAGAGCTCAATGTTGAGGTGAGCCCACGCTCAAGTTGTAATGTGCCTTGAGCCCAGGCGCACAAGAAGCTGAGTACTATCTGAGTGAGCCCGGGCACAAGCCGTGGTGAGCTCAGGCGCACATGAGTGAAGCTACTGTCCAAGTGAGCCTAAGTGTAGGTCGCAGTGAGCCCGGGCATAGGAAGTCCAAAAAATATAATTCTCATGCTTGTTTTGAGCCCAATCCAACCCTAATTAAGAGGGAATTATAAAAGGATGACTTAGGGTTAAAAAAATGGAGTTCTTCACATATTGAAAGACGGCACAATAGGCAAGAGGGAGGCAACCCAAGGTTCCAAGGATGGAGTTCTCCACATCCATGGCGTTCTTCACCTTCTCCATGGGCAACTAATCTTCTTCCTTAGGGTGTAGATGAAACCCTAGCCAAGTAACCTTATTTTGTGTATTTGCTTTTGGGATTGATTATTAATACAATGATTGTATAATTGAGACAATTTTCTACTCAATTGAATTTATTCTTCCAATCTTGTTTGATGTATTTAATTTCTGTGATTTTAAATACATAGTTAATACAATAGTAATCTTTGTGCATGTATTTAAGAGTTGAGATAATTCACGCCTAGAGAAGACAAGACGTGCTACAACCCTAGTTCAGTGTAGACGTTTCTTGCCAATCTAAGATGAGTTATACATGATTCTTAAATTTATGAATCCTCTTGAAGACACTGTTACGGCTGGCAGCAACGACGAGTCACTATTGAATTAAGCAATCAATTCCTGAAATTGATAAAATGATTATCGTTGTGAAGCTAGAGGTGGATTCAAATCCCCGAGTCTTTTTATATTGAATCCCCCATTTAACTTTTATTTTTAATTAGTTTTCATCTATCACTTCATAAAACCTCATTCTCTCCAATTAATTTAAAAAGAGATTTCCAAGATTTAAAACAACTCAACCTTTTGTCCCGGAGGATCGACATCCGGACTCGAACCGTTATTCTATTTGAATTGGGGTTTAAGCTCGGTTCAATATTTTATTATTTATTTTTGGTGTGCAAAACGATCCATCAGAAATCTATGTCCAAGTTGCTTCCACTTGTATCCAAAGTTTTTTTTCTCTAAAAGTGGGTAATGGAGAGAGTTTCCGATTCAGGGAGGATGTTTGGGTGGGTAATTCCTCTTTCGATGGGACATTTCCACTTTTATTTCGTGTGGCTCGTCCTCATAATGCTTCCATCGCTTCTTTAGTTTGCTCTAGTTTGGCATCAATTTCGTGGAATTTCAATTTCATAAGAAATCTTCATGATCGGGAAATTGTTGAGTTGGCATCATTGTTGTACTTACTTCATGAAGTCTCATTGTCTCCAAATGTGACTGATAAGCGGGTTTGGTCAATTCACTCTGGTGACTTTTTAAGCAAATCTTTCTTTGACAAAATCAGTGATAAACCTAAGGTTCCTCATACTCACAAAAGAATCTAGAAAGTAGCAGTGCCTCTTAAAGTGACGATTTTTATGTGGTCTTTGGCTCATGGTAGAATCATGACTAACGATACCTTTCAAAAAAGGAGGCTTAATCGCTATCTTTGTCCTCAATGGTGTATCATGTGTAGGCAAAGTGGGGAATCCTTTGAGCATTTGTTCTTGCATTGTCATATGGCCTTGGATCTTTGGCACCAACTCTTTTGTTTGGTTGATACTTTGGGTTGTGCCCGGCACTAGTGTTCAATTGATTTTAACTGATTTTTGTGGATTTCAAGGTAAAAAAAGAGCAAAAGTGTCTTGATTTTATGGCATTGTCAATCTTTTGGGTCATTTGGTTGGAAAGGAACATAAGGAAATTTGAGGACAAGTTTGAAGACACGGAGTCATTGTGGGATAGAGTTTGTTACTCGGCTTCATTATGGGCCTCCATTTCGCCAGTGTTTAAAGGGATTCCATGTTTATTGATATCGAGGGATTGCACACCTATTTGTGATGTATAGTCTGTTTTATCTTTGGTTAAGCTTCTTATTGTGTATATTCATTTTGAGAGGACTCCTTGTCCTCATTATGTACTTATTAATCTATAAAAATTTCCTTTTCTTGTTGATCCAAAAAAAAAAAAAAATGAGAGAACAAAGAGATGCAATGAAACAATATAAAAAACTCCAACAATTTTAATGTAAAAATATTTTTGATAAACTCAACACAACAAACTCCAAAATATCACAAATAATATTTTTTTAATGTTTGACTAACCAAAATCACCAAAACTAAAATAGCTAATTTGATTGTTAGTTTTAAATTTTCGAGATTTACTCACTATTTTATTTTAGCTAAAAAATAAAAATAGCTAGTTTGATGGAGATGCTCTCAATAATGTTGAACAAAAGCATGCCACTGCTTTTAACTGTGTTTTGCCTAAGAGAAATAATAAACAAAGAAATTATGGAACCCTCAACAAATTACCAAATTCAACTAATGGCAACATAATGAAGGATCAACACAACCAAAATAACTATGTCAACAAGAACAGTATGTAGATAAACCAACCAACCACCACCCCAATCAATAAAACTAATGCTCCATTTGTTTGGTCGGAAAATTGTTTTCTGCGTTTTCTAGTGTTTGGTACAGTGAAAAACAAAAGTCAACAAACACTTTTTCTGTGATCAACAGAAAACAAACCTATATGAGAGGAAGATGATTTCCACTTTTAAAAGGAGGAAAACATTTTCCTGTGGAAAACGTTTTCCGGATTTAAGTATTACCAATGCAACCACACCACCACCACCACCACCTCCATTGCTGCCACCACCACCACCCTCCCCTCAACACCAACACCACCACTACCTCCACCCCACCACCACCACTCCACCTCCGCCTCCACTATCACCAACCCACAACCACTAATGCAATCATTAGTACATTAGTTTCAAGAACCCAACCAAACATAGGAAGACATTTTTTCTAAAAATGTTTTTCGTACAAAATGTTTTCCATTGAAAAATGTTTTTTGTTTAAACAAACGGAGCACAAAATACAGTAAAAATACAAGTAAAGAGGTCCATATTTGTTGCATTTTACTAGGATAAATGAACCAATAAGGAAATGAACAATATATAAAAGGTAACATGATTTATAGGAAATTGCTAAAAAAACGTGAAACTATCATTGCAATTGTAGGAATTTGTATTCAATTCACTACACCATAACAATATCAAATTTTATCCTCATAAGAATTATTCTAATGACTCACCGACAAATGGAGCTTCTGCAGAAGAGGAGAAGCATTTAAGAGCGAAGTAAGAGAGAGAAGGTTAAAGTCTGATGATACCATAACAAACAACTCCAATTGTTTGAGAGAGTTGAATCTAGTTATCCTTGCAGGTATTGGGAGGACCTGAAGAGAAAAGAAGAAAAAAGTTTTATATAGAAAAATATCCCATCTTCATACACAAAATGAAAAAGTACACAATAAAGAGTAATAATTCTTTCATTTTTCCCTCACCTCATCTGTTGTCAAAACTAGTGATAGGGTTTGAAGCCGAGGAAGATCATTTGCAATTCCATTGAACATATATTGTGTGCCCCTCTCATATGCAACCATGAACCTGATATGCACTTTTTCCAGCCGAGGAACGTCAAGAAAAGAGAAGTTTTTCACTTTACCAATATATTCAAATGTGGTAAGACCAATAGAAGAAATCTCAAACTTCTCTACTCCATAGCATTCATGCACAATCAAAATCTTCAAATGGAGGGATGGACCATGAATGCATAAAGTTTCAGGTAGAATACTGTTCTTTAGCCTCAACCATTCAAGGTTTAAACAACTAGAAAGGATACTGTTAGCACAACTTTGATTTAGAGGCACATGTTCTAAATCAAGGGATTTTAGGGAGATGAGCCTGCTTACGAGATTAGGGGTTGGCCCTAGGTAGCATGATTTTAGGCACAAATACTTTAATTGAGATGAATCACCTTGAGGAAGAAGCTGACAGGGAAAATCAAATAAGTTATTACTTTGACTTTCAGGACTAGTGGAAAAGTCAAGATCAAGCTTTTCAGTTTTCATTATAATTGCAAATCTAATCCACCTATCAACATAACCAGCGTACTCGTTACCAAGACAAAAACAGATCCTGAGAGAGTCTAGCTTTTGACCATTGTATAGCTCCAAAAATTGATCAACTCCAGTTACAAACTTACTCTTATCCTCCCATGACATATCTGAATCTCCATTTGAGTACCTTGGTTTGTGGTTGATTCCGAGCACGGTATGAAGATCAAAATCAAGATTCAACATGAATGGACAGATATATCTCCATCTTCTAGACAGTATCCTTGCCTTGACAGAATCTCTAATAGTCAAAAACGAGAGAATGCTAGAGAGAATGTCATCTGGCATTTCAGTAAGACAATCAATGGGTTTGAGGTCATTGCCCTAACATATTTCAACCAAAGAACATGTATATTAGCAAATAATAAATTACTTTAATGGGCACAAGTATTTTCACAATTTCTAACCACCATACAAAAGCCAAAGTGGCATAGATTGGTCTTTTTCCCAGAAGAATTATTGAGGGATTACGTTCCTAGGAGAAAACTGAGACAAAAATAGCATTAGCAGTGTTAGCATATCTACACTTATATTCATGTATGGTCATCTTATAACGTACATCATCTCCATATAGTATAGTCATTAAGGCGTTTACTTTCTAACGATGGTGAAATATCCTATTATCTGTTGTTGTATTAGGCAAGTTTCATTGCCAAGGAATGAAAGATCATTAACCACCTCCCTTTGGATCTCTTTGCAACGTCAATATAAACATTTTAACACTTATCTACGTCATTGTGGACGGTTTCAACTTTCAAGCAAGATGTAGTGCAAGCTCTAACAAAAACTGCTTGATTTGCGAAACTAATTGGCATAGTAGTGTAAATCATATGTGTTTTTCTCATGAGGCATTGACAATACACACTGTTGGGGTTGTAGTTTGACCTAGTAATGCTCTTCCATGAGACAGATAGGGAATGTATTGTAAATTGGTCTTGTTAACTTGTTCAAATTGTCTGACCATTTACAGACAAAGATAAACTATATGTTATTATTTTAATGGAAATAGAATAAAGTCGAAGATAGTATTTCTCATATAAAATTTCTAACTCTCAACGGTAATTTGGTTGGATCATTTTCAATTTTCAATATCAAGACTTTAATATATTGTCCAAAAATTAGGACAAAATAACTTGCATTTTCTCCTATAATAAGGCAGCAGTTAACACTTATCCTGTATAGAAATCTGCAAAGTAGGGACATGCTTATAATATGGGGCAGTTATGGACCAGTCCTATGAACCGGACTTATTTACCAATAAAGCCTGCTCAAACTTTCAGCGATTAAAAATAAATCAAAACGCACAAACAAAAACCAAAATGTCCCAATCATTTATCACTTTTATAAATTTTTCACTATCATTACCAGTACTAAATGATTATTCCACAAACATAAAATATAAAATATACATTTATAAAGTCTAAAAAAATTCTCATTATCAAAACGAAGGCAAACACATAATTTTTTTTACTAAAGACCTATGAGTCTGGTCCAGTCCATAAGATCCGATGGTAGGACCACGAACAGAGAGAGGATTTTACACTGAGGGGGGCAACCAGTGCCGTCTCCATAAATTTTTATTCAATGCAGCGTTCAACAGCAATTTTTTTCGACTTAACCGGCCTTGGTAGTTTGAAATTTTCATCACCCACATCCAAATCAGACTGGCCAGTGAGTTGAATTCTTTAAGCGATTTCAATTTGGCAGATTAGGCAGGTTGAGTTTGATTAAATCTGGAATCCAAAATCTGGACTATTTTTTCTTTTTGACACTATTAAAATCCTCAATGCCGACCAAGGAAAAGAAAATTAAAAAAAAAAAGCTTCATATACATCCTCAGAATACAAGCAACTTCCAATAATCATAATCATAAACAAAATACAAACAACAAAAATAGAAATATAAAAATTATCAAAAAAACATATTAGTTAAAAAATAAATGAACTTCGTATACAGCTCACAAAATCAACATTCTTACGCATCAATACAAGAAAAAATTGAAACAAAAAATAGAGTCTATATAGACAAGAAAAGCAAAAGCAAATCTTTATTTTTAATTGGAGAAAAAAAACACAAAAGTGGGGGGTTTTCTGTAAATGAGGTCCAAAGGGTGCTTGAGGGCAAGGGTTGCAGACTTGCAAAAGTGTGGGCATGTGGGGAGGCAACACCAGAGTGACCGGTTGATGTAGCGGACGCCAGTGATTGGATGAGTCTGAGGGGGTGATCAACATTAGAGAGACATCGAGATCTGCATGACAGAAGCGTTGTTCGAGTGTGTGTGAGAGAGAGATATAAATTATCACCAATTTCCCTATTTCATACCCAAATTATTAATTTAGTCCACTTTTTTTTTATTTATGTTCATGTGATTTAATTGGAGACGATTCTACAAATTATTAATCGTTGAACCCTAATTAATGGGCAAGAAGGTATTTTTTTTATTTGAAACAACTTAAATTATACAACCAAACACTCATTAAATTGGTTCTGAGGTGTTGTTTGTTTAAAATAATAAGAAAAATAAGTATTTTGTTAAATGATTTAAGTTGTTTAAATTTTGAAATAAAATTTGAAGAAATTATAAATAAATAAAACCCAGGGTTTGCCTTTAGTGAAATATCAAACCCTGAGATTTTTAATTCTTCAATTCCAACCGTAAGTTTTTGAAATAAATTCAATTTGAACCATCCGTCCATATCTATTTAAAACCATTAACAAAAAAAATTATTTTGCAACACGTAGCATTATATTATTCACTCTTCCAACTTTAAGTCAATTACAATTTCACCTAAATGACACATAATCACAGCCATCTTTACCAATCATCATATCCATCTTTACCAATCATCATAACCTTCCATCACAACCTTATTATACATCCCACTATACTTGATTATCCTCTTCCACTCCTTCTCCTTTGCCCATACCCTATTGTGATCCAACCCTTCCTGTTCAACTTCACATTCCGCCATAGCCATCGCCAGTCTCCCTTTCCCTTTGCCCGCAACCATCCATCACTATCCCCCAATTCACTGCCTCCTTCCACTCCTCCCACTGCCAGTGCCCCTACCTCAATTGCCATTGTTTTTGCTATATCTTCCTCTCATTCATCTTTAATCACCACCACTTCCCTCCTCTTCCATCAACGACAACCACATCCTTCATTGCCTTCCACTGGCGACTACCACTTCTTTTTTTTTCCCCCAATGGTGACACCACCTCCTCTTACTTGCCACCTACGACCGCCACGCACTTCCTTTTTTCCACCAACGATTACCACTTCTTCCTTTTCCACAACAACCGCCACTTGCTTTCTCTTCTCCACCAATGACTACCACCACCGTCTCCCCTTCTCCGTTCGTTCCCATTACTCATTCTCATCGATCACTATTATTATACTTCTTGATCTACATTCCCCATGCCTATTGATCCCCATTCCCTCTTTCCCTTTTCATATACAACCAATGCCTCCCTCGCCAAATTCATACCTATATTAAAGATGCGAGTCAAATGCAGATTTTTAGACTACAAATTTTAAAGATTTTCAGATCTCTATCCCCATAAATGCCTGCGATTTTGCTTGTTGATTTTGTTTAGATCGAGAACGGGAGATGATGAATGTAGCGTTGGGGAAGGAGAAAGAATAAATAGGGTTGTTGTCAAAGAACAATAGAAGGAAGAGTGAGAGTGGTGGATCAAGGCAATGGTGGCTGCATCTGAGGGAAGATAAGCATTGTTGAATGTTGAATGTTGAGGGTGGGTGAGAGAGAGGAAAGAGTGGATGTGGAAAGAAATAATGAAAGTAAATGACTAAAAGACCATTATCTGTTTATTTTACTTAACGAAGATGGACGGATGTATGAAATTGGGATCAAATAAAAAACTCAGGGTTGAAATTGAAAAAAATAAAACCTCAGGGTTTGATCTGTTACTAGAGTCAAACCTTGGGGTTTTTTTTTGTAATTTTCCCAATATTTATTTTTTTTCAATTAAATTAGACTTCAACGGTTAATGATTTGTAGAATCATCTCCAATTGGACTACATAAACATAAATTAAAAACTTTTGGACTAAATAGACAAAATTAATAGTTTAGGGATGAAATAGAATAAATGGTGATAGCTTGGGGAATAAAAGTGAAATTAACCCAATCTATTACTATATAACATTATCCCACATCGAGAAGGCAATGAAGTATTAGTTATCCCACCTTCTATAAATAACGGTGATTTATCATTTTGGCACAATTAGGTTCACATCACCATTATCCTATCAATTATCCTTTTATCTCGTTGATCTAGATGAATATCAAGTTTTTGATTTTGTGATTTCTTATTGTTTGAATAAATTGTGATTTGGTGTAATTAAACTTTTATAATTATAATTTTTAATATTTTTGAGTTTTTTCAATTTGTAGAATTTTCTAATTTTAGAATTTTTAGATTTGAGTTATGTTGCATAAAATGACTTTGCCAAACTTGTAGTTTAAAACCAATTTTTTGGCAATAATATTGGCATTGGAAGGATTTTTGTGAGGTCTATTCATTTTTTAGCTTTGCCAAGCCTTTTGGCTTGACCATTGAAATTGTTTGCTTGACATCAGCTATAGAAGACAGAAGAAAATTATGTTTAAATGAACCACCTAAATAATAAGGCTTTATGTGTATTTATAATAAAAAGGAATCTTAAAATCTAACTTAATTAGAAAAATAATTATATTATTATTAAATTAAAAATAATAATAAATACTCTCTCCGTTGCATTTTGTTTGTCCTTTTTTGGAAATTGCGCCTTTATTCAGATCAAGAAAAAAGGGCATTTTTGTGAATATATATATATATATATTTTGCACAATCAAAAGAACAGTTTTTTCTTGATTCGAAAAAAGGCACAATTCTAAAAAAAGAACAAACAAAATAAGAGAGAGGGAACACTTATTAAGGAGTTTAGTTATGTGCGGCTAAAGAGCTTGTGGGGGATGGAACAAGGTTTCTAAGTGCAGTAGAAAAAGGTTTGTAATCTCAATGGATAGGCGTATTGGTTGGACAAGTGAGAAAATTATTACAAACATGGGACATCCATGTATTGGCGGTGTTTGGCAACTTGGTTTTGGGATTTTTTATTTTATTTTTTCCACTACAAGACAAAGGTTTTACAAAACAAAAAAAAACAAAATCAAACAAAATATCACATCAAGCCCCATAATCATTTCACTTTTTCTCTCACAAACATCACATCCAAACACAAAAAAACCCACTATCTTCCCAAACACACAAAAAAAAATTTTCCAATAATATCCTACAATTAAAAAAATCTACATAAAAACCCACTTCCCAAACACCCATATTGTAATCTTAAAAGTATTTACTACTATAGTAATAACAGACATATTGTAATTATTTTCTCAATTTCTTGTCCAACTAATACGTGGATGACCCATCTATTGAGATTACAAACCTTTTTCTAGGCTCTGTTTTCAATTTCATCGCATATGCAAGCGAGAGACAGAGAAGTGTGCGCGCCTTCACAATTGCGTTCAACTTGATCATGTAGTGAATTTTTATTTATTATTATTATTTTTATTTATTTTATTTTTGGTCAATGGACTGGGCAGTTGCTTGCTAGGCCCAATAGGGGTTAAAGGGACAAGTTTTTAGGTGCTTATGCTTTTCCGTTGGTGGGCCGTTATTTTTGTGAATGATATATGGCAGTGGGGCTTCTGCGCTTCAACTTTGTGATGGTATTTTTGGGCCCAAATAAAGCTAGGAACATTATCTATCTATTCTCTATTCCATATTATAAAGATAACAAGATAATTAATGTAGATGAAACCGGGTATCGATAACTGCCTCGAGCAGCTGTTTCACATAAATAGTGTGTCAAATACTTCTAATTATATATATATACATATATATATATTTTCAAAGCAATGAGATACCATTTAGATTTTTGTTGGGATGAATGGGCTGAGTTGTAGCAATCGATACAGTTGATTGAGGTTTTCAATTGTAAGGATCGAGCCAATTCAAATTTTAATTTAATATAATCAAGGCCCAGATAATTTTATTTATGCATAATTATAATGCTAATTGTTTAATTTTTCTACGCGAATTAGTTTATTGGTTCGCAAGAATGGTCTTCCATTTCAATTTGAGATTTGAGAGATACGCCCAGTAGATAATTTCTTTTATGTTAAAATATTGAGTTTGATTATTTTGTCAATATTTCGGAGATTAGAATAATTATTTACGCATTTGGGCTCCTAAAACTGTAGTATTTATACATAAATGGAGATATTTTTGGGAAGGCGCCACTGTTATGCAACCGTTTGGGCCCAATTTGGGACCCATTTTGATGATCCGAACCGTTCAATTTTTAGAGTACATCAAGTGGAGTATATCTATAAAAAATCAAGTTGATTGGACATCATTATCCCTTTATCGAATGACATTTGTATTCAATTTTACACTTAAATTCACATTTACCATTTATTTTTTTAGATACGAAATGTAATTTGATGAAAGAACTATTGATGTCCAATGAACTTGATTTCTTTTACAGGCATATTATACTAAGGCCCCGTTTGGGGAGTGGCTAAATTAGCCAATTAGCCAAAAAGTTACCTTTTTAGCCAAAAAGCCAACAACCCATACTAAAAAGTCAAAGATTCTGTTTTCTCTCTACTTTTTGCACAATTTTTCGTAATTAGCCAAAAAGTCATCCCAAAATACAAGTTTTTTTTACCTACCTTTTTAGCCAATTAGCCAAAAAGTTACTAAATTAGCCTGTTCCCAAACGAGGCCTAAATGTACCCTAAAAGTTGAATGATTCGGGTTATCAAAATTGGCCCAAAGGGAGGTGGTTAATGATCTTTCATTCCTTGGCAATGAAACTTGCCTAATAGAACAACAGATAACAAGATATTTCACCATTGTTAGAAAGTAAACGCTTTAATGGCTATACTAAATAGAGATACTATACGTTATAAGATGACCATGCATGAATATAAGTGTAGATATGCTAACACTGCTAATGCTACTTTTGTCTCGGTTATCTCCTAGGAACATAATCCCTCAATAATTCTCCTGGGAAAAAGACCAATCTATGCCACTTTGGCTTCTATTTGGTCCGGGTTGGGTAAAACCAGGACCAACCCATTATCGACGGTTCTTGAGAAATTAGAACCAATCCAATCCGTTTAAATTGTGGAACCAATCCGTTTAAACATAGATTGGATCGATTTAGGATTACGGGTTCACACAATTAAATAACAAAAAAAAAAAAAATATAGAACTTAAAAGGAAACAAAAGCAAACAGCATCATGTGTGAACTGATCAACAAAAACAGCAACATATAAAATAACAAAAACCCATTAAAACAGTATCACCAATTCTCCAAAATGTCCTCTTATGTAACAAAATTCCAAGCAAACAAAGAGCATTAGTAGTAGATAACAACAAACAAATTCAGCACTAGTAGACATTTCCCTTTCCACAAATTCTAAGCAAACAAACAGAAATAAACTGGTTTTAGAAGGGGGCATACCTTTGAACCAGAAGGAGTTTCAGGCTGAGGATCATACTCTGGCTCAGACTGAGAGAGGTCGATGACATCATTTGTCTCTCCAGTACTTGACATCTATCAAACAAGAAAAACAAATACATCAAAAAAAAAATAGGATTAATATTATTAGAGAACAGAAATCATACCAGAAATCAAACAAAAAATATACACTGTTTCTCTCCATGCCACGGAAATCATACCAGAAATCAAAGAAAACAAATTTATCCACACCACAGAAACCCAAGAAAAAAATAAAAACAGAAATCATATAATATACACACACCCATTTAAAATACACTGTTTCTCTCCTTGTATACAGAAATCACTGTTTCAGTCAAAAAATAAAAACAGAAATATATATATATACACACACACCCATTTAAGATAAAAACTGAAATAAATAAATAAATAAATAAAAACTCTTACTTACACACCCACACCCATTTCAGAAACAGAAAAACAGTGTCACCGAGAGAGAGAGAGAGAGAGAGAGAGAGAGAGAGAGAGAGAGAAGAAGCTCACCGATCTGATCTGAGACGGATGAGAGTGTGAGAGACAGTACCGAGAGATATAACTCAGTCTGAGATGAGAAAGCGAAGAGAGAGAGAGCACTGAGAGAGATGAGAGTGTTAGAGTGTGGCGTGAATGAATTAGGGTGACTTTAGCTTTTATGGGAAACAATAAAAATTATATTGCGTGGGAGGGTCCGTAGCATAAATATAAATTATTTTTATTTCGGTTCCAATTTAGGAAAATTTTAGAAACTTGATTTTTAGTCACTTTTTTAGGTTTGTAGTAAAAGTTAAAAGTTGACTTTTTTGTATTTATTTTTTTCATTTGAGAAGTTGGTTTTTAGCCACTAGTAAAATTACAATTTTATCCCTCATGGGTCAAAATATGTTACGTAGATGAAGTTGTAAATTTTTTAAAATTGAATTGAGGTGGTTTAATCATTTTATTGTGATTTGATATCATAAACAAATATTAATAAAAAAAACAAAAGTAATTTTTTACCAATTTCTCAAATAATTTGTCTAAAAAAAACCAAAAAGTCACTTTTTACCATCTTCTCAAAATAGGCCTTAGAACTGTAGGGTTCAATCCGAAATTGACCTGTGGCTTATAGATTTTAAAATTTCCAATCTGAAACCAAACTACAGATTTAAAAAACTAATCTAAACCTACCAAATTAGACTAGATTAGATCGAATTATAATTATACGGATTCATTGCTCAACCCTATAAAATACTTGTACCCATTAAAGTAAGGGAGATGCACCAATAAATCCTACATTCCCATCTTATGATCCAGTTAGTCCTAACTTTTATCTTATAATCCAATAAGTCCCAATCGAGTGTTAATGACCAAATAATCCATGTTCCCCTACTTGTGGAACCATGTAGTAAGGGTAAATGTAGAATCCTCCTAATGTGGAATTTACGTCTATGCCCAAACCCTTCCTATATTAGTTTTTGTTTTCCTCCGAACTGATCGGAATGGAAGAGACGTAGATGGAAAGGTGTGTATTGTCCGATGTTAATGGCGTAATGTTGGGTAGGGCACATCACGACTCGTAATTGGCAGCGTGGAATTATTGGTCAGTGGGAGAGTACAACACCAACTCCCTTTTCCTGTAAACCCTAAAAACTACGCAACACGTCTGCTGGCAATACATTGACGTTGGTGGGTTTGAGTGGCTATGACACTGTTGTATTTGTGTGTGCCGACCGGAAACCTATTGCGATGGTGTAAACCATAGCAGTGCAAACCCAAGAAAACAACACCACAAAAGGTTTTTGTGGGGATGTTTTTTTATTGATTAACATTGTTTTCACCAATTCTGTGATCTAACCGAAAACGGTGCCCGCCATTCTTATTGACTAACATTATTTCATTGTTCTGTATTTTGATTAACTTTGTTTTTGTATTATAATTAAAAAATTAAAAATAAAAAATTCAACCAACATCAGAGAGAGAGAGAGAATTGGAGTTGGGTGCGTGCTCTGTTTTTATGTTTTCTGGTTAGTGCGTGCTCTGTTTAACTATTCATCAATGGCGAAAGAGAAAAATTCTCTCTCTCTCTCTCTGCAACTATTCATCATTGGCGAAAGAGAAAGAGAAGAAGATGTTTGTTGGGTTTGCTTGGAACTGTGTAGCGGAAAAAATGTAGACCGACGACAAACGCTGGTCTCCAGAAAAAATGTCACCCAACACATGCAGTATCCCCGTATTCTCTCTCCTAAAACAATGAGTTCAATGTTAATCAATGAATATCCCAACCCACATGTTAACATTTCCTTATCCAATAAAAAACGAAATCACTCATCTAGAGAATCAATCACACAAAGGGTATTGATGTAAAACCAAATCTATTCAAATCACCACAAAAAAAACTTCCCAAAAAATTAGGACTAAATGGTGTACAAAAAAACTTCCCGGACTAAATGGTTCAATGTTTCTCCATATAGGATTTATGGGTAATTTTTCCTTGAAGTAATTTATTATTTGCTAATGAGTGGTACTATTAGCACCCCGCAAAATATTTTGAACCCTCCATTTTTGTGGGCCCTACTTATAAATTTTCAAAGCTCTCAAAAAAAAAAAAATTTCCTCTAAATAATATCAAAATTATCATTGTGAAAACATTTCACCCATTGAATGCACACCCTCCACACCCTAAAAAAATCACTCTTCCAAAAAACCCTAACAAAACCCACAAAGAAGAAGAAGAGTCAACGTGGTTACGTTCTCTGCTGCCTCATCTAGCATTGTCACAGTTGGTAGGGTTTCTCTCTCTATATATAATTTATTAGTTTTCTTGTAATAATTTATTCTCTTGTAGGGGAAAATAATTTATAATAATTGTTTTGGTTAGTTTTGTTGGTATATATTATAAAATTGTGAGTTCAGTAGAGAACTATGCATCAATATTATTAAAGTTACGCGATAAATTAATAATTTTTGAACTTGATAATGGATTTGGGTTACTTCCGATAACTTCTGCAAGTGTTAAAAGATTTGACCATTCAATGTATTAAGAAATTTCTATGTTCGAGCCTGTAATCTCGAACTTGAAAAAATGAAAACTTCTATAGGCATTGACAATTTTGACCGTGTTAAGAAATTTCCGTGTTCAGACCTGCATTTCCAAACATTGTTTATTTGTTCGAAAATGCCTTTCTGAACAAATACGTAATGTCTAGGTCTATATTTTTGAACTTGAAAAAATGAAAACTTCTGCAAACGTTAACAATTTTGACCGTTCAATTTGTTAAGAATTTTTCATGTTCAGACTTGCATTTCCAGGCATTACTTATTTGTTCAAGAATGCCTTTATGAACAAATAAACAATGTTTGGGCCTGTGTTTCTGAATTTCGGTCATATGTTCGGGAGTTCAATCCAGAAAAATATAACGAACAAATTTATTTTTTTGCCGTTTTTTCAAAAGCTTACCTTTACAATGCTAATATCCTTTGAGTTAAGAACAATATCAAAGCTATGAATCTCCTTATAATATTTTATTGTTGTATTTCTCTTGTTTTATGGAGTTGTGGTTACCAAAAAAATTTCACTGACTGTCATTGCTGGAGAAGCGTAGGTAGTCAAATGGTTACTACTGTTACTGTTGAAATATTGCTGTCAATGGGGTTTCAAGGTTTTGAGGGTGGGTAGGTAGGTTTTGAAGGTGAGATTTGGGAAAGATTGATGAGTGATGATGGAATTGTGTGCTCTCATAAATCTTAATTCATGATGTAATGAATGTGTAGGTTTAATTGTATGATAGCGTGTCCTAAAATTAATGATATGATTTTTATTAATTTTATTTAAGATTGTTATTGTAATAAAAATAAAAATAAAAATAAAAATAAAAATAAAAATAAAGGGGTCAAAATAAATTATGGGGGCTAATAGGCACACTATTTTGCTACATGTGCGTTGGTTGAAATATGTTAGGGCAATGACCTCACACCCATTGATCTTCTTACTTAAATGCCAGACGACATTCTCTCTTTCATTCTATCGTTTTTTAGTATTAGAGATTCTGTCAAGGCAAGGATAGTGTCTAGAAGATGGAGACATATCTGTCCATTCATGTTGAATCTTGATTTTGATCCTTATACTGTGCTCGGAATCAACTACAAAGCAAGGTACTCAAAGAGTAAGTTTGTAACTGGAGTTGATCAATTTTTGGAGCTATACAATGGTCAAAAGCTAGACTCTCTCAGGATCTGTTTTTGTCTTGGTAACGAGTACGCTGGTAACATTGACAGGTGGATTAGATTTGCAATTATAATGAAAACTGAAAAGTTTGATCTTGATTTTCCCTGTCAGCTTCTTATATGATTTTCACTGTCAGCTTCGTCCTCAAGGTGATTCATCTCAATTAAAGTATTTGTGCCTAAAATCATGCAACCTAAGGCCTACCCCTAATCTCCCTAAAATCCCTTGGTTTAGAACATATGCCTCTAAATCAAAGTTGTGCTAACAGTATCCTTTCTAGTTGTTTAAACTTTGAATGGTTGAGGCTAAAGAACAGTATTCTATCTGAAACTTTATGCATTCATGGTCCATCCCTCCATTTGAATATATGAATGCTATGGAGTAGAGAAGATTGAGATTTCTTCTATTGGTCTTACCACATTTGAATATATTGGTAAAGTGAAAAACTTCTCTTTTCTTGACGTTCCTCGGCTGGAAAAAGTGCATATCAGGTTCATGGTTGCATGAGAGGGGCACACAATATATGTTCAATGGAATTGCAAATGATCTTCCTCGCTTCAAACCCTATCACTAGTTTTGACAACAGATGAGTGAGGAAAAAATGAAAGAATTATTACTCTTTATTGTGTACTTTTTCATTTTGTGTATGAAAATGGGATATTTTTCAATATAAAACTTTTTCTTCTTTTCTCTTCAGGTCCTCCCAATACCTGCAAGGATAACTAGATTCAACTCTCTCAAACAATTGGAGTTGTTTGTTATGGTATCATCAGACTTTAACCTTCTCTCTCTTACTTCGCTCTTAAATGCTTCTCCTCTTCTGCAGAAGCTCCATTTGTCGGCGAGTCATCAGAATCATTCTTACGAGGATAAAATTTGATATTGTTATGGTGTAGTGAATTAAATACAAATTCCTACAATTGCAATGATATTTTCACATTTTTTTAGCAATTTCCTATAAATCATGTTACCTTTTATATATTGTTCATTTCCTTATTGGCTCATTTATCCTAGTAAAATGCAACAAATATGGGCCTTTGTATTGTATTTTTACTGTAACTTGTGCTCCGTTCGTTTAAACAAAAAACATTTTTCAGTGGAAAACATTTTCGACGAAAAACATTTTTCAGGAAAAATGTCTCCCTAATGTACTAATAATTGTATTAGTGGTTGTGGGTTGGTGGTGGTGGGGTGGATGTAGTGGTGGTGGTGGTGGTGTGGGTGTTGGTGTTGAGGGGAGGGTGATGGTGGTGGCAGCAATGGAGGTGGTGGTAGTGTGGTGGCATTGGTAATACTTTAGTCCAGAAACCTTTTAAAATTGGAAATCATCTTCCTCTCATATAGGCTTGTTTTCTGTTGATCGCGAAAAAAAGTGTTTTGTTCAGTGGCATGCTTATGTTCAACATTATTGAGAGCATCTCCATCAAACTAGCTATTTTTATTTTTTAGCTAAAATAAAATAGTGAGTAAATCCCCAAAATTTAAAACTAACAATCAAATTAGCTACTTTAGTTTTGGTGATTTTGACTAGTCAAACATTAAAAAGATATTATTTGTGATATTTTGGAATTAGTTGTGTTGAGTTTATCAAAAATATTTACATTAAAATTGTTGGAGTTTTTTATATTGTTTTAGTCAATAAGGGTATTTTGGTCATATGTATTGTAGTGATAATGTAAATATTAATTACGGTGTAAAGTCTCATTACTGAAATCCTAGCCTCGCCTTTCCATCTCTTTGTTCTCTCATTTTTTTTTTAATTATTTTTTTTTTTTGAATCAAAATAAGGAAAATTTTATAGATTAATAAGAAGTACATAATGACGACAAAGAGTCCTCTCAAAATGAATATACACAATAAGAAGCCTAACCAAAGATAAACAGACTATACATCACAAATAGGTGTGCAATCCCTCAATATCAATAAACGTGGAATCCCTTTAAACACTGGCGAAATGGAAGCCCAGAATGAAGCCGAGTAACACACCCTATCCCATAATGACTCTGTGTCTTCAAACTTGTTCTCAAAGATCCTTGCGTTCCTTTCAAACCAAATGACCCAAAAGATTGAAAATACTATAAAATCACAACACTTTTGCTCATTTTTTACCTCGAAATCCAAGAAAATCAGTTAAAATCTATTGAACACAAGTGCCTGGTACAACCCAAAGTATCAACCAAACAAAAGAGTTGGTGCCAAAGATCCAAGGCCATGTGACCGTGCAAGAACAAATGCTCAAAGGATTCCCCACTTTGCCTACTCATGATACACCATTGAGGACAAAGATAGCGATTAAGCCTCCTTTTTTGAAAGGTATCATTAGTCATGATTCTACCATGAGCCAAAGACCATATAAAAATCTTCACTCTAAGAGGCACTGCTGCTTTCTAGATTCTTTTGTGAGTAGAAGGAGGAACCTTGGGTTTATTGCTGATTTTGTCAAAGAAAGATTTGCTTAAAAAGTCACTAGAGGAGTGAATTGACCAAACCCGCTTATTAGACACATTTGGAGACAACGAGACTTCATGAAGTAAGAACAACAATGATGCCAACTCAACAATTTCCTGATCATTAAGATTTCTTATGAAATTGAAATTACATGAAATCGGTGCCAAACTAGAGCAAACTAAAGAAGCGATGGAAGCATTATGAGGATGAGCCACACGAAATAAATGTGGAAATGTCCCATCAAAAGAGGAATTACCCACCCAAACATCCTTCCTGAATTGGACACACTCTCCATTACCCACTTTCAGAGAAAGAAATCTGGATACAAGTGGAAGCAACTGGGAGATAGATTTCTGATGGGTCGTTTTGCACACCAAAAATAAATAATAAAATATTGAACCGATCTTAAAACCCAATTCAAATAGAATATCAGTTCAAGTCCAAATGTTGATCCTCAGGTACAAAAGGCTGAGTTGTTTTAAATCTTGGAAATCTTTTTTTTAAAATTAATTCAAGAGAATGAGGTTTTATGAAGTGAAAGATGAAAACTAATTAAAAACAAAAGTTAAATGGGTAATTCAATATAAAAAGACTTGGGGATTCGATTCCACCTCTAGCTTCATAACCATAATAATTTTATCAATTTTGGGAATTGATTGCTCAATACAATAGTGACATGTCGTGGCTACTAGCCATAACGGTGTCTTCAAGAGGTTCATGAATTTAAGAATCAGGTATAACTTATCTTAGATTGGCACGAAATGTCTACACTAAACTAGGGTTGTAGCACATCTTGTATTCTCTAGGCAAGAATTATCGCAACTCTTAAATACATGCATAAAGATTACTATTGTATAACTATGTATTTAAAATCACAGAAATTAAATACATCAGACAAGATTGGAAGAATAAATTCAATTGAGTAGAAAATTGTCTCAAAGTTATACAATCATTGTATTGATAATCAATCCCAAAAGAAAATACACAGAATAAGGTTACTTGGCTAGGGTTTCATCTACACCCCAAGGAAGAAGATTAGTTGCCCATGGAGAAGGTGAAGAATGCCATGGATGTGGAGAACTCCATCCTTGGAACCTTGGGTTGCCTCCCTCTTGTCTATTGTGCCGTCTTTCAATATGCGAAGAGCCCCATTTTTTTAAGCCTAAGTCATCATTTTGTAGTTCCCTCTTAATTAGGGTTGGATTCGGCTCAAAACAAGCATGAGAATTATATTTTTCGAACTTCCTACGCATTGTGCGCCCAGGCTCACTGCGACCTGCGCCCGGGCTCACTCGGACAGTAGCTTCACTCATGTGTGCCCGAGCTCACCACGGCTTGCGCCCAGGCTCACTTGGACAGTACTCAGCTTCTGGTGCGCCTGGACACACTACAATTTGAGCCCAGGCTCACCTCAACATTGAGCTCTTTCCATCTTACTTTGCTTGGCCTCACCTTGTGGTCCTTCAATATTACCATTTCTTCTCATTTTCATCACAAGAGCCCAAATAACCTACACAACACACAAATCCATTAGAATAAGGAAATAATAACAATTATGGACTTAACAAGCGTAGTTTAGGGGGTCTAAATGTGTACATTTAGGTACCTATCAATTTCCATGGAGACCGGCAATTACCCCTACTAACTGTAGGAGTGTCTTCGCCCCTAGTGATGGATGGGTTGAATCTACCAAAAGCCCATTTCTATGCTTCTAATTGGCTGTTCTCTCCCCCCCATATAATGATAGAGCAGTGTCTAGGGCTTCTAAACTTTGATACCAAGCCAATTTACTTGAGGGAAAGAGACAAAATATCAGAGGAAATTGCAGAGATTTGAGGTAAAGTGATATGGCTACCAAAGAAAGCAGTAACAAATTGACAAAGCCCTGAATTGCTGTTTCTCCTTTATTCAAATTTCTAGAAACAACTGCAAAACCAAAAGTTAAACCCTAATTCTCTCACTGATTTACTTGAGAGAGAGACAAAAAATAGCAGAGGGAATTGAATAGAATTGAGAGAAACTAAGATAGCTACCAAATGTAAGCAGCCTTAACAACAATAAGGAAGCCCCGAATCGCTGTTTCTCATTTAATCAAATCTTTAGAAATAATTGAACAACTGAAAGTGAAACCTTAATTTTCTGCTCTTATAATCCCAAAGCTTCACTAATTCCCAGCCGGGCACCATAGACTTTAATAAGATGTCCCAATCCTCACAGGCTAAAACTATGCTTGTGCTCCAGAAATTATCTCCCTACTGTTGGTCATTTCAAAGGTAGTAAAGTATAAATCGTATATGCTTTCATGAAACATTGAAATACACACTTTTGGGATTGCTGTTTGACCAAATAGTGCTTTTTAATGAGACATATAGGGAATGTATTATAATATGGTCTGGTTAACTTGATCAAAATGTCTGACCATTTATAGTCAGAGATGCACTATTTATTATTATTATTATTTTTGAGGGGAATAGAAGGTCCATGATAGTGCTTCTCAGTTAAATTATGTAATCTTTACCGTATTTTGGTGATGCACTATTTGCTATTATTATTATTTTTTTAATGGAAATAGAGGGTCCATGCTAATGTTTCTCAGATAACATACCTAGTCTTTGCCATAATTTTAGTTGGATCATCTGGGAACTCTTTCATTATCAAGACTGATATATTGTCATAAAAACCACAAAAATAACTTTTATGTTTAATAGGTAGCAGTAAGAACATCTTATTAAGAGAGTTTGAGAACACTTTCATGTTTAAAATGACCTGTACAATCATGCAAGTATAGAAAATATATCCTTATTACCAATGTATTATTTTAAAAACCAATGCAAATTTGACATCCAAATTAAATGCAGTCCGAGGTCAAGGACAAATAATACCTTAGGGGTCTTGCGTATCTGTCTCTGGTGATGATTTAACACAGTGGTACTATATATGTGTTTTTGCATAGTGAATTCAAAGATTGTACTTCAAATAGGAAAGGGAAAAACTGATTTTGTAGGCATTTTCATCAATATATCAAATTTTTTGTTCTTATTTTAGATTTTTTTGTTAGTCTTCACTTTGGAAATCCATTTTGTTCCTTGTAGGTCTTTATTAGCCATTTAACTTTTCATATCTATGTATCACTTCAAACAACTCACTTCCCTCCCTTGTGTGCATTTGTGCATGTGTGTGCATCTTATAGTTGCAAGAAGTGGTGGTGGGGACAGGAGCGAGAGCAAGGGCATATAAAGGTTTTTGAGGTTGGGAGCGCCTATGGGAGCGTGTATATATTAAATATATAAATATATTCTAATAATTATGTTTTTTTGTGTAGTTGTAATATATTTGTTAAAATATGAATTATTATTGGAGATTGATGTCTGCTATAAATTGTCTTTGTTAAGTATAAATAAATATTATGTAAATAGGAAGTGCTAGAATAAGATTTAGTGTTTTTTTTTATTTTTTTTATTTTTAATTTTTAAAGATTTGTATGCTTGAGAGGTTCTATCTTTAGATGGAAGAGATTTTTTTCCTCGATGGGAGTGAGTTTCTTATAGGTTTCTTACTTGGGAGCGCAGAATCGCGTGTCTTAGTAAGAAACGTCACCCAAGTGGAGTTTGCATTCACTTTTACAATTGCTAAGGTGTTTTTTAAGAGTAATGTTGTACATAATCTCATTTCTTATCCTATTTTCTCACTCTTAGACAGAATGCAATGGGACCCATGCTAATAAATGCACATGGGATCCACTTACTTGTGCCTAACGGTGAGAAAATACATTAAGAAATGAGATATGCTGATAATAAATTGAAACTAGTAAAAAAAAAAAAAAAGAGAGCTGAGAGCAGGCACTTGTTCGAAAGATTTACTTTATGTTGGTTTTTGTCAAAGAAAGTAGGTCTAGGAAAAAGGTAGCAATGAGAACTGATAGGTTTGTAGGATAAATCCATCTTAATCTCCAAACAGTCATGTAAGGCCAATAAACAATCCAACTCCTCGTCCACTGGGCATACATTCGAGTGCGGCTTGGGTGGATGGAGTCAGCCACTGTTATACCATTCGTTATGTATTCAGGGCTAATGGACTTACCAACTCCTTGTCTACTGGGCATAAATGTAAGAAACAAAATATTGATTCTAGTTCTATTATAAGTTATGGGTTTGAATCTAACAGAAATTCTAGAAAATGTTCGCTACATGAAAATTTTGGTTTTGAAGCCAACGTTAATTTCTTTTTTGGGCTAATTACACAGACCTCCCTTAAGGTTTCTAACAATTACATGACCTCTCTTGTAGTTTTTGAAATTACACGGCCTCCTTGTAAGAGTTGTCAAGAAACAATTATTGACAATGGTTGTGATTTTATACATTTACTCCTGTTAGTTAACCTAACTTAAACATCGTACCCACACATCTAAACATCATCATCTTCTTCTTCCTTCGTCTCTGTGTTTCCTTTTCTCTTTTCTCACTCTCACAGTTGCAACCACCTCTTCATCTTCCTCCATTGTCACAACCATTGTCTCTCGACAACCATAATCACTGTCTCTCTACCAATCCCTTCCTCTTCTTGTCTGTCCCTTCCCCACCACCACACCCAGCACAGCGAGCACCCTAACACCTATCTCCACTGCCATAATCAAGTTATTTTGCCTCAAAATCACAACCCATTGCTATCAACAACCCACCACTACCACTTCCTATAGTTGGCGAAAATTGGATGTGGTGCACCACCACCGCAAGCCACGGTTGATGTGTGAATTGGATTTTATACACTGCAAGCTCTAGCCTCCCACCGTTGTGACCACCGCACATGTACATATACAAACCCTCTTTTCCCTCTCTCTATATCTCTCCTTATGGATTATTGTTCTATTTATTAAAACCATGATAGGCCTTTTATTATTGAGGCATGAGTGATCGGTGAAGAAGAATGGATATTAGGTTTGGTGAATGGGTGGTTTATTTGTTGTTACAGTGGCATTTGTGATGGTGATATAGTGATAGGTAAGAGTTGGGGTGGTAGCGGTGCTAGGATTTCGCAGAGAAGGTTGTGGGAACTGGGAATTGCAATGGTTGCAGTGATTGTAACTTTGCATCAGAGCTATTGTGAATTTCGCAAAGAAACTTTTCTGTTAATTGAATCAAAAGCAACAGTGCTATGCATCTATGCTAATCTATCTATATGTAAACGTAAGTGTAAATATATTTATATATATATAGTAGCAATATACATGTATATATAAGTAATTTGATGTTGAATCCGTGAGAACAATTTGAGAGAGAGAAAATGCATTTGAGAGAGAGGAGAAAGATTCAATGCATGTTAGAGGGAAAAAAAAGGAAGAAGAGATTTATGAGGTTGGGTAGTCGCAGTTTAGAGGGGAAGAGTAATGGAGAGGGAAGAGGCAGTGGGACCAGAGGGGGTATTGGGTGTTTGATTGTGGTGTGAAGTTATGAGATGGGTGTGTTTGGTTACAATGATATCAAGGGCACTTTTGGCATTTAAACAACAAAATTAGTTTCATCATTGTATTTTGTTAGTATATTTAATGGAGACAATATGGGGGTTGCATATTGCATATTAACCAAAACCTCTCATTGGATTCAAAAAGAGTCTCATCATCACATTTACACTTTTTTCGTTATCTCATTCAAGACAAAAAGACTTGCTTCTAAAAATTATTTTGATTATGAAGGTTAGAGAAATTGCTATGACTTTTAAATAAAAAATTATTGTAGTATAAAATAAAAACTAGTATTAAAAAATAAAAAAACTGTACAAAAATTTATGAAGGGCCCCAATTAGATTTTTCACCTTGGGGGTCTCAAATAAGTTTGAGTCGCCTTTGCCCTTAGGTGTATGTCACGCCATGAAGATTCCCTCAGATTCACAATATTTGAGTATTATAAATTAGTTGGTGTGATGCACCTCTGATTTGAGATTGTGTTTATGTGTTATGTTCGTGTAAACTATGTACCATGTTCTTGTAGGGAGAAGACTACAGTAGGTGACCTGAAGTCCCAAATTGAAATTGGAATGAAGTTGAGGGAATCCTTGATGTGTGGGTAAAAGAATAGACAACAAATGAGCTTGCTAACGTGAATGAGTACTCCTAAGTTCTGCACCTGAAAATCGAGGTTAGTTCCTGCCTGATTGTGTTGTTGACCAGAGGGCACTCTGCTGCTCAACCAAAATGGTCAACAATGCTCTAATGATCATAACCAAAAACCTCATACCTTTGAACCTTGGAGGTGTAGCCTTTATATAGGAATGCCATCCTGCTTCTAAATGTTTCCTTTTCCATTTAGGAATACACTTGCCCAGCAAGTATTCCCTATCCGAGATACTTTTCTAATTAGATTGTGGCGACTCAGAGGTTGCCATCAACCACGAGGACACCACTGTGACTTTTTTTTCTCCCTTCCCCTTTTTCGTATACTAACTTCAACTTAGCCCACTAATGTGAGAGCATATCACCTCGGCTGGATTACTTTATACCCACCACTGTGAGCATTGTTGTCGGCTGTGTCCCAGACCTCAAGTTACTTAGTACTTCACTCTAAAAGCTATTATGGATACCTTGAGCGAACCTTGTTTGTGGTCCTACTAACCTCGACTGGGCTTTTTATCAGCTTCTTACCTTTGCAAGGGACATTGCTTTAATACATTCAAGTTGACCACAACCTGCGCTCACACCAATTGAGCCTTAGAAGTGCACCCAAACATGTGTTCTTTCCCGAACTGGGCTTTTTCTTCTCACCTATCTCGACTGAGAATGCCATTACTTCGGGGCCTTGCCCCAAGACAACAATTTACACAAACAATTGCCTTCCAATTATTGAGCCTATATGCTCCAACTTCTATAATCGTCGTTACTCTATATTCGCATTGCTCTCATGCTGTGGCTTCTCTTTTTACAATGGATTTCAGTGAACTTGACCTTAGATATGGCAATCTTGGGTATTCTTCTAGTGAGTATTGCTCGGATGAGCTTTGCTCTTCTTGAGCATGGAGACTTATCTTCTCGAGCTTCACCACCTATCTAGTGAGGACCTCGAGGACACGGTCGTGGTGCGGCACTTCTTGCATCTGTGATAGCTACTTTACATCCTTAGCCCCATTGGCCTTCACTTGTGAATTTGTTCCACATTGTGACCAATTCTATTGTCCTTCGCGTTCTCTTCGCCTATGCCTTTGTGTTGAGCTTTGGTACATCTTGTCCTCGTTTCTCACAAATGGCACCAAATTGTGGGTAAAAATTGGACCACATGGTTGATGGTGTGAATTAATACTCCTGAGCTCTACATCTGCAAAATTGAGGTAAGCACTTGTTCAATCTTTTCGTCGGCCAGAGGACACTTCGATGCTCAAGTCAACAACTCCTCGAAGAACACCAAAATGCTCAAGAATGCTCTAATGCTCTTAACTAGAAACTCATACCTCAACACTTGGGGGTGTAGCCTTTATATAGGAGTGTCATTCCACTTTTACAAATTTTCTTTTCCATCTAGGGATACACTTGCCTAGCAAGGACACCTTCCTAAGTAGATTAGGTTCTACTTCTTAAGGTAACATTTCCCTATCCAATTAGTTGGTTCCTTCCCACACTAAGATTACACATCTTTGGTATCATATTTTGACTAGGCTTTGACCACTGCCCTAACCTGTGCGGTTCGTGTTTCGCCACGTGGTATCTCTATCAGAGGTCATGCTGCATCATCCGACCTTGAACCCACTTGGTCCTGCTTAAAAAATACATCCCCACATTTTATAGAAGAAAGGCTCTGTCAAAATTTTGCTTTAACTGGCTTAGTAGTTAAATTTTTATTTAATTAAGGCAAGAGGGTTGAAACATTACGATTTTGACACTTTGAGAAATGTATGATTTCATTCATTTTAAAATCATTTTCAGACTTTCTAAACTTGGTGGAATATCTACCCTGCCACGATTAAATTTGGTTTAGAACCCCTGTCCTAACACAAGTGCGAGTTGGTTTGGGGAGGGGCTTTATCTTAGGGCTGGTTGACACAATGGCACCCCATTGCAAACCCGACCCATTGCGACCCCCTAGAGATGTCAATTTGTGGTATAACAACCATTGTTTTGCAGTCTGGTAGATATGTACAATTGAAAATTGTGCTTATCTGTGTATGTCAATGTGAATGATAACAACATTTTTTGTAGTGTTGCTTAGTTTACATTGAAAGTTGCAATTACCGCTGGTATTTGACCATTTGGTTTGATGTGGTCTACCATTTAACCCACTAATTATGCATGCTAGAACTAAAGTAAACAGATGCTACAGTTGAACCTTGAGCTTGAATTCAATTAGCATTTCTTTTATGCAAAATTATGGCCAATGATCAAATTTTGTTTTGGCGTGCTGTTTTGGTTAGCATGGACATGTTGTGGAAGCAACAGACAAAATGAGAATCGAATTTGGAAACGTATGGAAATATTTAGAAACACAAACTAAAACCTGTCGAGGTTTGTGCATATCTTTACATAAAGGGCACAACTATGCAATCCTGAAGTAAATGCTATCCAAGAATTGTTATGCAATATGGATTTATAAGAAGGTGAATACTTCAGGATTGCATAGTTGTAACAAAGAAAGAATTTTAAGTGATTAAACATGCTTGTTTATCTTCTCCTCTCTCTCATTTCCTACTTCCTGATAAATTTAAGAATTTTCTTTGTTTTTAAATGTCTTTCTATTAACAAAAAGCGGCAAATAGAAATAATTATTGTTGGATAGTCATAGTAGGTGGTGAAAGGACTCATTGTTTCATTGCCTATCAATGGAAACACAGGAATTTCGGTATTGCACTAGTTTTTTGTGTTGGTTTTCTAGGAAAAGGAGCCATTTCAACCACTTGATAGAAAGAAAACAAAGTTTTGTTCCTTGCTTGCATCTGATTTTCAAAATGTTTATGAGAAAATGTCATCAATTAAGATATCTCTGGGAGCTGTAACAAAGATTTCAAAAAGGCTAGACAGTTAAGTGATTTTGCAGCTCATGGTCTGCATCACGTTATTGTTTTTCATGGTGAATGGTTTTTGGGTTCATATTGGGGAGTTGTGTTGAGATTTATTTTGGAGATTGTAAGGCCTATATATATATATATATATTTATATTTTGAAGTTTTTGCGTGTTCTTATGGCTTTGTATTTTTGGTTGTGGTATGTGTCTTTGTTCTAGACACTCAGTATGACATAATGAAGTTTCGTTAAGTGATAGGTTAGGTTATTTATCATAAAAGAACATAAATATATTTTTGGTTGGTGGCAGTTACACACTGGGAGATCCAGAGGTCGAAGAATAGAGCAGCAGTTCTCAAAACATGTACATTGAAGTACACGGTTTCTTGGGGAGATCGAATGAGATGGAGCTGCTATTTATTTGCTTAAGAATGCTGTCTCACTTGAGCGAATGATTCTGAGCACCCAAAAGAGATTGTACCATGGAGGTGGAAAGTGGACGAACTCCCAGTGCCCATGGTTTGAATGGCAAAGAAAGAACGCCTGTACCTATGATTTACTCCAAAAAGAAAAAGTCAATTCACATACAGAACTACTTTTCTTATGACATATATTTATGCTACAAAAACTATTTAGCTAGAATCCATGTTTTTATAGTTTTTCTTTAAAATTTTAGTTTAACTATTTATTAGTGTAGACATGAATATGTGGATGTAATTTATTGGTTAAAATGTTTTTACTAATATCGTCATCTCACAGTTAGGGATGCAACTTGAGCAAACTCAACTCAAGTCTAGTTTGATAAATTTTATTTCCACTTTTAAGGGGGGGAAAAAACAATTTGTTGGATTTTGAACAACTCGGGTGGATCCAACCCAAGCAGCATGGTGTACTACTTACATTTAATTCTTTTTATTTTTTTTATTCATTTTTAGTGTTTTCATAAACAATGGAAATTTGAAGAGAAAAAAAAAAATTCATTTTTTCATATTTGTGCAAAAAAAATGTTGAGAATGATTTTTGGTGTTTTTTTAAAAATAAAATGGCCAAACAATATTTTTTCAGTAAGATTGTTTGTTTTGACGTAAAATGTTTTACACAAATAATTTTCATAAATTTGAAAATAACATTCCCCTGATTTTAGAATAATAATATTTTAGTGATAAGAACATACTAGAAGCAACAAAAATCACCAAGCCTCAACATCTTACAAATACTCCAATCTAAATGGATTCAGCTAAATAGAGTATTCACTCCATACCCCCCTTAAGTTGATATAGCTCATTTTTTTTTTTTTTCAAAAATTTCAAGCCAAATACTTCCGAGGTTATTGCTCTTGGCCATAATGCCTTACCTAGCATTTCATGTTTTACTAAATAATCGAAAGCTAAGCAAAGAAAAACCTCATCAAAACTTTCTATCTTCGTTATTTTTATGCCTACTAGTTGCATCAACTACTTGTCTAAAGTTTTTCTTAAATTGTTGAGATATTTGACTCATCATTAGTGTCACGGCTTCGCTTGTGATATTGTCTTGATTGGGATGAAGTAATAATTGAGGATGCAAAATTGTTTTCAACATATTTGTATTTTGATATGCTTCTTCAATGTCATCATTCAAATGTACTCTTTCATACTCTAGTCTAGAGTCCAAATTTATATCAACAATTGATTTTGCAAAATTCCCTCTTTGCCTGATCCTTGCCAACCACTGTAGCCATCTCACCATACATCTTAATTTTCTTGTTAATATATTTCGTATGAGATCGACATGTAAGTTTTCAAATAATAGAAGTTATATAAAAAAGAATAAAAGCTAAAAAAAAATATAGATTCAAATAATAGTGATCTAACAATCACACTGAACATATTCTAAGTAGGCTTTTGAGCTCGCTGTTACCATCTTCATATTGTTATCCCATCCAAATCTGCTTCTTCCTCGAAGTTGATCTTATAACAATTCATGCAGTTTTTACTGTTCTAAGATGATGTTGGACGTGATCTGCTGAGCATTGCACTTCATATTTCTCTAATATGACTTTTGACCCTCGAGTGAATGAACTCATCCTAAAAGTGTAATTAGGTCCCTTTTTCTTTTTCTTTTTTTTATTTTTCACCTCATCTGCAAGAACGTCGAACAATATTCGCTCCATCCAATGATTTTGTCCACCTAAATTGTTTGCTCTTGCCTTCAACTTTTTTTTTCTTTTCTCATTTTTGTCAACGTACCACTTTGCATGATTAAATTCCAAGCATCAAGAAAAAATAACCCAAACTCCAATGCTAACAAAAATACACTGACATCATCCAAAACTAGTGAAGTAGTAATGTATATAGTCAAAGAAATATGTGTTGTAGCTACAAACATGACATGTAATGCTCCTTGCATTGGTACATTCATTTAATAAAACAGAGCATGCTATCTTTAAAATAGAGAAAAACTAATTGCAACCACCGCAGTTGTTACTAAATAACACTACTGCTGCAACCCATCATAAGAAACAAAATGGTCTAGAAATCATCACTACATGCTGCATTCACTTGCAGCAAACCTGAGCATACAGTCCACTAGCTAACAGGTCATAAATCAAAAGCATGAGTACGAGTGAAGCAAAAACTTGCAATTCTTCAAATAACAAAAACTTAAAATTTCCTCATTTGGATCATCAGCCATATACACAAAGAATTGGAAGTCAATGCAAATAATAAAGCTAAAAATTATCACAACCTGTGATCAATACGCATAAATGGGGAAAAATAGGAAATCAATCCAAAATTCAATTGATGTTTGTTTTTGCTAAATGAAATCTTTAACTAAAACAAAAAAGAAAAATAAATAAATAAAAAAGGAAAGATCAACTAGTTAGCTTCTTGCATAATTCAGTGATTGGATTTTTAAGGATCCATTCCTAGGTACCCCAAGACTGTAGTTCACATAGACCATGAGTTGGGGCTTCTTTCAGAAATATCCACAGTTGGAATATGCAGTCATATCCACACAATCCACAATTCAGCTTGCAAAGGCACAAATATATTGTCAAATTTTGTCTTAAAATTCTATGTTTCTGCAGTTGGGTTTGGAGGTATCAGCATGCAATCACAATTCAAGACCTCCAATCAAATAGGCTCGCAGAGGCACAAGGAATGATATCATGCAACATACTGGAAGTCTGAAAGGACAGAGGAAAGAAAAATATCATGGCAGATCAAAGTCTAGGATGGGGTAGCTATGTGTCAAGGTAAGGCTTCTGTGCGGCTGGTGTGTGACACTATGCCAGGAAAAAAGAATAGAACATTTTGAACATAAAGTCTGTAATAAGCTTACCAGAATGATCAAATCAATCCAACAAAATCCAAAAAGTTTCATCCATGCAACAAACTAATGATGAAGTCAAGTCAAGTGCAAAGTTGGTTACAAAACAATTATCCAAATCAAGCAAAGTGTACCCAAATAGTCAGTAACATTGGGCACCTACTTCTGCTGTAATCCAAGAAGCAATGGGAACTCAAAACATCTAAATCTCTGTTGTTTTTCATCATTTTAAACATGTTTTTGCCTTTCCTTTGTAACATAAAGTTGGTAATCATCAATATAATCCAAAAGAGTTTCATCCAACAATCCAAAGAGTTTCATCCAAAAGAGTTCTATGCAAGTGCAAAGTTGGGTGCACCAAAAGCATCCTCCAAATCAGCCGTAGTTGTACTCAAGAATTCGTGCCCTAGGGCAGCTTCCGCTGTAGTCCTCCTCTCCGGGTCCAAGGATAGAAGTCCCTGAAACACACTCAAATTTAATTGCAATATGAAACCATAAATATCAAATAGAATATTTGTGTCCAATTATTACTTTTAATTTAATTAATTTTTAAAAACTAATTCAATTAAATTCCTTGTCATTCTCTTGTATAAACTAATAAACTCGGTTCTCCAACATACCGAAAGTAGATCAAGTCCAGCGGGTTCAAGGTCTTTCAAAACAGCACCAAGATCCTGTTGGAAAAATTGGTTTATATATGGCATATTTTGGGCTGACTTTGAGCCCAAAATAGAGTGGGCCCCAAACGTCTTTTGGGGTGGGTCTGAAGAGGTGACGTGTTCCTTGCCGCGTGGCAAGTCACACGGTGAAGACGGAACGTCAAAACCATTTATGAGTGAATGGGAAGTTGACGTCGTTTGCGGATTTTACATTAATTTTTAGATAAAATTCTTTTGAATTTTTTCAATAAAAATTATTGTGAGAATTTAATTTAATTCTAAATTCAAATTTTAGGTTCCTAAGTGGTTTCCTAAAATTTGTACCTCTTACTTTATTTATTAAACTATTTAATTTGTTTATATATATATATATATATATATATATATATATTTTTTATTTCTAATAGTTTAAATAAATAATATACCAAGGCCACTTTGAAACTTTGGTCAACAGGTTAGTAAGTGTTCCTTTGACCAACGGTTGCTTTTTAGAAAGTTTGAATTTTAATATTCAAATAAGCAACGGCAGAAAACTGTTCTACCAGTTCGGATCTGTTTGAATTTTGTTTCAAACCTGTTCACTTTCAGGTTGCACCTGTTGGGTAAGATCAAGTTGCCTATATATATTAATCCATTTCTAGCAGTCCGAAAAGGGTGAGAACAATCTGAATTTGTGTTCCTTTGCTGTCCATTTTTTTTTCTTTTAGTGAATTATTCTTCATATATAATTTTAGGAATAAATATTCAGAGAGATAGAACACAGGTTTGGTTCGCCGAACAAATTTATTTGAAGTGCTTCTATAAATTTGTGAAGATCATTGTATCCTGGGAGATAGACGCCATTCAACCGTAAGCACCGTAGCGGGGCGAATCTGTCTTAAGGACAGAGTGTCACACACTCGACTTGGTCTTGTAATTTTTATTTGGTTCAATAAATAAATCCGGTATGTAATTTATTTATCTTGTTTGATTTTATTTCAAGTTATTTTAGTTACACAGAAGATTGTTCCAACAATCTTAAGACAGATTCGAATTATTCTGTTTACAGAATTTTTCGTTTGTTTCTCTTTTTCCTTTCTTCGTAAATAATTTCGGAAGAAAATTATTTTCTATAAATTTACAAAATAATATTCTGGTTGGAAAAACAAATAGTGATTATATGCTATTTGACAGATAGTAGTAATATACTGTCTCTTTTCTTTGACAACAACTAGTAGTACGATACTGGTGTCATTAACAATTCAGAATATATTTTTGTGGAATTTTTTCAGAAATTAATTTTGGGTTTTAGAAATTATTTTCTGAGTTTTTCATTAATTAAAATTCTGATTTCAGTATTTTAATTTTTGGAGTGTAACAAGAGATTTAAATTTTTGTGTGAAATTAATTTGGTTAAATAAAATTTTATTTTATTTCTAAATTAATTGGAAAAAATAAAAGTTATATTCTTATTTCTTTTATTTTACAGAATTTAATTTCTTGTGGGGAATTAATTTGGTTGAATAAAATTTTATTTTATTTCCAAATTAATTGGAAAATAAAAGTTACATTCTTGTTTCTTTTATTTTTACAGAATTTAATTCTGTGAATTTGGATTAGTTTTCTGTGTGGAATTAATTTGGTTAAATAAAATTTTATTTTATTTTATTTCAAATTAATTGAAAATAAAAGTTACATTTTGTTTTGTTTCTTTTATTTTAACAGATTTTATATCTGTTGTTTTGGTTTAATTTGTTTAAATAAAATTTTATTTTATTTTCAAATTAATTGGAAATAAAAGTTACATTTTTTGTTTCTTTTATTTTTTACAGAATTTTAAATTCTGTGTTTTTTGGTTTTAATTTTCTGTGTAGTATTAAATTCTAATTATAATTGTGGTTTATAATTTAGAATTTATGGCTACTAAAACTGGTCAAACTAATGTTCAGACCAGTACTGGTATGGTGATTGCCATTACGCCAACCTCTCCGTATGTTGGGACTGTGCCAGTGAATCATGGTAGAAAACCAGAGAAGTTCTTAAGAACTAATTTTCGTAAAGGCAAAGGAAGATCAAGTAAGAAGGTTGCTAAAGCCAAAATGACCAAACTGAATAACATTTCCAATGGTGTAAATGTCATAAATCTTTCTGCAGTTGTTTCCGAGGCAAATCTTGTCGGAAATCCTAAAGAATGGTGGGTGGACACTGGTGCTACTCGCCATATCTGTACCGATAAAAAGATGTTCACATCTTATTCTATTGTGGACAATGGTGAACAACTTTTTATAGGCAACTCCTCGACTTCTAAAGTTGAAGGACAAGGAAAGATTGTACTTAAGATGACATCTGGAAAGGAACTCACTCTCAACAATGTGCTGCATGTACCGGACATTCGCAAGAATTTAGTTTCCGGATCTTTGTTGAGTAAGAATGGGTTTAGACTGGTTTTTGAAAGTGACAAGTTTGTACTTACCAAAAACGGGATGTATGTAGGAAAAGGTTATATGTCAGATGGCCTTTTCAAGTTAAATGTAATGACTGTTGTACCCTCTGGTATTAATAATACTACATCTTCTTCTTACTTACTTGAGTCTTCAAATTTATGGCATGGTAGACTAGGACATGTTAATTATGGATCTTTGCGTAGATTAATTAATATGGAATGTTTACCTAAATTTGACATTGATTCAAATCATAAATGTGAAATTTGTGTTGAGGCAAAATTATCTAAAACTCCTTTTCATTCAATTGAAAGAAGTACGGAACCACTTGAATTAATTCATAGTGACATTTGTGATTTTAAATCAATTCAAACCAGAGGTGGAAAAAAGTATGTAATCACTTTTATAGATGACTATACTAGATATAGTTATATTTATTTAATTCGAACCAAGGATGAAGCTTTGGAAACTTTCATTCAATATAAGAATGAACTTGAAAATCAACTTGGTAAGAAAATCAATAAACTTAGAAGTGATAGAGGTGGTGAATATGAATCACCTTTTGGTGAATTTTGTAAAGAACATGGAATAATTCATCAAACCACCGCTCCTTACTCACCTCAGCAAAATGGAATTGCTGAAAGGAAAAATAGGACTTTAAAAGAAATGATGAATGCCATGTTAATCAGTTCTGGATTACCTCAGAACTTGTGGGGGGAAGCAATACTTTCTGCTAATTATATTTTAAATAAAATACCCCGAAAGAAAGTGAATCAAACACCTTATGAATTGTGGCATGGAAGAGTACCATCCTACAAATACTTAAAAGTGTGGGGGTGTTTGGCTAAAGTGGCTATTCCTAGTCCTAAAAAGACTAAGATAGGTCCTAAGACCATTGATTGCATTTTCATTGGTTATGCCAAGAATAGTAGTGCATATCGGTTTTTGATTCATAAATCAGAACATTCCGAAATGCATGTAAATACTATTATTGAATCTCGGAATGCATCATTCTTTGAACATGTATTTCCAAAGAAGACTGGACAAGAGACTAGTAATAATAAGAGATCTTTTGATGCTATTATTAGTAATGATCAAGAACATGATCAAGAGCAAGAGTTAGATCAAAATGAAGAAGAGGAACCTAGGCGTAGTAAACGTGCTAGAACCTCAAAATCTTTTGGTCCAGATTTCCTAACATTTTTGTTAGAAAATGAGCCTTTAACTTTTAAAGAGGCTATGTCCAGTCCTGAAGCTCCTTTATGGAAAGAAGCTGTCAACAGTGAAGTTGAATCCATCATGCAAAATCACACTTGGGAATTAGTGGACTTGCCACCAGGTTGTAAACCTCTTGGGTACAAGTGGATTTTCAAAAGAAAATTAAAAGCGGATGGATCAATAGACAAATACAAGGCAAGACTTGTAGTCAAAGGTTTTAGACAAAAAGAAGGTCTAGATTACTTTGACACATACTCACCGGTTACTAGAATAACATCCATTAGAATGCTAATTGCCATAGCATCTCTATACAAGCTAGAAATTCATCAAATGGATGTTAAAACCGCTTTCTTAAATGGTGAGTTAAATGAAGAAATTTACATGGAACAACCAGAAGGGTTTTCTGTTCCAGGGAAAGAAAAGAAAGTGTGTAAATTGGTTAAATCATTATATGGTTTAAAACAAGCGCCAAAGCAATGGCATGAGAAATTTGACAAGGCAATGATGTCAAATGGTTTTAAAATTAATGAGTGTGACAAATGTGTTTACATTAAAAACACAGACAAGGGTTATGTCCTTGTATGTCTTTATGTAGATGATATGCTCATCATAGGTAGTAATAATGACATGATTAAAACTACCAAGAAAATGTTGAATAAACATTTTGACATGAAAGACATGGGAATTGCTGATGTAATACTTGGTATGAAAATTACCAAAACATCAGAAGGATATGCTTTGTCACAATCTCATTACATTGAGAAAATACTTGACAAATTCAGCAAAGATGATGACCATCTTGCTAGAACTCCTGTAGATGTTAATTTGTATCTTTCTAAGAATGTACAGGAAAGTATTTCTCAATTAGAGTATGCCCAAATTATTGGAAGCTTAATGTACTTGATGAACTGCACTCGCCCAGATATAGCTTATGCAGTAAGTAAATTAAGTAGATATACGAGTAATCCGGGAGTAGAACACTGGAAAGCAATTATAAGGGTTCTAAGATATCTCCGATTCACTCGTAACATTGGGCTGAATTATACTAGATATCCAGCAGTACTTGAAGGATACTGTGATGCAAATTGGATATCGGATACAAGAGACTCAAAGTCCACTAGTGGGTATGTCTTTACTCTTGGTGGGGCGGCTGTATCTTGGAAATCTTCTAAACAGACTTGTATTGCTAGGTCTACTATGGAATCTGAATTCATAGCCTTAGACAAAGCAGGGGAAGAGGCAGAATGGCTTCGCCACTTCCTTGAAGATATTCCAATATGGCCAAAACCGGTGCCTGCTATATGCATACATTGTGATAGTCAATCAGCAATTGGTAGAGCACAGAGTCATATGTATAACGGTAAGTCACGACACATTCGTCGTCGACATAACACCGTAAGACAACTACTCTCTAATGGAATTATTTCCATAGAATATGTTAAGTCTAAAGACAACATAGCGGATCCACTAACCAAAGGGTTAGCAAGAGAGTTAGTTGAGAATTCATCGAGGGGAATGGGACTAAAGCCTATTGAATAAGAGTTACCACAACGGCAACCCAACCTAGTTGACTGGAGATCCCAAGATCTAGGTTCAAAGGGACAACCGAGTTGTGAATGACTCAGAAGGATCACTGGGGAGTCTAACTCCTACCCATTTCTATGATGAAATAGTGATGTCTGCAGCGTTTTAGGTTAAGTAAAACTTTTAATGATTCTTATATCTAGGTTAACCTAGTGGAGTATAGCAGGATACTCTTCATAAGAATTACCTATGTGAGTGTGAACTGGGCCGGTTCTGTGAGATTTGTGAAGGGCTACAATTCTCTAGAGCACTCATAAAGACCAGGTTGTTCAGGGCCAAAATGAACACAATAGTGAGAACTAAACTGTGTCTGGGAATATACTGTGTGAGTTCTATTGTCTTGGTTTACACAAATGGCTGAACAGTTCAAGACATCATGTTCACTGGTTAGCTAGTAAATCCGATAGTGTCTCACAAGGGAAGGTTCAAAGCCAAAAGCTACCTATCCTTTGCAGAATATTTCCAATTTCTTAACTCTCTGATTATATCATGTTGTTGCATTTTCTCTCCGTCAAATTCCTTTCATGTGGGGGATTGTTGGAAAAATTGGTTTATATATGGCATATTTTGGGCTGACTTTGAGCCCAAAATAGAGTGGGCCCCAAACGTCTTTTGGGGTGGGTCTGAAGAGGTGACGTGTTCCTTGCCGCGTGGCAAGTCACACGGTGAAGACGGAACGTCAAAACCATTTATGAGTGAATGGGAAGTTGACGTCGTTTGCGGATTTTACATTAATTTTTAGATAAAATTCTTTTGAATTTTTTCAATAAAAATTATTGTGAGAATTTAATTTAATTCTAAATTCAAATTTTAGGTTCCTAAGTGGTTTCCTAAAATTTGTACCTCTTACTTTATTTATTAAACTATTTAATTTGTTTAATATATATATATATATATATATATTTTATTTCTAATAGTTTAAATAAATAATATACCAAGGCCACTTTGAAACTTTGGTCAACAGGTTAGTAAGTGTTCCTTTGACCAACGGTTGCTTTTTAGAAAGTTTGAATTTTAATATTCAAATAAGCAACGGCAGAAAACTGTTCTACCAGTTCGGATCTGTTTGAATTTTGTTTCAAACCTGTTCACTTTCAGGTTGCACCTGTTGGGTAAGATCAAGTTGCCTATATATATTAATCCATTTCTAGCAGTCCGAAAAGGGTGAGAACAATCTGAATTTGTGTTCCTTTGCTGTCCATTTTTTTTTTCTTTTAGTGAATTATTCTTCATATATAATTTTAGGAATAAATATTCAGAGAGATAGAACACAGGTTTGGTTCGCCGAACAAATTTATTTGAAGTGCTTCTATAAATTTGTGAAGATCATTGTATCCTGGGAGATAGACGCCATTCAACCGTAAGCACCGTAGCGGGGCGAATCTGTCTTAAGGACAGAGTGTCACACACTCGACTTGGTCTTGTAATTTTTATTTGGTTCAATAAATAAATCCGGTATGTAATTTATTTATCTTGTTTGATTTTATTTCAAGTTATTTTAGTTACACAGAAGATTGTTCCAACAGATCCTGCAGAGGAAGCAACATATTTCATAAAATGTCCACGTGCATGAATACATCGATATAAAATTAATTTAACCAAATTCTAAAAATAATTTACCATAGGAGGTGACTGGATCATGTCATGAGGAAAACCAGGTAGTGAAGTCACTCCTGGCCAGCTATCCTCGTTGGGAGTTCCCAACAAACTTAATTGCCAAAACACGTAGAAAACAAATCAATCCCAAACAATACACACAAAGCGAATCGAAAAGATAATTGTAAGCTACAAAATCACATTAATGGAAGTTATAAACCTGAAAATTTCTTGCAGAACATCAATTTCAGACTGGCCATTGAACAAAGGCTCCGTCATTACCATCTCAGCAAATATACATCCCACAGACCACATATCAACAGCAGCAGAGTAATGCTTGGAACTCATTAAAATTTCTGGTGCTCGGTAACCAAGGGTTACCAGCTAGAAGGAGAGAAATCAGAATTATGATACAACTTGCAATAGTTTATTCATGGAAGAGGTGTACTTTGCCTATGTAAACAGCGCATAAATACAATATGAGTACAAGTTTATACCTTAGGAGTAAGCATCAGGTCAGGGGAAACAAATCCCCTAGCATGTCCGAAATCCGCAATCTTCAGCGTATTTGAACGTGTATCAATTAGGAGATTATCGGGCTTCAGATCGCGGTGCAGAACTCCGTTGGAGTGGCAGTAAGATATCCCACAAAGAATCTGCTTCAGAAATTTCTGCATAACAAAAGTTACAATTTAGTGGTTGCATGTTAAGGGAATAAAAAAAAAAAAAAAAAGGGACAAGAATATAAATCACTTAGGACATGGTATTGCAGCAGAACTCTATAAATTGATGTTAATGAAACTATTTCCTTGGTTCGAACTAAACTTTCAACAAGATAATTTCTTGTTTCATTTACTAAATTTTCAAATAACCAAATACTAGGACAAAATGTTGAGAATTTTACAAATTAGAACAGACAAGTGGAAAAATCTTACAACTTATTCACATGCAACCTTTTATAAGGACAATTTTCCCCCAGATTGCAGCATCATTTTGACATGAGAAATGTGGCCTCATTTTTTTACACAAATTTTCCTCAGATTGAAGGATCATTTTTCACAGCAATCATATAGGTGAACATTATAGAAATATGTCAGCAAGCCTACAAATTTATAAAAAATAGCATCTTTCTCACTTTGATAACAACTGGATATTTTTCATCATGCCAAGACATGTGCACCCTCAAATCCATAGCAACTTGCTCCAAAACCATATACAAAAACCCGTCTTCGACGAAAACACGCTCCAACCTATCACCCAAAACAACAAAGGTTGTTAGGCAGTGCATACTAATATGATTACTATCAAGGGGTTATGTCATGGAGTGTTAAAAAATGTCATGCTTACCTCACGATATTTTGGTGACGTAAATCAAACAGCAATGAAGCTTCACGGATAGCACTGCAAGGTATCTCATCATCAGGCAAAAAGATCTTCTTCAATGCCATTTTTTTGTTGGTCAACCTGTCAATGGCCATCAAAACAATGGCTTGACTTCCCTGTAGAGATTCGTCAAAAAGGGCGTACTGCCAAGTTCAACAACCAACTCAAGAATAAGTCCAACAGAAATTCATAGAATGTCAAACAACTAGAACAAAATGAGTATACGTACCCCTTCCATCTTCAGATGCAATCTTCAGAAACACAAGAAAAATCTAACGACTAGAAAGGAAAAACAATCAGAAAAGAGGAAAATATTTGAAAGAAAGAAAACAAGTGAGGTAACACACATTCATGTCTACAAAATAGTCAAAAACAAAATTTACTTTGTTCATGATAATTCACAAATTATCCAACTGATGATAGGGAAGGGGGGGAGGGGTGATAAAATGAGTGTTCGAAGAGCAATGCAGTATATCATAATAAGTCAATTAAGAAGTATTACAAAAGAAAGAACAAGCAAAATACAATCACAGGCTCAACATCACCCAGAAAAGCCCACAGTTGAAATGCATATATTTGATATTAAGTTTCTTAGGGCACTCTTTGGTATTTGAGTCAGCCAAAGTAACTTTTAATTCATGTTTAGCCTGAATGATACAAATTTTTAGAGAGCGAGAGAAACAAAATATGAAAACTTATGGAGAAGGGGAGCAGAGTGACTGGCTTTGCCTCTTTTGTGACCCAACATAAAATTAAGAATCCTTACTAAGGATCAATGATTAGATTCAAACCTTGGTGAGGCAAATCATGAACCTCAGGTCTTTAAGCATAAGCTTTACAGTTTTTGCAATTTTATATTTACAAAACATGTAATATATACTTAAAATTAGTATAAATAAGTCCAAGAAAAAAGGTGCCTAAGACTAGATAAATTGACTAAAATAAATTTCGAGGGCAACCCAAGTCCATTAATATGGTTCCAAGGTTTTGAAAACCAGACTGGACCGACCGGTTGAACCGGTGACCAGACCTAGTTCCGATCCGGATGACCCTCCAATGAATGTTTCTATGAAGCCCCGACACTCTAAAACATGTGCCGTAGCAATGTCGGACACGAGAACACAACAAGGACACGTTAATTAGTTTTTTTAAGAGACACACAAACTAGTTTTTTAATTAATAGATTATCGATAAAAAATAACTAAATAAACAACAAGCTAAGAAGCATGGATACGGACATGCTGACACGACAATTTTCAAAAAACGCATGACATAACACGTGGAGAACACACAAAATATATAGTTTTATGTATTTATTATATGTCATATATATATATATATATATATATATATATTGAAACACAATAAAAAATGCAACTTAATACTAATTTTTGTAGATGTACATTATTTTTGTTTTGTCTTTCTACCCTAGATAATTTTGTGTATATAACTCATGGACGTATGTATCCCCCAAGTGTCTGAAGAGTGTCCAATTCTAAAAAAAAATAAAAATAAAATAATAGGATATATTTGAACGAGTGTCTGACACGTGTCGGGAAGTGTTTGAAAAGTGTCGGTGTCCAACGCAGACATGGCACCTTAGAAGTGTCCGTGTTTCATAGATGACAAGAGTTAACTTAACAGTGGTCATTCTTTCTTTTTTTCTTTTTTCTTTTTTATAAAAAATTTATTCTTAATTTTTGTTAATTTTGATTGTTTATAAATGTAATATTAATCCACTAACAAATAAAAATATAATATATATATATATATATATATATATATATTTTGTCAGTCTGTATCTTTTTTTTTTTTTTTTTTTTTTGAAAATATGTCCATAGTTAGATATGGTTTGATCATCCATATCACATAATTATTGATCTACAAATAATGATCATGCTTTTTTTGTTTCCTTGCCTCTCTCTTCTTTTCCACGACCCTATCTTTTTCATAAAATTAAAAAACTAAAAAAAAAAAAGCTAATCACCGCATTCATTACTAAAACCTAACCGCATCAATTGTTCGCAACATTTACAGAAAAATAAAATAATATCAATTATAGAAAAAATTGCAAGAACCTGGATATGTAGATATATAATCGAATGACCATGTGTGTCGATATAGAGAGAGCTATATATATCTATATTCATAGAAAAGCACGGACACAAAATCAATCACTCAAAAAAACTCAAAATCAATCGCTCGAAATTGAAAACAACGAGAGACATTATACCAATCACCATTCGTCGATATATATATATATATATATATATATTCACAGACAAGCACAGAAACAAAATCAATCACATGAAAACAGAAACAAAAACAGAAACACAAAATCAATCGCTTGAAAATTGGAAAGAATGAGAGATATTAAACAAATATATACATATATATATATGTATATTCACAGAAAAGCACAGAAACAAAATCAATCACACAAAAACAGAAAATCAATCGCTCTGAAATTGGAAAGAGCGAGAGATATTGGACGAATATATAGAGAGAAAGCTATATATATATATATATATATATATATTCACAGAAAACGTAAATGCAAATCAGAACTAAAAATGCAACATAAGAGATGAAAACTTTGATTCATTCCTCGGAAACAAAAGTTGATGAAAATTTTCAAAAAAATGTGTGTAAATGTGAGTAAGAGGTGCATTACCGAGCCGGATTATGGTGACGAAGCAGAGAGAGCTCTTCCAAGTGCTGAAAGGTGTTTGTAGAGAGAAGTGAAGTATTGTTTGTATATATATAGAGGGGGGGAAAAAATTTTAGGCTCTGTTTTCAGTTCCATCGCATGTGCAGGCGAGAGACAGAGCTTTCACAATTGCGTTCAACCTGATTCTGTAGTGAATTCTAATTTTAATTTTAATTTATTTTATTTTTGGTCAATGGACTGGGCAGTTGCTTGGTAGGCCCAATAGGGGTGGAAGGGACAAGTTTTTGGGTGCTTACACTTTTCCGTTGGTGGCCCATTATTTCGGTGAGTGATACATGACAGGTGGCCCTTCTGGGCTTCAAATACTTCTAGTTATATATATATATATATATATATTCAAAGCAATGGGATACCATTTAGATTTTTGTTGCTATGAATGGGCTGAGTTGTAGCACTCGGTACAGTTGATTGAGGTTTTCAATTGTAAGGATCGAGCCAATTCAAATTTTAATTTAATATAATCAAGGCCTAGATAATTTTCTTTATGCATAATTAAATTGTTTAATTTTTTACGCGAATTAGTTTATCGGTTCGCGAGAATGGTCTTTCATTTCAATTTGAGATTTGACATTCATTTCAATTTGAGATTTGACAGATACGCCTCGTAGATAATTTCTTTTATTTTAAAATATTGAGTTTAATTATTTTGTTAATATTTTGGAGATTAGAATAATTATTTACGCATTTGGGCTCCTAAAATTGTAATATTTATACATAATGGAGATATTTTTGAGAGGCATAGCAACCACTGTTATGCGACCTTCTCCGCTTCAATTTTACACTTAAATTCACATTCACCTAATGGGAAAATTAGGGAAAAGTCCCTCTACAAGTTTGTGTAAGAGTTTAAGGACATAAATAATTTTCTTCCTAGTTAAAGTCCCTGGAATTTCAAATTATAAAATAATAAAGACAAATTTTAATATAAATAGACCAAATTACCCTCCCCTCTTTATCTCAATTAGTTTTTCTCTTCTCTGTTTCTCGTCTCTATCTCTCTGTCTCTCGTTTCTCTCTTTCCCCTCTCTCTCTCTCTCTCTTGTCACTCATCTCTGGTAGATCCTCATTTCTGGCAGATCTGCGGTCCTCACCGTCTCTCTCCTCGTCTTCTCCACTGCTAATGGCCACAACATCATAGCTTTCCTCTCCGGCTTCCCGAACTGCAGCCACTTCATCACGAAGTCCGCCGTCGAAGAGATCGTCGCCGTTTACTCAGATCCAAGCGGACCTTCGCTCCAACGACTCTTCGGTGTTGCCGTCTGTTCCCTACTAGTTTTCATCATTTTTTCTAAAGAGAGACACAGATTTGCAGGTAGCAAACAAAGAGAGAGAGAGAGAGAGAGAGAGAGAGAGAGATGGTGGTGCTGGATTAGATGAATATCAGATGAAGACTGGAGCTTCCTCGCCAACACTGTTATCCTTCGATTTATGCGTGCGAGTCTTGGATCGGAGGAGGCAATCCATCGCCGACCGCCGTTATTGCCAAGTCCGCTGTCGAGGAGATCGTTGCCGGAGAGATCTCTGTTCGCTCAAATCCAAGCGAAGAAGGTTACTACCGACAAGGTACGGTCGATTGAAGCCTCCTTTTTTGCGTCATGTTTGACCGGAGGTATGACTTTCTGCCGAAGCGGTACGACGTTTCGGTGGCTGCCCTGTCGAGCCCTGGCTCAACGAAGAGAAAGTAACCGCCAATGGTTTTGCTCTAGTAAGTTCCCAGTGATGGTTTTGCTAGTATGTGGGTTTGAAAACCATTTGAAGAAAATGTTCAACACATATGTGAGTTTGAAGAAAACCCTTTGCTTGTATGTGAGTTTGGTAAAGATGTCAAGGTCAACACAGATGTGTATCTCAGAGAAATTTTATTGACTCACTCAGTAAAATTTTACTAAGTGACTGTGAGACATACAAGGAACATTTTAGTATTGCTCTCTCTCTCTCTCTCTCTCTCCCCACTGATTTAAAACTCAGTGAAGTTTAACTGAGTAAAATTGGTGAAGTCATATATATGTATTTATACTGTTTGTTTGTTTGGTTATGAAATTTTACTAAGACAGTGAAATTAATTAATCTTTCTCATCTCTGTTTCTCATCTCTATCTCTCTGTCTCTCGTTTCTCTTTTTCTTCTCTCTCTCTCTCTTGTCACTCATCTCTGGCAGATCTGCAGTCCTCACCGTCTCTCTTCTCGTCTTCTCCACTACTAATGGCCACAACATCATAGCTCTCCTCTCTGGCTTCCTGAACTGCAGCCACTTCATCACGAAAGTCCGCCGTTGGAGAGATCGTCGCCGTTTACTTAGATCCAAGCGGATCTTCGCTCCAACGAATCTCCGGCGTTGCCGTCTGTTCCTTACTAGTCTTCATCATTTTTTCTAAAGAGAGACACAGATTTGCAGGTAGTAAACAAAGAGAGAGAGAGAGAAAGAGAGAGAGAGAGAGAGATCGACGGTGGTGCTGGATCAGATGAATATCAGATGAAGACCGGAGCTTCCTTGCCAACACTGTTATCCTTCGATTTATGCGTGCGAGTCTTGGATCGGAGAGGCAGTCCACCGCCGGCCGCCGTTATTGCCAAGTTCGCTGTCGAAGAGATCGCTGCCGGAGAGATCTCTGTTCGCTCAAATCCAAGCGAAGAAGGTTACTACCGACAAGGTACAGTCGATTGAAGCCTCATTTTCTGCGTCATGTTTGACCGGAGGTATGACTTTCTGCCGAAGCGGTACGGCATTTCGGTGGCTGCCTTGTCGAGCCCTGGCTCAACGAAGAGAAAGTAACCGCCAATGGTTTTGCTCTAGTAAGTTCCCAGTGATGGTTTTGCCAGTATGTGGGTTTGAAAACCCTTTGAAGAAAATGTTCAACACATATGTGAGTTTGAAGAAAACCCTTTGCTAGTATGTGAGTTTGGTAAAGATGTCAAGGTCAACACAGATGTGTATCTCAGAGAAATTTTACTGACTCACTCAGTAAAATTTTACTAAGTGACTGTGAGACATACAAGGAACATTTTAGTATTGCTCTCTCTCTCTCTTTCTCTCTCTCTCCCCACTGATTTAAAACTCAGTGAAGTTTAACTGAGTAAAATTGGTGAAGTCATATATATGTATTTATATTGTTTGTTTGGTTATGAAATTTTACTAAGGTAGTGAAATTAATTAATCAATTAAATTGGGTATCAAGTAATAAATCATCAGAACTCTCTCTCTCTCTCTCCTAGCCAGTGCCTCCTCAACCAGTCTTTCTCTCTCTCTGTCTCCACTGATTTGCTTTAATTTTACTTAGTGAACTTTTACTAAGTGACAAAAGCACTCAATAATAACAATAGTTTTAATTGTTTTTTTTTTTTAAAAAAAAATCATAAACAAAAGCATAAATACAAGATTAATTAATTATCTTACGTATTAAGTAATATATGAATTCACCCCAGTATTATTTTTCATATCTCTATTGATGGAATTTTAATAAAATTTTACATTTTTAGATTGTTTACCATTAAAAAAGATTCATAGTTTGAAGCAGCAGAAAAATGATGAAATTTACACCATAGTTTTTTGATCCAATTGTTATTTATGATTTTTTAAATGTAATATTTATAATTTGTACAATTAAAAATTAAAAATTTAAGTAAATTAATATTATTTAAGAAATTGTTGTTCATATTAAATGAGAGTAAAATTGGGATATAATTCACAGTTATGGAGAATTGAACTTTTTGAAAATATTTTATAAAAAATAAGATTTAGTTGTTTATAACGAACCTTGACAGGACTCAATGGTAATTTTTAAGCAAAATAGGACTTACTGGTAATTTTTTCAATTTAAAAAATGAATGGTGATATATAAATAAAAAATTTGATACGAATAAAAGTGTACGCAAAATTAATACAAAATAATATGATAAATTTTAATTTTATTATTTTAAAGTAAGACCCATCAAGTAACTTATATTTTAAAAAAATTCAATGTCACGTCATCCTTATCTAAAAAATTGTTTCAAATGCTATATGAACATTATTTTTATTTGAAAATTTATGTAGGCTTTTGTAAATAACAATATGGTTTAATATACTCCTTTCATTTTGAAACAGTCATAAAAATAAATTTTATTTAGAAAAATATCACTGTCACATTATTTGGACTCTAGATTGGAGTATGAAAAAGTATATTTGAATGATGACATTGAAGACGTATATCAAAATACAAATAGGTTGAAAACAATTCTCCATCCTCAATTGTTACTCTATCCCAGTCAAAACAGCATCACAACTGAAGCCGTGACACTAATGATGAGTCAACAAATATCACCACAATTTTAGAAAAACTTTAGACAAGTATTGGATGCAACTAGTAGGCATGATGAAATAATGAAGATAGAAACTTTTGATGAGGTTTTTCTTTAGGGTAAACTACCAATAGGTCCTACTTTTGGGACTTATTACCTATTAAGTCCTATTGATAAATTTATTAAGTGATAAAGATAAATTTATCAGTCTTTTATTTTTATGAATAAATTTATAGTGATAAATTTATCAGTCTCTTTAATTTTATGAATAAATTTATAGTGATAAATTTATCAATCTCTTATTTTTATAGTGTTAAATTTATTAGTTAGAACCTGTAGGTAAATAAGTCTAATTAATAGGACTGATTGGTAAGTACTCCTTTTCTTTACTTAGCTTTCGATTATTTAGTAAAACATGAAATGCTTGGTAAGGCATTATGGCCAAGAACAATAACTTTTGAAGTATTTGGCTTGAAATTTTTGAGGAAAAATGAGCTATATCAACCTAAGGGGGGGGTATGGAGTGAATACTCTGTTTTAGCTGAATCCATATATAGATTGGAATATTTGTAAGATGTTGAAACTTGGTGGTTCTTGTTGCTTCTAGTATGTTTTGTTCAAGTATTTTAGATTTCATTTTATAACTTCATCACTTATCACTGAAATATTATTATTCTAAAATCAATGAAATGTTATTTTCAAAATTCATGAAAATTATTTGTGTAAAATATTTTATGCCAAAACAAACAAAGCCTTACTGAAAAAAATATTGTTTGACCATTTTATTTTAAAAAAATACCAAAAAAATTATTCCCAACAAATTTTTTTGCACAAATAGGAATACAATAATGATTTTTTTTTTTTTTTTGGTTGAAAGTTTTCGTTGTTTATGAAAACAGTAAAAATGAATAAAAAAAATAAAAAGAATGAAATGTAAGTAGTACACCATGCTGCCTAAGTCCGATTCGCCCAAGTTGTTCAAAATCCAATAAATTGTTTTTTTTTCCTCTAAAAAGTGGACATAAAATTAATCAAACTAGACTTGAGTTGATTCTACTCAAGTTGCATCCCTAACCGTGAGATGACAATATTAGTAAAAACACTTTAACCAATAAATTACATCCACATATTCATGTCTACACCAATAAATAGTTACAAACTAAAATTTTAAAGAAAAAGTATAAATTATGTTTTACAAAACATGGATTCTAGCTAAATAGTTTTTGTAGCATAAATATGTCATAAGAAAAGTAGTTCTGTATGTGAATTGACTTTTTCTTTTTGGAGCAAATCATAGGCACAAGCCTTCTTTTTGTGCCATTCAAACCATGGGCACCGGGAGCTCGTCCACTTTCCACCTCCATGGTACAATCAGAATCATTCGCTCAAGTGAGACAACATTCTTAAGCAAATAAATAGCAAGCTCCATCTCATTCGATCTCCCCAAGAAACCATGTACTTCAACCTCTTTCAGTTCACAATGTACATGTTTTGAGTACTGCTGCTCTATTCTTTGACCTCTGGATCTCCCATTGTGTAACTGCCACCAACCAAAAATATATTTATATTCTTTTATGATAAATAACCTAACCTATCACTTAACAAAACTTCATTATATCATACCAAGAGTCTAGAACAAAAACACATACCACAACCAAAAATGCAAAGCCATAAGAACACGCAAAAACTTCAAAATATATATACATAGGTTACAATTTGCAAAATAAATCTCAACACAACTCCCCAATACGAACCCAAAAATCATTCACCATGAAAAACAATAACGAGATGCAGGCCATGGAGCTGCAAAATCACTTAACTGTCTAGCATTTTTGAAATCTTTGTTACAGCTCCCAGAGATATCTTAATTGATGACATTTTCTCATAAACATTTTGAAAATCAGACACAAGCAAGGAACAAAACTTTTCTTTCCATCAAGTGGTTGAAACGGCTCCTTTTCCTAGAAACCAACACAAAAAAACTAGTGCAATACCGAAATTCCTGTGTTTCCATTGATAGGCAATGAAACAATGAGTCCTTTCACCACCTACTATGAATATCCAACGATAATTATCTCTATTTGCCGCTTTTTGTTAATAGAAAGGCATTTAAAAACAAAGAAAATTCTTAAATTTATTAGGAAGTAGGAAAGGAGAGAGGAGAAGATAAACAAGCATGTTTAATCACTTAAAAATCTTTCTTTGTTACAACTATGCAACCTTGAATTATGCACCTTCTTATACATCCAGATTGTATAACAATTCTTGGATAGCATTCACTTCAGGATTGCATAGTTGCGTCCCTTATGTAAAGATATGCACAGACCTCGACAGGTTTTAGTTTGTGTCTAAATATTTCCATATGTTTCCAAATTTGTTTCTCATTTCATCTGTTGTTTCCAAAACATGTCCATGCTAACCAAAACAACACACCAAGAAAGTCGGAAAATGATTTTAAAATGAATGAAATCATACAAAGTGTCAAAATTGTAATGTTTCAACCCTCCTGCCTTGATTAAATAAAAATTTAACTACTAGGCCAGTTAAAGCAAAATTTTGAGAAAGCCTTTCTTCTATAAAATGTGGGATGTTTCAACACTCTTGCCTTAATTAAATAAAAATTTAACTACTAGGCCGGTTAAAGCAAAATTTTGAGAAAGCCTTTTTTCTATAAAATGTGGGATGTTTCAACACTCTTGCCTTAATTAAATAAAAATTTAACTACTAGGCCGGTTAAAGCAAAATTTTGAGAAAGCCTTTCTTCTATAAAATGTGGGGATGTAGTTTTTGAGCAGGTGTAGACGCGCCCGTGGGCTTCACTCTACAGTTCGGACTCCCTTCTGTGTTGCGGTTCTAAATCTGAACCAAAGAGTCCAACTCTGGCAAATCGTTTTGAAGAAAAACAGATTTTTTGAAAAGTAGTGTCAAACATGGACTGCTTTGCCAGATTACAGAGTCGCCACCTAAATATTTTTTTTATGGGGGAATTTAGGAAACCCTGACTCGGTGCCGAAGGCCACGTGTCCGTCATCACCAAATGTCTTGGCTCGGGAGCTTGGGTACGATCGGGGAAGGTCAGCTATGAGCACCCCCTTTCGCCCGGTCCGAAGACCGGCCTCTACTAACCGTGATATCCGATTTTGAAAACATTATGCGTTCTTATCCCAATTATTAGCCTAGAATTACTATATTATGCGCACAGCAAAACAAGTATAGACTAGATTGCCTAATTTGGAAATAAGCATTGCATACCCGTTTTCTTTGAAAATGCTTTGGAATTTGCTACTCGCAAGTAGGCTAAAATACGGATTTCAATACCCACAGGCATTCAAGGCAGTTATATCACATAAGCAGTTAGCCTCATGGTAAGCATGCTTATTCATGGCAACACTCACACGCATGCAAGGATGCTAAAGCATAAAAACTCACATCGTACTCCGTGCCAAAACAAAAACTCATTAGAAATCCATGCATGATCCTAAATATACAGGATTGCCTAATGCAACACATGCAAAAATGCAAACTATAGCAGGCTCAGCTATTCTAAACATGGTATATGGAATGCTACAACTAACACGTATTCAATTTGGAATTGAAATACAAATGCAGTTTGTATGATGCGCCGAGCCCGGTGCATGCAAAACAGATGAATGAATGCAAACATGCTATCATACTGTATGCTAATTGAAACATGCCCTAATCTAACCATCATAAGCAGGTAAATAAAAGGGAAGAAAGACGTGGGGTTGGAAGACATACATACACCCACACACACTTATTATAATTATGCCCTCACACGGAGGGACCAAAAGAATATACAGTCCAAAAATAATACAGTCCGAATACAGAATAAATAAATTATTACAGAAATTTCTAATTATCAAATTAATATTAATCATGAAAGAAAAGGGCCCCAGCCCTGCCTCGGGATGTGCGAATGATGCATGCTCGAATCCGACTCGCCTGGAAAGCCCATACCGCACCACTCCTGCCTCTGTTTCCACTGCCCTGCCTTTCTGAAAAAATTGCCAAAGTCCCAGGACATCTTCCAAATGAACTGCAGTACACCACCGGCTAGAGGAAATGACCACCGGCTGCTTAAATTGACCATCGGCTGCTCTGGAGGCTATCGGCTGAAAATATAGTGCCGGTCGGCACATTATACTGCCGGTCGGCAGAAAGTTCCTGCAGGGGACAGTTTGACAGCAGCAGCAAACCAGCAATACACGGCATGGGTTTTTAGGCATATGTATGCACGGCCACTGCCTCCTATCATGTTTGGGGACTCAAGGAGACATGGCCCTTGGTTCCTGGGTCATCAATTATGCATGTTGATGCATGACGGCCTAAGGAACCAAGGTTGCATTTTAATGGTATTATGCATGCAACACAACAATGGTAACTAAGTCCCTATCATGCCAAGATCAAGGGCCTTAGTGACATGGAAATTGAGGTGTGTTTTGTCACTTGAGGTACAAACACCCCTCATTTCCCATACTTGGTTTGACACCCCAAACCAAGTAATGAAATGCATGTCATGTAACATGGCTCAAATGATGCAACATGGGTCTAAGATGCAAGGCATACCCAATGCAATGCAACCTATCATGACAAAGGTATGAAACTCATGCATGCAAGATGCCAATGTAATGCAAGTTATAGGGACCATCCAAGCAATGGGACCAACCTACTACAACACTTAATGAACCAAGCATGCAACAAGCATATAATAAGCATATAATGGTGACCTTAACCACCATGGGGGAGACCTCAAACCTCCCCAAAACAGTGGCAAAAAGTGCCCCAAAACGTGAGCAAAATGCTATACAAGCATGCAAGGAAATAGGCCCAAAACCAAGGGTACCAAAGAGAGCATCTAACTATCATTAACATGACCACTCATGGCACATGTTGGACAACCAAAAGCAGTTTCTTAGCATGCAAAATACACCCAAATCCCCTTATATGGCAGCCCCAAAATGCCCCAAACAAGACAAGCATGCATTAAGCCTATTCCTAAGCATAGAAAGGCACACCTTCAAAGCATGAAAGAGGAAGTGAATGCAAGCATGAGGGCATGGATTAGGGACCGAAATGTGATCTAAAATGATGCCAAATCATAAGATTAAGGTAGACTAATCATGCTAAGGACTCACACACCCAAAGCTTACAAGCCCACAAGCAAGACAACAATACCAAACATGCCAAACATGGCAAAAACAGTGGCTAACAGCCCCTTTTCATGGCAAATCAAGATCAAATGCTATGACATGCAAGGCTAAAACATGAGGATATGGTAGGCTAATGGCATGACACACTTCCAAGCAAAGTAAAGCATTACAAAGCAAGTATGAGAGGCATGTTAAGGGCCATAAATCCAACCTAAAACAGAGGCATAACATATCATATTAACCACAAATATGCTCTGAAATGAAGCCAAAACCAACCATGCACACATGCTATTTTTTTGGCCAAAAACAAAGGCAAGCAAGGGACAAAGGGGAGAGGGGTGTCCCTCCCCTATATGAGACTTCGAAACACCTTCCTCACCACTGAACACCCACTGGTTTTCAGTGGTGAGAAGACCAAAAACACCAAGTAAACAAAGCCTTACCAAAAAGACACCAAAATGGCCAAACAAAGCCTAAAAGGGTGAGCCTTTACTCAAACCACAAAATGACCTTAATGAAGGTTCAAAAGCAAGTAAAAACAAGAGTTTTTTCAGTTATAGACAAAGCTCAAAACACAAAGCAAGAGGGGTAGAAACTAGTTGCAAGAATGGGGAAACTAAAGTAAAGAGTTTACCCTTGAAGATCCCTTGAAGAACAGGTGGTCCAGCCACTCTCTAGTGATCAAAGTCAGTCCAAAACTTCAACAAACAACCCTCTAAGTCTCTCAATCTCGAGCTAAGGTGTAATGGTGTGTGTAATGGTGCAAAAGTAAGGTAAAACACACCTTTTAGGCTTAAAACACACACACAAGGATGAGGGAGAGGGAGATATAGATATATATGGATGTATATCAGAGATATAGAGATATATCTCTGGTTTTTTGCCTTCAAAGATTCTAACCCTAGCTCAAGGGAGATGAAATGAGCTTATATAGGCAAACTAAAGCCAAGACTTAATGGCTAAGCAAGACAAAAAGGTTCAAGGGGGGGGGCAAAGGGGTCTTGGCTTCTTGGAGAAGCCAAGACAGCTGGCCAAGCTTCTCCAAGAAGCTTGGCCAAAGGTGCAAGCTTCTAGAAGCTTAGAGGGTGCAAAGGGTGCAAAATGGCCACACCTGTGCACGGGGGAATGTGATGGTGCATTCCAGCTGGCACAGCTGGCATTCACCATGTCCCAGGGGTTCAAAAGGTGCAAGCCGGCCGGCCAAAACAGTCACCGGCACAAAAAAGTGCCGGTCGGCAACATAAAGTGCCGACCGGCCAAAGTGTTTGAGAAAATAGTGCCGACGGCCAAAAGGGAGTGCCGGTGATGGTAGGGAAGGACCGGTGGTCTCCAGGGATGGCTAACAAGCCTCCCCCTACCCTCAAATGCAAAAACACACAAGTCTTGGTGTAAAACCAAGCACAGAACAAGCCGGTTGAGAGGTCCTGAGGCACGACGCGCAGCCGGGACCTCCGGGAACTCAAAACAAACACAATCACGGATAATCACCAAGCGTTCCAACGGTGACGTCCAAGTCTTGAGGACGGTCAAAAATGGGGTGTCTACAGCAGGACCGAGTGGGTTCAAGGTTGGATGATGCACCATGACCTCTGATAGAGATACCACGTGGCGAAACACGAACCACACAGGTCAGGGCAGTGGTCAAAGCCTAGTCAAAAAATGATACCTAGATATGTAATCTTAGTGTGAGAAGGAACCAACTAATTGGATAAGGAAATGTTACCTTAAGAAGTAGAACCTAATCTACTTAAGAAGGTGTCCTTGCTAGGCAAGTGTATTCCTAGATGGAAAAGAAAATTTGTAAAAGTGGAATGACACTCCTATATAAAGGCTACACCCCCAAGCATCGAGGTATGAGTTTCTAGTTAGGAGCATTAGAGCATTCTTGAGTATTTTGGTGTTCTTCGAGGAGTTGTTGACTTGAGCATCGAAGTGTCCTCTAGCCGACGAAAAGATCGAACAAGTGCTCACCTCAATTTTGCAGATGTAGAGCTCACGAGTATTAATTCACATCATCAACCATGTGGTCCAATTTTTACCCACAATTTGGTGCCATTTGTGAGAAACGAGGACAAGATGTACCAAAGCTCAACACAAAGGCATAGGTGAAGAGGACGTGAAGGACAATAGAATTGGTCACAACGTGGAACAAATTCACAAGTGAAGGCCAATGGGGCTAAGGATGTAAAGTAGCTATCACAGATGCAAGAAGTGCCGCACCACGACCGTGTCCTCGAGGTCCTCACTGGATAGGTGGTGAAGCTCGAGAAGATAAGTCTCCATGCTCAAGAAGAGCAAAGCTCATCCGAGCAATACTCACTAGAAGAATACCCAAGATTGCCATATCTAAGGTCAAGTTCAGTGAAATCCATTGTAAAAAGAGAAGCCACAGCATGAGAGCAATGAGAATATAGAGTAACGACGATTATAGAAGTTGGAGCATATAGGCTCAATAATTTGGAAAGCAATTGTTTGTGTAAATTGTTGTCTTGGGGCAAGGGCCCGAAGTAATGGTATTCTCAGTCGAGATAGGTGAGAAGAAAAAGCCTAGTTCGGGAAACAACACATGTTTGGGTGCACTTCCAGGGCTCAATTGGTGTGAGGGCAGGTTGTTGTCAACTTGAATGTATTAAAGAAATGTCCCTAGCAAAGGCAAGAAGCTGATAAAAAGTCTAGCCGAGATTAGTAGGACCACAAACAAGGTTCGCTCAAGGTATCCATAATAGCTTTTAGAGTGAAGTACTCACATAAGCTAAGTGACTTGAGGTCTGGGACACAGCCGAGAACAATGCTCACAGTGGTGGGCATAAAGTAATCCAGCCGAGGTGATATGCTCTCACATTAGTGGGCTAAGTTGAAGTTAGTATATGAAAAGGGGGAAGGAAAAAAAAACCACAGTGGTGTCCTCGTGGTTGATGGCAACATCTGAGTTGCCACAATCTAATTAGAAAAGTATATTGGATAGGGAATACTTGCTGGGCAAGTGTATTCCTAAATGGAAAAGGAAACATTTACAAGCAGGATGGCATTCCTATATAAAGGCTACACCTCCAAGGATCAAGACATGAGGTTTTTGGTTATGATCATTAGAGCATTGATGACCATTTTGGTTGAGCAACAGAGTGCCCTCCGGTCAACAACACAATCAGGCAGGTACCTCGATTTACAGGTGCAGAACTTAGGAGTACTCATTCACGTTAGCAAGCTTGTTTCTCAAACCTCAGGAAGCAATTTTTCCTTCATCAACCATGTGGTCTATTCTTTTACCCACACATCAACGATTCCCTCAACTTCATTCCAATTTCAATTTGGGACTTCAGGTCCCCTACTGTAGTCTTCTCCCTACAAGAACATGGTACATAGTATTTGCTCCAATTTACATGAACATAACACATAAAACACAATCTCAAATCAGAGGTACATCACATCAACTAATTTATAATACTCAAATAGTGTGCATCTAAGGGAATATTCATGGCGTGACGTGACATATACCTGAGGGCAAAGGCGACTCAAACTTATTTGAGACACCAAGGCGAAAAATCTAATTGGGGCCCTTCATAAATTTTTGTACAGTTTTTTTTTTATTTTTTAATACCAGTTTTTATTTTCTAATACAATAATTTTTTATCTGAAAGTCATAGCAATATCTCTAACCTTTATAATCAAAATAATTTTTGTAAGCAAGTCTTTTTGTCTTGAATGAGATAACGAAAGAAGTGTAAATGTAATGATGAGACTCTTTTTGAATCCAATGAAAGGTTTTGGTCAATATGCAATATGAAACCCCCATATTGTCTCCATTAAATATACTAACAAAATACAATGATGAAACTAATTTTGTTGTTTAAATGGCAATACCCCCTCTGGCCCCACTGCCTCTTCCCTCTCCATTACTCTTCCCCTCTAAACTGTGACTATCGTAAACTCTTCTTTATTTTTTTTTTCCTCTAAAATGCATTGAATCTTTCTCCTCTATCTCAAATGCATTTTCTCTCTCTCAAATTGTTCTCACAGATTCAACATCAAATTACTTATATATACATTTATATTGCTACTATATATATAAATATATTTACACTTACATTTGTATATAGATAGATCAGCACAGATGCAAGTTTCAATCACCGCAACCATTGCAATTCCCAGTTCCCACAACCTTCTCTGCGAAACCCTGACACCACCACCACCCCAAGGCTTACCTATCACTAAATCAGGATCATAGATGCCACTGTAAAAACAAATAAACCACCCATTCACCAAACCCAATATCCATTCTTCTCCACCGATCACTCATGCCTCAATAATAAAAGGCCTATCATGGTTTTAATAAATAGACCAATAATCCATAAGGAGAGATATAGAGAGAGGGAAAAGAGAGTTCGTATACGTACATGTGTGGTGGTCACAACGGTGGGAGGCTAGAGCTTGCAGTTATAAAATCCAATTCACACATCAACCGTGATGGTGGGGCTACTTTTGGGCTTGCGGTGGTGGTGCACCACATCCAATTTTCGCCAACTATAGGACGTGGTAGTGGTGGGTTCTTGATAGCAGTGGGTTGTGATTTTGTGGCAAAATAACTTGATTATGGAAGTGTAAAGAGGTGTTAGCGTGCCCACTGTGCTGGGTGTGGTAGTGGGGAGGGAACAGACAAGAAGAGGAAAGGATTGGTAGAGAGACAGTGATTATGGTTGTCGATAGACAATGGTTGTGACGATGGAGGGAGATGAAGAGGGGTTGTGTTGGAGGGGTGGCTGCAACTATGAGAGCGAGAAAAGAGAACGAAACTCAGAGACGAAGGAAGAAGAAGATGATGATGTTTGGATGTGTGGGTAGGATGTTTAAGTTAGAAGTGTTTGGTTACAAGGATTAAAAAATAGGTTAACTAACAAGGGTAAATGTGTAAAATCACAACCCTTGTCAATAATTGTTTCTTGACAACTCTGACAAGGGAGGCAGTGTAATTTCAAAAACTACAAGAGAGATCCATGTAATTGTTAGAAACCTTAAGGGAGGTCTGTGTAATTAGCCCAAAAAAGAAATTAACGTTACCTTCAAAAACAAAATTTTGATGTAACAAACATTCTCTAGAATTTCTGTTAGATTCTAACCCATAGCTTATGGTAGAACTACAATCAATATTTTGTTTCTTACATTTATGCCCAATAGACAAGGAGTTGGTGAGTCCATCGGACCTGGATACATAACGGATGGTATAACTCGAATGTGTGCCCAGTGGACAAGAAGTTGGATTGTTTATTGGCTTTACATGACTGTTTGGTGCCTTAGATAGATTTATCCTCCAAACTTATCAATTCTCATTGCTACCTTTTTCCTAGACCTACTTTCTTTCACAAAAACCAACAGAAAGTAAAACTCTCAAACAAGTGCCTGCTCTCAACTCTTTTTTTTTTTTTTTACTAGTTTCAATTTATTATCGGCATATCTCATTTCTTAATGTATTTTCTCACCTTTAGGCACAAGTGAGTGGATCCCATGTACATTTATTAACATGGGTCCCATTGCATTGTGTCTAAGAGTGAGACAATAGGATAAGAAATGGGATTATGTTCAGCATTACTCTTAAAAAACACCTTAGCAATTGTAAAAGTGAATGCACACCTTAATTGCAAGAAACTCCTACTTGGGTGACGTTTACACATGATTTTGCGCTCCCAAGTAAGAAACCTAGAAGAAACTCATACCCATCGAGGAAAAAAATTGCTCCCATCTAAGATAGAACCTCTCAAGCATACAAATCTTGAAAAATCAAATAAAATAATAATAATAATAATAATAAAACTTATTCTAGTGCTTAGTATTTACATAATATTTATTTATACTTAACAAAGACAATTTATAGTAGGCATCAATCTCAAATAATAATTCATATTTTAACAAATAACAATAAACATAAGTACAAGAATATATTTATATATTTAATATATACACTCTCATAGGCGCTCCCAAACCTTAGAAACTTCTATATACCCTTGCTCCCGCTCCTGTCCCCACCCCTGCTTCTTACAACTAAGATGCACACATATGCACAAATGCACACAAGGGAGGGAAGTGAATTGTTTGAACGGATACATAGATATGAAAAATTGAATGGCTAATAGAGACCTACAAGGAACAAAATGGATTTCCAGAGTGAGGGCTAACAAAAAAATCTAAAATAAGAACAAAAAATTTGATATATTGATGAAAATGCCTACAAAATCAGTTTTTCCCTTTCCTATTTGAAGTATAATCTTTGAATTCACTATGCAAAAATGCATATATAGTACCACTATGTTAAATCATCACCAGAGACAGATACGCAAGACCCCTAAGGTATTACTTGTCCTTGAACTCAGATGGCATTTAATTTGGAGGTCAAATTTGCATTTTTAAAAAAAATAATACATTGGTAATAAGGATATTTTCTATACTTGCATGATTGTACAGGTCATTTTAAACATGAAAGTGTTCTCAAACTCTCTTACTAAGATGTTCTTATTGCTACGTATTAAACATGCAAGTTATTTTTGTGGTTTTTATGACAATATATCAGTCTTGATAATGAAAGAGTTCCCAGATGACCCAACTAAAATTATGGCACAGACTAGGTATATTATCTGAGAAACATTAGCATGGACCCCCTATTCCCACTAAAAAAGAATAACAGCAAATAGTGTATCACTAAAATACGGTAAAGACACTCCTATAGTTAGTAGGGGTAATTGCCGGTCTCCATGGAAATTGATAGGTGCCTAAATGCACACATTTAGACCCCCTATACTACGCTTATTAAGTCCATAATTGTTATTTTTTCCTTATTCTAATGGATTTGTGTGTTGTGTCGGTTAATTGGGCTTTTGTGATGAAATGAGAAGAAATGGTAATATTAAAGGACCACAAGGTGAGGCCAAGCAAAGCAAGATAGAAAGACCTCAATGTTGAGGTGAGCCCACGCTGAAGTTGTAATGTGCCTTGAGCCCAGGTGCACAAGAAGCTGAGTACTATCTGAGTGAGCCCAGGCGCAAGCCGTGGTGAGCTCAGGCACACATGAGTGAAGCTACTGTCCAAGTGAGCCTAAGTGTAGGTCGCAGTGAGCCTGGGCGTAGGAAGTCCAAAAAATATAATTCTCATGCTTGTTTTGAGCCCAATCCAACCCTAATTAAGAGGGAATTATAAAAGGATGACTTAGGGTTAAAAAAATGGAGTTCTTCACATATTGAAAGACGGCACAATAGGTAAGAGGGAGGCAACCCAAGGTTCCAAGGATGGAGTTCTCTACATCCATGGCGTTCTTCACCTTCTCCATGGGCAACTAATCTTCTTCCTTAGGGTGTAGATGAAACCCTAGCCAAGTAACCTTATTTTGTGTATTTGCTTTTGGGATTGATTATTAATACAATGATTGTATAATTGAGACAATTTTCTACTCAATTGAATTTATTCTTCCAATCCTGTTTGATGTATTTAATTCTGTGATTTTAAATACATAGTTAATACAATAGTAATCTTTGTGGATGTATTTAAGAGTTGAGATAATTCACGCCTAGAGAAGACGAGACGTGCTACAACCCTAGTTCAGTGTAGACGTTTCTTGCCAATCTAAGATGAGTTATACATGATTCTTAAATTCATGAATCCTCTTGAAGACACTATTACGGCTGGCAGCAATGTCACTATTGAATTAAGCAATCAATTCCCGAAATTGATAAAATGATTATCGTTGTGAAGCTAGAGGTAGATTCAAATCCCCGAGTCTTTTTATATTGAATCCCCCATTTAACTTTTATTTTTAATTAGTTTTCATCTATCACTTGATAAAACCTCATTCTCTCCAATTAATTTAAAAAGAGATTTCCAAGATTTAAAACAACTCAACCTTTTGTCCCGGAGGATCGACATCCGGACTCGAATCGTTATTCTATTTGAATTGGGGTTTAAGCTCGGTTTAATATTTTATTATTTATTTTTGGTGTGCAAAACGATCCATCAGAAATCTATGTCCCAGTTGCTTCCACTTGTATCCAAAGTTTTTTTTCTCTAAAAGTGGGTAATGGAGAGAGTTTCCGATTCAGGAAGGATGTTTGGGTGGGTAATTCCTCTTTTGATGGGACATTTCCACTTTTATTTCGTGTGGCTCGTCCTCATAATGCTTCCATCGCTTCTTTAGTTTGCTCTAGTTTGGCATCAATTTCGTGGAATTTCAATTTCATAAGAAATCTTAATGATCGGGAAATTGTTGAGTTGGCATCATTGTTGTACTTACTTCATGAAGTCTCATTGTCTCCAAATGTGAGTGATAAGCGGGTTTGGTCAATTCACTCTGGTGACTTTTTAAGCAAATCTTTCTTTGACAAAATCAGTGATAAACCTAAGGTTCCTCATACTCACAAAAGAATCTAGAAAGCAGCAGTGCCTCTTAACGTGAGGATTTTTATGTGTTCTTTGGCTCATGGTAGAACCATGACTAACGATACCTTTCAAAAAAGGAGGCTTAATCGCTATCTTTGTCCTCAATAGTGTATCATGTGTAGGCAAAGTGGGGAATCCTTTGAGCATTTGTTCTTGCACTGTCATATGGCCTTGGATCTTTGGCACCTACTCTTTTGTTTGGTTGATACTTTGGGTTGTGCCAGGCACTAGTGTGCAATTGATTTTAACTGATTTTTGTGCATTTCAAGGTTAAAAAAAAGCAAAAGTGTCGTGATTTTATGGCATTGTCAATCTTTTGGGTCATTTGGTTGGAAAGGAACACAAGGAAATTTGAGGACAAGTTTGAAGACACGAAGTCATTGTGGGATAGAGTGTGTTACTCGGCTTCATTATGGGCCTCCATTTCGCCTGTGTTTAAAGGGATTCCATGTTTATTGATATCGAGGCATTGCACACCTATTTGTGATGTATAGTCTGTTCATCTTTGGTTAAGCTTCTTATTGTGTATATTCATTTTGAGAGGACTCCTTGTCCTCATTTTGTACTTATTAATCTATAAAAATTTCCTTTTGTTGTTGATCCAAAAAAAAAAAAGAATGAGAGAACAAAGAGATGCAATGAAACAATATAAAAAACTCCGACAATTTTAATGTAAAAATATTTTTGATAAACTCAACACAACTAACTCCAAAATATCACAAATAATATTTTTTTAATGTTTGACTAACCAAAATCACTAAAACTAAAATAGCTAATTTGATTGTTAGTTTTAAATTTCGGGGATTTACTCACTATTTTATTTTAGCTACAAAATAAAAATAGCTAGTTTGATGGAGATGCTCTCAATAATGTTGAACAGAAGCATGCCACTGCTTTTAAATCTGTGTTTTGCCTAAGAGAAATAATAAACAAAGAAATTATGGAACCCTCAACAAATTACCAAATTCAACTAATGGCAACATAATGAAGGATCAACACAACCAAAATAACTATGTCAACAAGAACAGTATGTAGATAAACCAACCAACCACCAACCTAATCAATAAAACTAATGCTCCATTTGTTTGGTCGGAAAATTGTTTTCTGCGTTTTCTAGTGTTTGGTACAGTGAAAAACAAAAGTCAACAAACACTTTTTCCGTGATGAACAGAAAACAAGCCTATATGAGAGGAAGATGATTTCCACTTTTAAAAGGAGGAAAACATTTTCCTGTGGAAAACGTTTTCCGGATTTAAGTATTACCAATGCAACCACACCACCACCACCACCACCTCCATTGCTGCCACCACCACCACCCTCCCCTCAACACCAACACCACCACTACCTCCACCCCACCACCACCTCCGCCTCCACTATCACCAACCCACAACCACTAATGCAATCATTAGTACATTAGTTTCAAGAACCCAACCAAACATAGGGAGACATTTTTTCTAAAAATGTTTTTCGTAGAAAATGTTTTCCATTGAAAAATGTTTTTTGTTTAAACAAACAGAGCACAAGTTACAGTAAAAATACAAGTAAAGAGGTCCATATTTGTTGCATTTGACTAGGATAAATGAACCAATAAGGAAATGAACAATATATAAAAGGTAACATGATTTATAGGAAATTGCTAAAAAAACGTGAAACTATCATTGCAATTGTAGGAATTTGTATTCAATTCACTACACCATAACAATATCAAATTTTATCCTCATAAGAATGATTCTAATGACTCACCGACAAATGGAGCTTCTGCAGAAGAGGAGAAGCATTTAAGAGCGAAGTAAGAGAGAGAAGGTTAAAGTCTGATGATACCATAACAAACAACTCCAATTGTTTGAGAGAGTTGAATCTAGTTATCCTTGCAGGTATTGGGAGGACCTGAAGAGAAAAGAAGAAAAAAGTTTTATATAGAAAAATATCCCAACTTCATACACAAAATGAAAAAGTACACAATAAAGAGTAATAATTCTTTCATTTTTTCCTCACCTCATCTGTTGTCAAAACTAGTGATAGGGTTTGAAACCGAGGAAGATCATTTGCAATTCCATTGAACATATATTGTGTGCCCCTCTCATATGCAACCATGAACCTGATATGCACTTTTTCCAGCCGAGGAACGTCAAGAAAAGAGAAGTTTTTCACTTTACCAATATATTCAAATGTGGTAAGACCAATAGACGAAATCTCAAACTTCTCTATTCCATAGCATTCATGCACAATCAAAATCTTCAAATGGAGGGATGGACCATGAATGTATAAAGTTTCAGGTAGAATACTGTTCTTTAGCCTCAACCATTCAAGGTTTAAACAACTAGAAAGGATACTGTTAGCACAACTTTGATTTAGAGGCACATGTTCTAAATCAAGGGATTTTAGGGAGATGAGCCTGCGTACGAGATTAGGGGTTGGCCCTAGGTTGCATGATTTTAGGCACAAATACTTTAATTGAGATGAATCGCCTTGAGGAAGAAGCTGACAGGGAAAATCATATAAGTTATTACTTTGACTTTCAGGACTAGCGGAAAAGTCAAGATCAAGCTTTTCAGTTTTCATTATAATTGCAAATCTAATCCACCTATCAACATAACCAGCATACTCGTTACCAAGACAAAAACAGATCCTGAGAGAGTCTAGCTTTTGACCATTGTATAGCTCCAAAAATTGATCAACTCCAGTTACAAACTTACTCTTATCCTCCCATGACATATCTGAATCTCCATTTGAGAACCTTGCTTTGTAGTTGATTCCGAGCACGGTATGAAGATCAAAATCAAGATTCAACATGAATGGACAGATATATCTCCATCTTCTAGACAGTATCCTTGCCTTGACAGAATCTCTAATAGTAAAAAACGAGAGAATGCAAGAGAGAATGTCATCTGGCATTTCAGTAAGACGATCAATGGGTTTGAGGTCATTGCCCTAACATATTTCAACCAAAGAACATGTATATTAGCAAATAATAAATTACTTTAATGGGCACAAGTATTTTCACAATTTCTAACCACCATACAAAAGCCCAAGTGGCATAGATTGGTCTTTTTCCCAGAAGAATTATTGAGGGATTACGTTCCTAGGAGAAAACTGAGACAAAAATAGCATTAGCAGTGTTAGCATATCTACACTTATATTCATGTATGGTCATCTTATAACGTACAGCATCTCTATATAGTATAGTCATTAACGCGTTTATTTTCTAACGATGGTGAAATATCCTATTATCTGTTGTTGTATTAGGCAAGTTTCATTGCCAAGGAATGAAAGATCATTAACCACCTCCCTTTGGATCTCTTTGCAACGCCAATATAAACATTTTAACACTTATCTACGTCGTTGTTGACGGTTTCAACTTTCAAGCAAGATGTAGTGCAAGCTCTAACAAAAACTGCTTGATTTGTGAAACTAATTGGCATAGTAGTGTAAATCATATGTGTTTTTCTCATGAGGCATTGACAATACATACTGTTGGGGTTGTAGTTTGACCTAGTAATGCTCTTCCATGAGACAGATAGGGAATGTATTGTAAATTGGTCTTGTTAACTTGTTCAAATTGTCTGACCATTTACAGACAAAGATAAACTATATGTTATTATTTTAATGGAAATAGAATAAAGTTGAAGATAGTATTTCTCATATAAAATTCTAACTCTCAACGGTAATTTGGGTGGATCATTTTCAATATCAAGACTTTAATATATTGTCCAAAAATTAGGACAAAATAACTTGCATTTTCTCCTATAATAAGGCAGTAGTTAACACTTATCCCGTATAGAAATCTGCAAAGTAGGGTCATGCTTATAATATGGGGCAGTTATGGAACAGTCCTATGAACCGGACTTATTTACCAATAAAGCCTGCTTAAACTTTCAACGATTAAAAATAAATCAAAACTCGCAAACAAAAACCAAAATGTCCCAATCATTTATCACTTTTATAAATTTTTCACTATCATTACCAGTACTAAATGATTATTCCACAAACATAAAATATAAAATATACATCTATAAAGTCTAAAAAAATTCTCATGATCAAAACGAAGGCAAACACATAAATTTTTTTTACTAAAGACCTATGAGTCTGGTCCAGTCCATAAGATCCAATGGTAGGACCACGAACGGAGATAGGATTTTACACTGAGGGGGGCAACCAGTGCCGTCTCCATAAATTTTTATTCAATGCAGCGTTCAACAGCAATTTTTTTCGACTTAACCGACCTTGGTAGTTTGAAATTTTCATCACCCACATCCAAATCAGACTGGCCAGTGAGTTGAATTCTTTAAGCGATTTCAATTTGGCAGATTAGGCAGGTTGAGTTTGATTAAATCTGGAATCCAAAATCTGGACTTTTTTTTCTTTTTGACACTATTAAAATCCTCAATGCTGACCAAGGAAAAGAAAATTTTAAAAAAAAAGCTTCATATACATCCTCAGAATACAAGCAACTTCCAATAATCATAATCATAAACAAAATACAAACAACAAAAATAGAAATATAAAAATTATCAAAAAAACATATTAGTTAAAAAATAAATGAACTTCGTATACAGCTCACAAAATCAACATTCTTACGCATCAATACAAGAAAAAATTGAAACAAAAAACAGAGTCTATACAGACAAGAAAAGCAAAAGCAAATCTTTATTTTTAATTGGAGAAAAAAAACACAAAAGTGGGGGGTTTTCTGTAAATGAGGTCCAAAGGGTGCTTGAGGGCAAGGGTTGCAGACTTGCAAAAGTGTGGGCATGTGGGGATGCAACACCGGAGTGACCGGTTGATGTAGCGGACGCCAGTGGTTGGATGAGTCTGAGGGGGTGATCAACATTAGAGAGACATCGAGATCTGCATGACAGAAGCGCCGTTCAAGTGTGTGTGAGGGAGATATAAATTATCCCCAATTTCCCTATTTCATACCCAAATTATTAATTTAGTCTACTTTTTTTTTTTTTTAATTTTTTATGTTCATGTGATTTAATTGGAGACGATTCTACGAATTATTAATCGTTGAACCCTAATTAATGGGCAAGAAGGTTTTTTTTTGTTTGAAACAACTTCAATTATACAACCAAACACTCATTAAATTGGTTGTGAGGTGTTGTTTGTTCAAAATAATAAGAAAAATAAGTATTTTGTTAAATGATTTAAGTTGTTTAAATTTTGAAATAAAATTTGAAGAAATTATAAATAAATAAAACCCAGGGTTTGCCTTTAGTGAAATATCAAACCCTGAGATTTTTAATTCTTCAATTCCAACCGTAAGTTTTTGAAATAAATTCAATTTGAACCATCCGTCCATATCTATTTAAAACCATTAACAAAAAAATTTATTTTGCAACACGTAGCATTATATTATTCACTCTTCCAACTTTAAGTCAATTACAATTTCACCTAAACGACACATAATCACAGCCATCTTTACCAATCATCATAACCATCTTTACCAATCCTCATAACCTTCCATCACAACCTTATTATACATCCCACTATACTTGATTATCCTCTTCCACTCCTTCTCCTTGCCCATACGCTATTGTGATGCAACCCTTCTTGTTTAACTTCACATTCCGCCATAGCCATCGCCAGTCTCCCTTTCCCTTTGCCCGCAACCATCCATCACTATCCCCCAATTCACTGCCTCCTTCCACCCCTCCCACTGCCAGTGCCCCTACCTCAATTGCCCTTGTTTTTGCTATATCTTCCTCTCATTCATCTTTAATCACCACCACTTCCCTCCCCTTCCATCAACGACAACCACATCCTTCATTCCCTTCCACTGGCGACTACCACTTCTTTTTTTTTTTCCCCAATGGCGACACCACCTCCTCTTACTTTCCACCTACGACCGCCACGCACTTCCTTTTTTCCACCAACAATTACCACTTCTTCCTTTTCCACAACAACCGCCACTTGCTTTCTCTTCTCCACCAATGACTACCACCACCGTCTCCCCTTCTCCGTTCGTTCCCATTACTCATTCTCATCGATCACTATTATTATACTTCTTGATCTACATTCCCCATGCCTATTGATCCCCATTCCCTCTTTCCCTTTTCATATACAACCAGTGCCTCCCTCGCCAAATTCAAACCTATTTTAAAGATGCGAGTCAAATGCAGATTTTTTGACTACAAATTTTAAAGATTTTCATATCTCTATCCCCATAAATGCCTGCGATTTTGCTTGTTGATTTTGTTTAGATTGAGAACAGGAGATGATGAATGTAGTGTTGGGGAAGAAGAAAGAATAAATAGGGTTGTTGTCAAAGAACAATAGAAGGAAGAGTGAGAGTGGTGGATCAAGGCAATGGTGGTTGCATCTGAGGGAAGAAAAGCATTGTTGAATGTTGAGGGTGGGTGAGAGAGAGGAAAGAGTGGATGTGGAAAGAAATAATGAAAGTAAATGACTAAAAGACCATTTTATGTTTATTTTACTTAACGAAGATGGACGGATGTATGAAATTGGGATCAAATAAAAAACTCAGGGTTGAAATTGAAAAAAATAAAACCTCGGGGTTTGATCTGTTACTAGAGTCAAACCTTGGGTTTTTTTTTTTTGTAATTTTCCCAGTATTTATTTTTTTTCAATTAAATTAGACTTCAACGGTTAATGATTTGTAGAATCATCTCCAATTGGACTACATAAACATAAATTAAAAACTTTTGGACTAAATAGACAAAATTAATAGTTTAGGGATGAAATAGAATAAATGGTGATAGCTTGGGGAATAAAAGTGAAATTAACCCAGTCTATTACTATATAACATTATCCCACATCGAGAAGGCAACGAAGCATTAGTTATCCCACCTTCTATAAATAACAGTGATTTATCATTTTGGCACAATTAGGTTCACATCACCATTATCCTATCAATTATCCTTTTATCTCGTTGATCTAGATGACTATCAAGTTTTTGATTTTGTGATTTCTTATTGTTTGAATAAATTGTGATTTGGTGTAATTAAACTTTTATAATTATAATTTTTAATATTTTTGAGTTTTTTCAATTTGTAGAATTTTCTAATTTTAGAATTTTTAGATTTGAGTTCTGATGTTGCATAAAATGACTTTGCCAAACTTGTAGTTTAAAACCAATTTTTTGGCAATAATATTGGCATTGGAAGGATTTTTGTGAAGTCTATTCATTTTTTAGCTTTGCCAAGCCTTTTGGCTTGACCATTGAAATTGTTTGCTTGACATAAGCTATAGAAGATGGAAGAAAATTATGTTTAAATGAACCACCTAAATAATAAGTCTTTATGTGTATTTATAATAAAAAGGAATCTTAAAATCTAACTTAATTAGAAAAATAATTATATTATTATTAAATTAAAAATAATAATAAATACTCTCTCCGTTGCATTTTGTTTGTCATTTTTTGGAAATTGTGCCTTTATTCAGATCAAGAAAAAAGGGCATTTTTGTGAATATATATATATATATATTTTGCACAATCCAAAGAACAGTTTTTTCTTGATTCGAAAAAAGGCACAATTCTAAAAAAAGAACAAACAAAATAAGAAGTTTAGTTCTGTGCGGCTAAAGAGCTTGCGGGGGCTAGAACAAGGTTTCTAAGTGCGGTAGAAAAAGGTTTGTAATCTCAATGGATGGGCGTATTGGTTGGACAAGGAAGTGAGAAAATTATTACAAACATGGGACATCTACGTATTGGCGGTGTTTGGCAACTTGGTTTTGGGATTTTTTTTTTATTCTTTCCACTTCAAGACAAAGGTTTTGCAAAACAAAAAAAAAGAAACAAATCCAAACAAAATATCACATTAAACTCTATAATCATTTCACTTTTTCTCTCACAAACATCACATCCAAACACAAAAAAACCCACTATCTTCCCAAACACAAAAACAAAAAAAAATCTCCAATAATATCCTACAATTAAAAAAATCTACATAAAAACCCACTTCCCAAACACCTATATTGTAATCTTAAAAGTATTTACTACTATAGTAATAACAGACATGTTGTAATTATTTTCTCAATTTCTTGTCCAACTAATACGTGGATGACCCATCTATTGAGATTACAAACCTTTCTCTAGGCTCTGTTTTCAATTTCATCGCATGTGCAATCGAGAGACAAAGAAGTGTGCGCGCCTTCACAATTGCGTTCAACTTGATCATGTAGTGAATTTTTATTTATTTTATTTTTGGTCAATGGACTGGGCAGTTGCTTGCTAGGCCCAATAGGGGTCAAAGGGACAAGTTTTTAGGTGCTTATGCTTTTCCGTTGGTGGCCCGTTATTTTTGTGAATGATATATGGCAGTGGGGCTTCTGGGCTTCAACTTTGTGATGGTATTTTTGGGCCCAAATAAAGCTAGGAACATTATCTATCTATTCTCTATTCCATATTATAAAGATAACAAGATAATTAATGTAGATGAAACCGGGTATCGATAACTGCCTCGAGCAGCTGTTTCACATAAATAGTGTGTCAAATACTTCTAATTATATATATATACATATATATATTTTTTCAAAGCAATGAGATACCATTTAGATTTTTGTTGGGATGAATGGGCTGAGTTGTAGCAATCGGTACAGTTGATTGAGGTTTTCAATTGTAAGGATCGAGCCAATTCAAATTTTAATTTGAATTGGTACAGTTAAATCAAATTTTCAAATTTTCAAATTTCAAATTTTAATTTGAATCGGTACAGTTAATTCAAGTTTTCTACGCGAATTAGTTTATCGGTTCGCAAGAATGGTCTTCCATTTCAATTTGAGATTTGAGAGATACGCCCAGTAGATAAATTCTTTTATGTTAAAATATTGAGTTTAATTATTTTGTCAATATTTTGGAGATTAGAATAATTATTCACGCATTTGGGCTCCTAAAACTGCAGTATTTATACATAAATGGAGATATTTTTGGGAAGGCATAGCAGCCACTGTTATGCAACCGTTTGGGCCCAATTTGGGACCCATTTTGATGATCCGAACCGTTTAATTTTTAGAGTACATCAAGTGGAGTATACCTATAAAAAATCAAGTTGATCGGACATCATTATCCCTTTATCGAATGACATTTGCATTCAATTTTACACTTAAATTCACATTTATCATTTATTTTTTTAGATACGAATGTAATTTGATGAAAGGACTATCGATGTCCAATCAACTTGATTTCTTTTACAGGCATATTATACTAAATGTACCCTAAAAATTGAATGATTCGGGTCATCAAAATTGGTCCAAAGGGAGGTGGTTAATGATCTTTCATTCCTTGACAATGAAACTTGCCTAATAGAACAACAGATAACAAGATATTGCACCATTGTTAGAAAGTAAACGCTTTAATGGCTATACTAAATAGAGATACTATACGTTATAAGATGACCATGCATGAATATAAGTGTAGATATGCTAACACTGCTAATGCTACTTTTGTCTCGGTTATCTGCTAGGAACATAATCCCTCAATAATTCTCCTGGGAAAAAGACCAATCTATGCCACTTTGGCTTCTGTTTGGTCCGGATTGGGTAAAACCAGGACCAATCCATTATCTACGGTTCTTGAGAAATTAGAACCAATCCAATCCGTTTAAATCGTGGAACCAATCCGTTTAAACATAGATTGGATCGGTTTAGGACTACGGGTTCACACAATTAAATAACAAAAAAAATATATAGAACATTTAAAGGAAACAAAAGCAACAGCATCATGTGTGAACTGATCAACAAAAACAGCAACATATAAAATAACAAAAACCCATTAAAACAGTATCACCAATTCTCCAAAATGTCATCTTATGTAACAAAATTCCAAGCAAACAAAGAGCAGTAGTAGTAGACAACAACAAACAAATTCAGTACTAGTAGACATTTCCCTTTCCACAAATTCTAAGCAAACAAACATAGATACACTGGTTTTAGAAGGGGGCATACCTTTGAACCAGAAGGAGTTTCAAGCTGAGGATCATACTCTGGCTCAGACTGAGAGAGGTCGATGACATCATTTGTCTCTCCAGTACTTGACATCTATCAAACAAGATAAACAAATACATCAAAAAAAATAGGAGTAATATTATTAGAGAACAGAAATCATACCAGAAATCAAACAAAAAATATACACTGTTTCTCTCCATGCCACGGAAATCATACCAGAAATCAAAGAAAAAAAATTTATCAACACCACAGAAACCAAAGAAAAAAATAAAACAGAAATCATATAATATACACACACCCATTTAAAATACACTGTTTCTCTCCTTGTATACAGAAATCACTGTTTCAGTAAAAAATAAAAATAGAAATATATATATATACACACATACACCCATTTAAGATAAAAACTGAAAAAATAAATAAATAAATAAATAAAAACTCTTACTTACACACCCACACCCATTTCAGAAACAGAAAAACAGTGTCACCGAGAGAGAGAGAGAGAGAGAGAGAGAGAGAGAGAAGAAGCTCACCGATCTGATCTGAGACAGATAAGAGTGTGAGAGACAGTACCGAGAGAGATAACTCAGTCTCAGATGAGAAAGCGAAGGGAGAGAGAGCACCGAGAGAGATGAGAGGGCTAGAGACAGAGACAGTGTGGCGTGAATGAATTAGGGTGACTTTAGCTTTTATGGGAAACAATAAATTATATTGCGTGGGGGTGGTGATTCATTCCACTAATTTTTGGACTATTAATAGCATTAATGAACTAAAAAAAAAAAAAAAAAAACTCAAATCAAAATATCACATCACTTTGGTAGGGTCCCTGTGCCACATCATTAGTGATGCTCTAGTGCTCCCAATTTAGAACTCTAAAACATTATTGTATTGCGTGGGAGGGTATGTAGCATAAATATAAATTATTTCTATTTCGGTTCCAATTTAGGGATATTTTGGAAATTTGATTTTAATAACTTTTTTAAGGTTTGTAGCAAAAGTTAAAAGTAAGCTTTTTTGTATTTATTTTTTTCATTTTGAGAAGTTGGTTTTTAGCCACTAGTAAAATTACAATTCTACCCCTCATGGGTCAAAATGTGTTATGTAGATGAAGTTGTAAATTTTTTAAAATTGAATTGAGGTAGTTTAATTATTTTATTGTGATTTGACATCGTAAATAAATATTAATAAAAAAAACAAAGGTAACTTTTTACCAACTTCTCAAATCATTTGTCTAAAAAAATCAAAAAGTCACTTTTCACCATCTTCCCAAAATAGGCCTTAGAACTGTAGGGTTCAATCCGAAATCGACTTGTGGCTTATAGATTTTAAAATTTCCAATCTGAAACCAAACTATAGATTTAAAAAACTAATCTAAACCTACTAGATTAGACTAGATTAGATCGAATTATAAATTATACGGATTCCTTACTCAACCCTAGAAAATACTGTACCCATTAAAGTAATTTATTATTTGCTAATAAGTGGTACTATTAGCACCCCGCGAATTATTTTGAACCCTCCATTTTTGTGGGCCCCACTTATAAATTTTGAAACTCTCAAAAAAAAAATTTCCTCCAAATAATATCAAAATTATCATTGTGAAAACATTTCACCCATTGAATGCATACTCTCCACACCCTAAAAAAATCTCTCTTTCAAAAAAACCTAACAAAACCCACAAAGAAGGAGAAGAGTCAATGTGATTACGTTCTCTCCTGCCTCATCTAGTACTGTCACAGTTGGTAGGGTTTCTCTATATATATACATAATTTATTAGTTTTCTTGTAATAATTTATTCTCTTGCAGGGAGAAAAAATTATAATAATTGGTTTGGTTAATTTTGTTGATATATATTATAAAATTGTGAGTTCAATAGAGAACTACGCATCAATATTATTAAAATTACGCGATAAATTAATAATTTTTGAACTTGATAATGGATTTGGGATACTTCCGATAACTTCTGCAAGTGTTAAAAGATTTGACCATTCAATGTATTAAGAAATTTCTATGTTCGGCCCTGTATTCTCAAACTTGAAAAAATGAAAACTTTTATAGGCATTGACAATTTTGACCGTGTTAATAAATTTCCGTGTTTGGACCTACATTTCCGAACATTGTTTATTTGTTCGAAAATGCCTTTCTGAACAAATACGTAATGTTTAGGTCTATATTTCCGAACTTGAAAAAAATGAAAACTTCTACAAACGTTAACAATTTTGACCGTTCAATTTGTTAAGAATTTTTCATGTTCGGACTTGCATTCCCAGGCATTACTTATTTGTTCAGGAATGCCTTTCTGAACAAATAAATAATGTTTGGGCCTGTGTTCCTGAATTTCGGTTATATGTTCGGGAGTTCAATCTAAAAAAATATAACGAACAAATTTATTTTTTTTGCCGTTTTTTCAAAAGCTTACCCTTACAATGCTAATCTCTTCTGAGTTAAGAACAATATCAAAGCTATGAATCTCCATCTAATATTTTATTGTTGTATTTCTCTTGTCTTATGGAGTTGTGGTTACCAAAAAATTTCACTCACTGTCATTGTTGGAGAAGCGTAGGTAGTCAAATGGTTGCTACTGTTACCGTTGAAATATTGTTGTCAATGGGTTTTCAAGGTTTTGAGGGTGGGTAGGTAGGTTTTGAAGGTGAGATGGGTTTTCAAGGTTTTGAGGGTGGGTAGGTAGGTTTTGAAGGTGAGATTTGGGAAAGATTGATGAGTGGTGATGGAAGTGTGTGCTCTCATAAATCCTAATTCATGATGTAATAAATGTGTAAGTTTTTGAGTATTAGAGATTCTATCAAGGCAAGGATAGTGTCTAGAAGATGGAGACATATCTGTCCATTCATGTTGAATCTTGATTTTGATCTTCATACCGTGCTCGGAATCAACTACAAAGCAAGGTACTCAAAAAGTAAGTTTGTAACTGGAGTTGATCAATTTTTGGAGCTATACAATGGTCAAAATCTAGACTCTCTCAGGATCTGTTTTTGTCTTGGTAACGAGTATGTTGGTAACGTTGACAGGTGGATTAGATTTGCAATTATAATGAAAACCGGAAAGTTTGATCTTGATTTTCCCTGTCAGCTTCGTCCTCAAGGTGATTCATCTCAATTAAAGTATTTGTGCCAAAATCATGCAACCTAAGGCCTACCCCTAATCTCCCTAAAATCCCTTGATTTAGAACATGTGCCTCTGAATCAAAGTTGTGCTAACAGTATCCTTTCTAGTTGTTTAAACTTTGAATGGTTGAGGCTAAAGAACAGTATTCTACCTGAAACTTTATGCATTCATGGTCCATCCATCCATTTGAAGATTTTGATTGTGCATGAATGCTATGGAGTAGAGAAGATTGAGATTTCTTCTATTGGTCTTACCACATTTGAATAAATGGGTAAAGTGAAAAACTTCTGTTTTCTTGACGTTCCTTGGCTGGAAAAAGTGCATATCAGGTTCATGGTTGCATGAGAGGGGCACACAATATATGTTCAATGGAATTGCAAATGATCTTCCTCGCTTCAAACCCTATCACTAGTTTTGACAACAGATGAGGTGAGGAAAAAATGAAAGAATTATTACTCTTTGTTGTGTACTTTTTCATTTTGTGTATGAAAATGGGATATTTTTCAATATAAAACTTTTTTCTTCTTTTCTCTTCAGGTCCTCCCAATACCTGCAAGGATAACTAGATTCAACTCTCTCAAACAATTGGAGTTGTTTGCTATGGTATCATCAGACCTTAACCTTCTCTCTCTTACTTCGCTCTTAAATGCTTCTCCTCTTCTGTAGAAGCTCCATTTCTCGACGAGTCATCAGAATCATTCTTACGAGGATAAAATTTGATATTGTTATGGTGTAGTGAATTGAATACAAATTCCTACAATTGCAATGATATTTTCACATTTTTTAGCAATTTCCTATAAATCATGTTACCTTTTATATATTGTTCATTTCCTTATTGGCTCATTTATCCTAGTAAAATGCAACAAATCTAGGCCTTTGTACTTGTATTTTTACTGTAACTTGTGCTCCGTTCGTTTAAACAAAAAACATTTTTCAGCGGAAAACATTTTCGACGAAAAACATTTTTCAAAAAAAATGTCTCCCTAATGTACTAATAATTGTATTAGTGGTTGTGGGTTGGTGGTGGTGGGGTGGAGGTAGTGGTGGTTGTGGTGGTGGTGTGGGTGTTGGTGTTGAGGGGAGGGTGATGGTGGTGGCAGCAATAGAGGTGGTGGTAGTGTGGTGGCATTGGTAATACTTTAGTCTAAAAACCTTTTAAAAGTGGAAATCATCTTCCTGTCATATAGGCTTGTTTTCTGTTGATCGCAAAAAAAAGTGTTTTGTTCAGTGGCATGCTTATGTTCAACATTATTGAGAGCATATCCATCAAACTAGCTATTTTTATTTTTTAGCTAAAATAAAATAGTGAGTAAATCCCCGAAATTTAAAACTAACAATCAAATTAGCTATTTTAGTTTTGGTGATTTTGACTAGTCAAACATTAAAAAGATATTATTTGTGATATTTTGGAGTTAGTTGTGTTGAGTTTATCAAAAATATTTACATTAAAATTGTTGGAGTTTTTTATATTGTTTTAGTCAATAAGGGTATTTTGGTCATATGTATTGTACTGATAATGTAAATATCAATTACGGTGTAAAGTCTCATTACTGAAATCCTAACCTCGCCTTTCAATCTCTTTGTTCTCTCATTTTTTTTTTAATTATTTTAATTTTTTTTGAATCAACATAAGGAAAATTTTATAGATTAATAAGAAGTACATAATGTGGACAAAGAGTCCTCTCAAAATGAATATACACAATAAGAAGCCTAACCAAAGATAAACAGACTATACATCACAAATAGGTGTGCAATCCCTCGATATCAATAAACGTGGAATCCCTTTAAACAGTGGCGAAATGGAAGCCCAGAATGAAGCCGAGTAACACACTCTATCCCACAATGACTCCGTGTCTTCAAACTTGTTCTCAAAGATCCTTGTGTTCCTTTCAAACCAAATGACCCAAAAGATTGAAAATACTATAAAATCACAACACTTTTGCTCTTTTTTTACCTCGAAATCCAAGAAAATCAATTAAAATCTGTTGAACACAAGTTCCTGGTACAACCCAAAGTATCAACCAAACAAAAGAGTTGGTGCCAAAGATCCAAGGCCATGTGACCGTGCAAGAACAAATGCTCAAAGGATTCCGTACTTTGCCTACTCATGATACACCATTGAGGACAAAGATAGCGATTGAGCCTCCTTTTTTGAAAGGTATCATTAGTCATGATTCTACCAGGAGCCAAAGACCACATAAAAATCTTCACTTTAAGAGGCACTGCTGCTTTCTAGATTCTTTTGTGAGTAGAAGGAGGAACCTTGGGTTTATTGCTGATTTTGTCAAAGAAAGATTTGCTTAAAAAGTCACTAGAGGAGTGAATTGACCAAACCCGCTTATTAGACACATTTGGAGACAACGAGACTTCATGAAGTAAGGACAACAATGATGCCAACTCAACAATTTCTCGATCATTAAGATTTCTTATGAAAATTGAAATTACATGAAATCGGTGCCAAACTAGAGCAAACTAAAGAAGCAATGGAAGCATTATGAGGACGAGACACACGAAATAAATGTGGAAATGTCCCATCAAAAGAGGAATTACCCACCCAAACATCCTTCCTGAATTGGACACACTCTCCATTACCCACTTTCAGAGAAAGAAATCTGGATACAAGTGGAAGCAACTGGGAGATAGATTTCTGATGGGTCGTTTTGCACACCAAAAATAAATAATAAAATATTGAACCGATCTTAAACCCCAATTCAAACAGAATATCAGTTCAAGTCCAAATGTTGATCCTCAGGGACAAAAGGCTGAGTTGTTTTAAATCTTGGAAATCTTTTTTTTAAAATTAATTCGAGAGAATGAGGTTTTATGAAGTGAAAGATGAAAACTAATTAAAAATAAAAGTTAAATGGGTAATTCAATATAAAAAGACTTGGGGATTCAAATCCACCTCTAGCTTTATAACCATAATAATTTTATCAATTTCGGGAATTGATTGCTCAATACAATAGTGACCTATCATGGCTACTAGCCATAACGGTGTCTTCAAGAGGTTCATGAATTTAAGAATCAGGTATAACTCATCTTAGATTGGCACAAAACGTCTGCACTAAACTAGGGTTGTAGCACATCTTGTATTCTCTAGGCATGAATTATCGCAACTCTTAAATACATGCATAAAGATTACTATTGTATAACTATGTATTTAAAATCACAGAAATTAAATACATCAGACAAAATTGGAAGAATAAATTCAATTGAGTAGAAAATTGTCTCAAAGTTATACAATCATTGTATTGATAATCAATCCCAAAAGAAAATACACAAAATAAGGTTACTTGGCTAGGGTTTCATCTACACCCAGCCCATGGAGAAGGTGAAGAATGCCATGGATGTGGAGAACTCCATCCTTGGAACCTTGGGTTGCCTCCCTCTTGCCTATTGTGCCGTCTTTCAATATGCGAAGAACCCCATTTTTGAAGCCTAAGTCATCATTTTGTAGTTTCCTCTTAATTAGGGTTGGATTGGGCTCAAAACAAGCATGAGAATTATATTTTTCGGACTTCCTACGCGTTGTGCGCCCAGGCTCACTACGACCTGCGCTCGGGCTCACTCGGACAGTAGCTTCACTCATGTGTGCCCGAGCTCACCACGGCTTGCGCCCAGGCTCACTCGGACAGTACTCAGCTTCTTGTGCGCCTGGACACACTACAACTTGAGCCTAGGCTCACCTCAACATTGAGCTCTTTCCATCTTACTTTGCTTGGCCTCACCTTGTGGTCCTTTAATATTACCATTTCTTCTCATTTTCATGACAAGAGCCCAAATAACCTACACAACACACAAATCCATTAGAAAAGGAAATAATAACAATTATGGACTTAACAAGCGTAGTTTAGGGGGTCTAAATGTGTACATTTAGGCACCTATCAATTTCCATGGAGACCGACAATTACCCCTACTAACTATAGGAGTGTCTTCGCCCCTAGTGATGGATGGGTTGAATCTACCAAAAGCCCATTTCTATGCTTCTAATTGGTTGTTCTCTTCCCCCCATATAATGATAGAGCAGTGTCTAGGGCTTCTAAACTTTGATACCAAGCCAATTTACTTGAGGGAAAGAGACAAAATATCAGAGGAAAGTGCAGAGATTTGAGGTAAAGTGATATGGCTACCAAAGAAAGCAGTAACAAATTGACAAAGCCCTGAATAGCTGTTTCTCCTTTATTCAAATTTCTAGAAACAACTGCAAAACCAAAAGTTAAACCCTAGTTCTCTCACTGATTTACTTGAGAGAGAGACAAAAAATAGCAGAGGCAATTGAATAGAATTGAGAGAAACTAAGATGGCTACCAAATACAAGCAACCTTAACAACAATAAGGAAGCCCCGAATCGTTGTTTCTCTTTTAATCAAATCTTTAGAAATAATTGAACAACTGAAAGTGAAACCTTAATGTTCTGCTCTTATAATCCCAAAGCTTTACTAATTCCTAGCCGGGCACCATAGACTTTAATAAGATGTCCCAATCCCCACAGGCTAAAACTATGCTTGTGCTCCATAAATAATCTCCCTACTGTTGGTCATTTCAAAGGTAGTAAAGTATAAATCATATATGCTTTCATGAAACATTGAAAATACACACTTTTGGGATTGCTGTTTGACCAAATAGTGCTTTTTAATGAGACATATAGGGAATGTATTATAATATGGTCTGGTTAACTTGATCAAAATGTCTGACCATTTATAGTCAGAGATGCACTATTTTTTATTATTATTATTATTATTATTATTATTATTATTATTATTATTATTATTATTATTATTGAGTGGAATAGAAGGTCCATGATAGTGCTTCTCAGTTAAATTATCTAGTCTTTACTGTATTTTGGTGATGCACTATTTGCTATTATTTTTTTTAATGGAAATAGAGGGTCCATGCTAATGTTTCTCAGATAACATACCTAGTCTTTGCCATAATTTTAGTTGGATCATCTGGGAACTCTTTCATTATCAAGACTGATATATTGTCATAAAAACCACAAAAATAACTTTGATGTTTAATAGGTAGTAGTAAGAACATCTTATTAAGAGAGTTTGAGAACACTTTCAGGTTTAAAATGACTTGTACAATCATGCGAGTATAGAAAATATATCCTTATTGCCAATGTATTATTTTAAAAAATAATGCAAATTTGACATCCAAATTAAATGCAGTCCGAGGTCAAGGACAAATAATACCTTAGGGGTCTTGCGTATCTGTCTCTGGTGATGATTTAACACAGTGGTACTATATATGTGTTTTTGCATAGTGAATTCAAAGATTATACTTCAAATAGGAAAGGGAAAAACTAATTTTGTAGGCATTTTCATCAATATATCAAATTTTTTATTCTTATTTTAGATTTTTTTGTTAGTCTTCACTTTGGAAATCCATTTTGTTCCTTGTAGGTCTTTATTAGCCATTTAACTTTTCATATCTATGTATCACTTCAAACAACTCACTTCCCTTCCTTGTGTGCATTTTTCATGTGTGTGCATCTTATAGTTGCAAGAAGCGGCGGTGGGGACAGGAGCAGGAGCGAGAGCATACAAAAGTTTTTGAGGTTGGGAGCGCCTATGGGAGCGTGTATATATTAAATATATAAATATATTCTAATAATTATGTTTTTTGTTTACTTGTAATATATTTGTTAAAATATGAATTATTATTGGAGATTGATGTCTACTATAAATTGTCTTTGTTAAGTATAAATAAATATTATGTAAATAGGAAGTGCTAGAATAAGATTTAGCGTTTTATTTTTTTATTTTATTTTTAAAGATTTGTATGCTTGAGAGGTTCTATCTTTAGATGGGAGAGATTTTTTTCCTCGATGGGAGTGAGTTTCTTATAGGTTTCTTACTTGGGAGCGCAAAATCGCGTGTCTTAGTAAGAAACGTCACCCAAGTAGGAGTTTGCATTCACTTTTACAATTGCTAAGGTGTTTTTTAAGAGTAATGCTGTACATAATCCCATTTCTTATCCTATTTTCTCACTCTTAGACAGAATGCAATGGGCCCCACGTTAATAAATGCACATGGGATCCACTTACTTGTGCCTAAAGGTGAGAAAATACATTAAGAAATGAGATACGCTGATAATAAATTGAAACTAGTAAAAAAAAAAAAAAAAAGAGAGCTGAGAGAGCAAGCACTTGTTTGAGAGTTTTACTTTCTGTTGGTTTTTGTCAAAGAAAGTAGGTCTAGGAAAAAGGTAGCAATGAGAACTGATAGGTTTGTAGGATAAATCCATCTTAATCTCCAAACAGTCATGTAAGGCCAATAAACAATCCAACTCCTTGTCCATTGGGCATACATTCGAGTGCGGCTTGGGTGGATGGAGTCAGCTACTGTTATACCATTCGTTATGTATTCAGGGCTAATGGACTTACCAACTCCTTATCTACTGGGCATAAATGTAAGAAACAAAATATTGATTCTAGTTCTATAATAAGTTATGGGTTCGAATCTAACAGAAATTCTAGAAAATGTTTGCTACATGAAAATTTTAGTTTTGAAGCCAACATTAATTTCTTTTTTGGGCTAATTACACAGACCTTCCTTAAGGTTTCTAACAATTAGATGGACCTCTCTTGTAGTTTTTGAAATTACACGGCCTCCTTGTCAGAGTTGTCAAGAAACAATTATTGACAATGGTTGTGATTTTACACATTTACCTCTGTTAGTTAACCTAACTTAAACATCCTACCCACACATCCAAACATCATCCACACATCCAAACATCATCACCTTCTTCTTCCTTCATCTCTGTGTTTTCTTTTTTCTTCTCGCTCTCACAGTTGCAACCACCTCTCCAACACAACCCCTCTTCATCTTCCTCCATTGTCACAACCATTGTCTATCGACAACCATAATCACTGTCTCTCTACCAATCCCGTCCTCTTCTTGTCTGTCCCCTCCCCACCACCACACCCAGCACAGCGAGCACCCTAACACCTATCTCCACTGCCATAATCAAGTTATTTTGCCACAAAATCACAACCCACTGCTATCAACAACCCACCACTACCACTTCCTATAGTTGGCGAAAATTGGATGTGGTGCACCACCACCGCAAGCCACGGTTGATGTATGAATTGGATTTTATACATTGCAAGCTCTAGCCTCCCACCGTTGTGACCACCGCACATGTACATATACAAACCCTCTTTTCCCTCTCTCTATATCTCTCCTTATGGATTATTGTTCTATTTAATAAAACCATGATAGGCCTTTTATTATTGAGGCATGAGTGATCGGTGAAGAAGAATGGATATTGGGTTTGGTGAATGGGTGGTTTATTTGTTGTTACAGTGGCATTTGTGATGGTGATATAGTGATAGGTAAGAGTTGGGGTGGTAGCGGTGCTAGGATTTCGCAGAGAAGGTTGTGGGAACTGGGAATTGCAATGGTTGCGGTGATTGTAACTTTGCATCAGAGCTATTGTGAATTTCGCAAAGAAACTTTTCTGTTAATTGAATCAAAAGCAACAGTGCTATGCATCTGTGCTAATCTATCTATATGTAAACGTAAGTGTAAATATATTTATATCTTTTGGCATTTAAACAACAAAATTAGTTTCATCATTGTATTTTGTTAGTATATTTAATGGAGACAATATGGGGGTCGCATATTGCATATTGACATTTACACTTTTTTCGTCATCTCATTCAAGACAAAAAGACTTGCTTCTAAAAATTATTTTGATTATGAAGGTTAGAGATATTGCTATGACTTTTAAATAAAAAATTATTGTATTATAAAATAAAAACTAGTATTAAAAAATAAAAAAAATGTACAAAAATTTATGAAGGGCCCCGATTAGATTTTTCACCTTGGGGGTCTCAAATAAGTTTGAGTCGCCTTTGCCCTTAGGTGTATGTCACGCCATGAAGATTCCCTCAGATTCACAATATTTGAGTATTATAAATTAGTTGGTGTGATGCACCTCTGATTTGAGATTGTGTTTATGTGTTATGTTCATGTAAATTGGAGCAAATACTATGTACCATGTTCTTGTAGGGAGAAGACTACAGTAGGTGACCTGAAGTCCCAAATTGAAATTGGAATGAAGTTGAGGGAATCCTTGATGTGTGGGTAAAAGAATAGACCACATGGTTGATGAAGGAAAAATTGCTTCATGAGGTTTGAGAAATGAGCTTGCTAACGTGAATGAGTACTCCTAAGTTATGCACCTGAAAATCGAGGTTAGTTCCTGCCTGATTGTGTTGTTGACCAGAGGGCACTCTGCTGCTCAACCAAAATGGTCAATAATGCTCTAATATCATAACCAAAAACCTTATACCTTTGACCCTTGGAGGTGTAGCCTTTATATAGGAATGCCATCCTGCTTCTAAATGTTTCCTTTTCCATTTAGGAATACACTTGCCCAGCAAGTATTCCCTATCCAAGATACTTTTCTAATTAGATTGTGGCGACTCAGAGGTTGCCATCAACCACGAGGACACCACTGTGGCTTTTTTTTTTCCCTTCCCTCTTTTCGTATACTAACTTCAACTTAGCCGACTAATGTGAGAGCATATCACCTCGGCTGGATTACTTTATGCCCACCATTGTGAGCAATGTTGTCTGCTGTGTCCCAGACCTCAAGTTACTTAGCTTATGTGAGTACCTCACTCTAAAAGCTATTATGGATACCTTGAGCGAACCTTGTTTGTGGTCCTACTAACCTCGACTGGGCTTTTTATCAGCTTCTTGCCTTTGCAAGGGACATTGCTTTAATACATTCAAGTTGACCACAACCTGCGCTCACACCAATTGAGCCTTGGAAGTGCACCCAAACATGTGTTCTTTCCCAAACTGGGCTTTTTCTTCTCACCTATCTCGACTGAGAATGCCATTACTTCGGGGCCTTGCCCCAAGACAACAATTTACACAAATAATTGCCTTCCAAATTATTGAGCCTATATGCTCCAACTTCTACAATCGTCGTTACTCTATATTCTCATTGCTCTCATGCTGCGGCTTTTCTCTTTTTACAATGGGTTTCAGTGAACATGACCTTAGATATGGCAATCTTGGGTATTCTTCGGGTGAGTTTTGCTTGGATGAGCTTTGCTTTTCTTGAGCATGGAGACTTATCTTCTCGAGCTTCACCACCTATCCAGTGAGGACCTCGAGGGCATGGTTGTGGTGTGGCACTTCTTGCATCTGTGATAGCTACTTTCCATTCTTAGCCCCATTAGCCTTCACTTGTGAATTTGTTCCACGTTGTGACCAATTCTATTGTCCTTCGCGTCCTCTTCGCCTATGCCTTCATGTTGAGCTTTGGTACATCTTGTCCTCATTTCTCACAAATAGCGCCAAATTGTGGGTAAAAATTGGACCACATGGTTGATGGTGTGAATTAATACTCCTGAGCTCTACATCTGCAAAATTGAGGTAAGCACTTGTTCAATCTTTTCGTCGGCCAAAGGATACTTCGATGCTCAAGTCAACAACTCCTCGAAGAACACCAAAATGCTCAAGAATGCTCTAATGCTCTTAACTAGAAACTCATACCTCAACGCTTGGGGGTGTAGCCTTTATATAGGAGTGTCATTCCACTTTTACAAATTTTCTTTTCCATCTAGGAATACACTTGCCTAGCAAGAACACCTTCCTAAGTAGATTAGGTTCTACTTCTTAAGGTAACATTTCCCTATCCAATTAGTTGGTTCCTTCCCACACTAAGATTACACATCCTTGGTATCATATTTTGACTAGGCTTTTACCACTGCCCTCACCTGTGCGGTTCGTGTTTCGCCACATGGTATCTCTATCAGAGGTCATGCTGCATCATCCGACCTTGAACCCACTTGGTCCTGCTTAAAAAATACATCCCCACATTTTATAGAAGAAAGGCTTTCTCAAAATTTTGCTTTAACTGGCTTAGTAGTTAAATTTTTATTTAATTAAGGCAAGAGGGTTGAAACATTACAATTTTGACACTTTGAGAAATGTATGATTTCATTCATTTTAAAATCATTTTCAGACTTTCTAAACTTGGTGGCATATCTACCCTGCCACGATTAAATTTGGTTTAGAACTCCTGTCCTAACACAAGTGCGAGTTGGTTTGGGGAGGGGGCTTTATCTTAGGGCTGGTTGACACAATGGCACCCCATTGCAAACCTGACCCATTGCGACCCCCTAGAGATGTCAATTTATGGTATAACAACCATTGTTTTGCAGTCTGGTAGATATGTACAATTGAAAATTGTGCTTATATGTGTATGTCAATATGAATGATAACAACATTTTTTGTAGTGTTGCTGAGTTTGCATTGAAAGTTGCAATTACCGCTGGTATTTGACCATTTGGTTTGATGTGGTCTACCATTTAACCCACTAATTATGCATGCTAGAACTAAAGTAAACATATGCTACAGTTGAACCTTGAGCTTGAATTCAATTAGCATTTCTTTTATGTAAAATTATGGCCAATGATCAAATTTTGTTTTGGCATGTTGTTTTGGTTAGCATGGACATGTTTTGGAAGCAACAGACAAAATGAGAATCGAATTTGGAAACGTATGGAAATATTTAGAAACACAAACTAAAACCTGTTAAGGTCTATGCATATCTTTACATAAAGGGCACAACTATGCAATCCTGAAGTAAATGCTATCCAAGAATTGTTATGCAATCTGGATTTATAAGAAGGTGCATACTTCAGGATTGCATAGTTGTAACAAAGAAAGAATTTTAAGTGATTAAACATGCTTGTTTATCTTCTCCTCTCTCTCATTTCCTACTTCCTGATAAATTTAAGAATTTTCTTTGTTTTTAAATGTCTTTCTATTAACAAAAAGCGGCAAATAGAAATAATTATTGTTGGATAGTCATAGTAGGTGGTGAAAGGACTCATTGTTTCATTGCCTATCAATGGAAACACATGAATTTCGGTATTGCACTAGTTTTTTGTGTTGGTTTTCTAGGAAAAGGAGCCATTTCAACCACTTGATAGAAAGAAAACAAAGTTTTGTTCCTTGCTTGTGTCTGATTTTCAAAATGTTTATGAGAAAATGTCATCAATGAAGATATCTCTGGGAGCTGTAACAAAGATTTCAAAAAGGCTAGACAGTTAAGTGATTTTGCGGCTCATGGTCTGCATCACGTTATTGTTTTTCATGGTGAATGGTTTTTGGGTTCATATTGGGGAGTTGTGTTGAGATTTATTTGGCAGATTGTAAGGCCTATATATATATATATATATATATATATGTATTGAAGTTTTTGCGTGTTCTTATGGCTTTGTATTTTTGGTTGTGGTATGTGTCTTTGTTCTAGACACTCAGTATGACATAATGAAGTTTCGTTAAGCGATGGGTTAGGTTATCTATCATAAAAGAATATAAATATATTTTTGGTTGGTGGCAGTTGCACATTGGGAGATCCAGAGGTCGAAGAATAGAGCAGCAGTTCTCAAAACATGTACATTGTGAACTGAAGGACACGGTTTCTTGGGGAGATCGAATGAGATGGAGTTGCTATTTACTTGCTTAAGAATGTTGTCTCACTTGAGTGAATGAGTCTGAGCACCCAAAAGAGATTGTACCATGGAGGTGGAAAGTGGATGAGCTCCCGGTGCCCATGGTTTGAATGGCAAAGAAAGAAGGCCTGTACCTTTGATTTGCTCCAAAAAGAAAAAGTCAATTCACATACAGAACTACTTTTCTTATGACATATATTTATGCTACAAAAACTATTTAGCTAGAATCCATGTTTTGTAAAACATAATTTATAGTTTTTCTTTAAAACTTTAGTTTAACTATTTATTAGTGTAGACATGAATATGTGGATGTAATTTATTGGTTAAAATGTTTTTACTAAATATTGTCATCTCATAGTTAGGGATGCAACTTGAGCAAACTCAAGTCAAGTCTAGTTTAATAAATTTTATTTCCACTTTTAAGGGGGGGAAAAAAACAATTTGTTGGATTTTGAACAACTCGGGTGGATCCAACCCAAGCAGCATGGTGTACTACTTACATTTAATTCTTTTTATTTTTTTTATTGTTTTCATAAACAATGGAAATTTGAAGGGAAAAAAAAAATTCTTTGTTTTCATATTTGTGCAAAAAAAATGTTGAGAATGATTTTTGGTGTTTTTTTAAAAATAAAATGGCCAAACAATATTTTTTCAGTAAGACTCTGTTTGTTTTGACGTAAAATGTTTTGCACAAATAATTTTCATAAATTTGAAAATAACATTCCACTGATTTTAGAATAATAATATTTTAGTGATAAGAACATACTAGAAGCAACAAGAATCACCAAGCCTCAACATCTTACAAATACTCCAATCTAAATGGATTCAGCTAAATAGAGTATTCACTCCATACCCCCCTTAAGTTGATATAGCTTTTTTTTTTTTTTTCAAAAATTTCAAGCCAAATACTTCAGAGGTTATTGCTCTTGGCCATAATGCCTTACCTAGCATTTCATGTTTTACTAAATAATCGAAAGCTAAGCAAAGAAAAACCTCATCGAAACTTCCTATCTTTGTTATTTTTATGCCTACTAATTACATCAACTACTTGTCTGAAGTTTTTCTTAAATTGTTGAGATATTTGACTCATTATTAGTGTCACGGCTTCGCTTGTAATATTGTCTTGACTGGGATGAAGTAATAATTGAGGATGCAAAATTGTTTTCAAGCTATCTGTATTTTGATATGCTTCTTCAATGTCATCATTCAAATGTACTCTTTCATACTCTAGTCTAGAGTCCAAATTTATATCAACAATTGATTTTGCAAAATTCCCTCTTTGCCTGATCCTTGCCAACCACTGTAGCCATCTCACCGTACATCTTAATTTTCTTGTTAATATATTTCATATGAGATGGACGTGTAAGTTTTCAAATAATAGAAGTTATATAAAAAAGAATAAAAGCTAAAAAAAATATAGATTCAAATAATAGTGATATAACAATCACACTGAACATATTCTAAGTAGGCTTTTGAGCTCGCTGTTACCATCTTCATATTATTATCCCATCCAAATCTGCTTCTATCTCAAAGTTGATCTTATAACAATTCATGCAGTTTTTACTGTTCTAAGATGATGTTGGACGTGATCTGCTGAGCATTGCACTTCATATTTCTCTAATATGACTTTTGACCCTCGAGTGAATGAACTCATCCTAAAAGTGTAATTAGGTCCCTTCTTCTTCTTTTTTTTTTTTTTTTTTTCATTTTTCACCTCATCTGCAAGAACGTCGAACAATATTCACTCCATCCATTGATTTTGTCCACCTAAATTGTTTGCTCTTGCCTTCAACTTTTTTTTTTCTCTCATTTTTATCAACGTACCACTTTGCATGATTAAATTCCAAGCATCAAGAAAAAATAACCCAAACTCCAATGTTAACAAAAATACACTGACATCATCCAAAACTAGTCAAGTAGTAATGTATATAGTCAAAGAAATGTGTGTTGTAGCTACAAACATGACATGTAATGCTCCTTGCTTTGGTACATTCATTTAATAAAACAGAGCATGCTATCTTTAAAATAGAGAAAAACTAATTGCAACCACCACAATTGTTACTAAATAACACTACTGCTGCAACCTATCATAAGAAACAAAATGGTCTAGAAATCATCACTACATGCTGCATTCACTTGCAACAAACCTGAGTATACAGTCCACTAGCTAACAGGTCATAAATCAAAAGCATGAGTACGAGTGAAGCAAAAACTTGCAATTCTTCAAATAACAAAAACTTAAAATTTCCTCATTTGGATCATCAGCCATATACACAGAATTGGAAGTCAATGCAAATAATAAAGCTAAAAATTATCACAACCTGTGATCAATACGCATAAATGGGGAAAAATAGGAAATCAATCCAAAATTCAATTGATGTTTGTTTTTGCTAAATGAAATCTTTAAGTAAATGAAATCTTTAACTAAAACAAAAAAGAAAAAAAAATAAATAAAAAAGGAAAGATCAACTAGTTAGTTTCTTGCATAATTCAGTGATTGGATTTTTAAGGATCCATTCCTAGGTACCCCAAGACTGTAGTTCACATAGACCATGAGTTGGGGCTTCTTTCAGAAATATCCACAGTTGGAATATGCAGTCATATCCACACAATCCACAAATCAGCTTGCAAAGGCACAAATATATTGTCAAATTCTGTCTTAAAATTCTATGTTTCTGCAGTTGGGTTTGGAGGTATCAGCATGCAATCACAATTCAAGACCTCCAATCAAATAGGCTCGCAGAGGCACAAGGAATGATATCATGCAACATACTGGAAGTCTGAAAGGAAAGAGGAAAGAAAAATATCATGGCAGATCAAAGTCTAGGATGGGGTAGCTATGTGTCAAGGTAAGGCTTCCGTGCAGCCGGTGTGTGACACTATGCCAGGAAAAAAGAATTGAACATTTTGAACATAAAGTCTGTAATAGGCTTACCAGAATGATCAAATCAATCCAACAAAATCCAAAAAGTTTCATCCATGCAACAAACTAATGATGAAGTCAAGTCAAGTGCAAAGTTGGTTACAAAACAATTATCCAAATCAAGCCAAGTGTACCCAAATAGTCAGTAACATCGGGCACCTACTTCTGCTGTAATCCAAGAAGCAATGGGAACTCAAAACATCTAAATCTCTGTTGTTTTTCATCATTTTAAACATGTTTTTGCCTTTCCTTTGTAACATAAAGTTGGTAATCATCAACAAAATCCAAAAGAGTTTCATCCAACAATCCAAAGAGTTTCATCCAAAAGAGTTCTATCCAAGTGCAAAGTTGAGTGCACCAAAAGCATCCACCAAATCAACCGTAGTTGTACTCAAGAACTCGTGCCCTAGGGCAGCTTCTGCTGTAGTCCTCCTCTTTGGGTCCAAGGATAGAAGTCTCTGAAACACACTCAAATTTAATTGCAATATGAAACCATAAATATCAAATAGAATATTTGTGTCCAATTATTACTTTTAATTTAATTAATTTTTAAAAACTAATTCAATTAAATTCCTTGTCCATTCTCTTGTATAAACTAATAAATTCGGTTCTCCAACATACCGAAAGCATATTAAGTCCAGCGGGTTCAAGGTCTTTCAAAACAGCACCAAGATCCTGCAGAGGAAGCAACATATTTCATAAAATGTCCACGTGCATGAATACATCAATATAAAATTAATTCAACCAAATTCTAAAAATAATTTACCATAGGAGGTGACTGGATCATGTCATGAGGAAAACCAGGAAGTGAAGTTACTCCTGGCCAGCTATCCTCGTTGGGAGTTCCCAACAAACTTAATTGCCAAAACACGTAGAAAACAAATCAATCCCAAACAATATACACAAAGTAAATCGAAAAGATAATTGTAAGCTACAAAATAACATTAATGGAAGTTATAAACCTGAAAATTTCTCGCAGAACATCAATTTCAGACAGGCCATTGAACAAATTTATTACCATTTCAGCAAATATACATCCCACATGTTGTGGATCGGGGGCACACCAGGAGACACACACAAGCAAAAACACACGAGTTTTAACGTGGTTCGGCAATCCGGCCTACGTCCACGGGAGCGATATACTATATATCAACAAAAGGAGTATTACACAACTCAACTCTCTGTCTCTCTATAAAATTCACCACAATCACTCTATATTCTCTATGCTCTCACCCTCTCTATATATACACATTACAGAGGAGGTAGGTGGAGAGGTTGACATGGCCAGCTGGTCAGTCCATTTCGGTGGCTGAGGTTGGTGGCCGAATTCCTTGAATGGTTTGGCAGCCTCCATGATGTGTTCCCATGGAAGAAAACAATCACCCCCTTCACATGGGGTGATATCCACAAATCACCCCCTCAACCCATGTGACGTGATCCACTGCACACACTGCTGCTAATCTTGTCACACCCAAATTCAACATAGTCTGCATCTCCTCAGTGAGATGCTGCATCCCTTGAAGCTAGAGATTAATACACCAGAGATACAAGAGGAGGAGAGAATCCTATATCCTCAACTCAACTCACACCACTCTCTGATTTGGAGAGAGCCTCTGCTCCTATCTCCCACAAATCTCTTCCATTCTTCTTGTCTCGGATGTCTTCACTTGCTATGCTTGAACTTGTGTAACCAAGATATCCGACATCCTTTGATTGGATGTCCTGCACCCCCTGCTGAGAGTGCCCGGCACCCCCTCACTGGGTTGCCATGTAAAGCTTACTTTGCAACTCTTTGTGATTGCATCTCTCCCTTCCATACAATCTTGGAGAGATCGTAATATGTCTCTAATTCAGGAGCAAAAGAAACTCTTTTCTTCCCCGGGACATGCTTTGCTGTCTTGGTCTCTTTGCTCTGAGCTGTCTTTAAAATTGGCTGCAATGGCTCTGTTTTGTGTACCTTTGAACTACCTCCATGCGTTCTTGTACACTTTGGTTGCCATGTCTGCTGAGCCCTATGTCTTTTCGGTGCGTCTCGTGTACTTCTTGCCTGGTAAGTGACAGTAGCTCCTTCTGTCACAATTTTTTCAACAAGCCTGTACAGATTCCCCTCTAGTCGTCCATGTAGCATCACCGTATCTCCATGGATAACTTTGAGATTTCCTTTGCTAGATGAGAAGCTATAACCCTTCATGTCTAGCATACTTAAGGAAATTAGATTCTTCTTCAGTCTCGGCACGTGTCGGACTCCATCCAACGTGAAATTTTTTCCATCTTCCATTCGGAGCCGTACGGTTCCTATGCCAACAATCTTACTCACAGTGTTGTTAGCCACTCGAACAATACCTCCGTCCTTTGCTTGGTAGGTGGAAAAAAGTTTTCTGTCCATACATATATGATATGTGCTTACAGAATCTAAAATCCAATCAGGTTTCGTCATACTCGACGAAACTGTGAATGCATACTCATCCTTAGCATTTACTGCAGCAGCGACATTTGATGAGCTCGCCTTTTCCTTGTTTGCCTTGTCCTCCTTGAGCTTTGCACAGTCTTTGATGAAGTAATCCTCCTGATCACAGTAATAACACTTTCTCTTGTAGCCTGGCCTTGATTGCGAACGCCCTCTTGATTTGTATCTACTCCGTCTATCATTAGACCTGCCTCTGCCTTGCTCATTTTCTGATGCAACCATGGCATTTCCTTCTGGGTGTTTGCTACTTTCCTTTTTCTTCATTGACTCATGAGAAATGAGCGTAGCAACCACCTCATCCAGTCCAAGAGCATCCTTCCCATACAATAGAGTAGTCCTGAGATGCTCATATGATGACGGTAAAGAGACCAGCAAGATCATAGCCTTATCTTCCTCCTCGGTCTTCACTCCAATGGTGTCCAATTCCATTATGATCCAGTTGAACTCGTCAAGATGTTCTGTAAGGTTCGCACCTTCTGGCATTTGAAGTGTATGTAGCTGCTTCTTCAAAGACAACCTATTTGTCAAAGACTTTGACTTGTACCTCATTTTTAACTTTGCCCATAGCTCTGCCGGATCTACTTCACTGATGACTTCTCGGAGTGTGTTGTTCCTGAGATATAACTGGATTGTACTGTTTGCTAATTCTCTCAACTCCTCCCACTTGTCATCCTTCATGTCTTCCGGTTTGTTGGACTTTTTGAGAAGAGCTTTTACCAGACCCTCTCGTGTTAGAATATTTTTCACCCTTTGCTGCCACAAGGTAAAGTCATTATTGCCATTAAAAGGCTTTATCATAAAACTTGCACCTTTTCCTATCATTTTAAATTTCTTCCTTTTTACAGAAATTCCAATTCCAGAATCTGACCGTACGGATGTGTCCGGAATACTCCAAATAGTTGGAAAGCACTATTGGATCGCCAAAAGCGGACTCCGAATGGCTTAGATCTAGCCAAAAGAGTTTGAATGCCTCCGATTCAAAAACTAACCGTACGGATGTGTCCGGAATACTCCAAATAGTTGGAAAACACTATTGGATCGTCAAGAACGGACTCCGAATGGCTTAGATCTAGCCAAAAAAAATTTGGACGGTTCAGATCTGTAGAATCTGGTGCGTCTGAGATGCACTAGATAATTCCTCCGAAATGGCTGGTCAGCGGTGTGGTCAACGGCGCAGGCGGCGCGATCAACGGCGGCTCAGCGGCGCGGCTTGACTGGCTAGTCAACGGCTCAGTCAACCGCGCGGCTCTAGCGCGGCGCGGCTTGGTCAGCGGCGGCGGTCAACGGCGCGTTCGGCTCGCCTCGGCTCAGGCTGACGTCATCTCCACGCGCATGCTCACTCGTCTTCTTCCTCTGGACGGCGCGTGAGGCGCGTAGTGCGACTGAAATTCACGTGCTTTCTTCCTGTAGCGCGTGAGGGCGCGTGGCCTGGTTTCTGGGGCTGGTTTTTGCTGTTTTGGACTCCTCTCCTCAAGGGCTACCTCCTGGTATGCTCAAAAGTGGATTTCGAGCACTTTGAAATCTGGGTACTTTCGGAAAAAACTCGATTTTTCACCACCTGGGCTCTGATACCAATTGTTGTGGATCGGGGGCACACCAGGAGACACACACAAGCAAAAACACAAGAGTTTTAACGTGGTTCGGCAATTCGGCCTACGTCCACGGGAGCGATATCACTATATATCAACAAAAGGAGTATTACACAACTCAACTCTCTGTCTCTCTATATAATTCACCACAATCACTCTATATTCTCTCTGCTCTCACCCTCTCTATATATACACATTACAGAGGAGGTAGGTGGAGAGGTTGACATGGCCAGCTGGTCAGTCCATTTCGGTGGCTGAGGTTGGTGGCCGAATTCCTTGAATGGTTTGGCAGCCACCATGATGTGTTCCCATGGGAGAAAACAATCACCCCCTTTACATGGGGTGATATCCACACCACAGACCACATATCAACAGCAGCAGAGTAATGCTCGGAACTCATTAAAATTTCTGGTGCTCGGTAACCAAGGGTTACCAGCTAGGAGAGAAATCAAAATTATGATACAACTTGCAATAATTTATTCATGGAAGAGGTGTACTTTGCCCATGTAAACAGCGCTTAAATACAATATGAGTACAAGTTTATACCTTAGGAGTAAGCATCAGGTCAGGGGAAACAAATCCCCTAGCATGTCCGAAATCCGCAATCTTCAGCGTATTTGAACATGTATCAATTAGGAGATTATCAGGCTTCAGATCGCGGTGCAGAACTCTGTTGGAGTGGCAGTAAGATATCCCACAAAGAATCTGCTTCAGAAATTTCTGCATAACAAAAGTTACAATTTAGTGGTTGCATGATAAGGAAATAAAAATAAAAAAAGGGGACAAGAATATAAATCACTTAGGACATGGTATTGCAGCAGAACTCTATAAATTGATGTTAATGAAACTATTTCCTTGGTTTGAACTAAACTTTCAACAAGATAATTTCTTGTTTCATTTACTCAATTTTCAAATAACCAAATACTAGGACAAAATGTTGAGAAGTTTACAAATTAGAACAGACACGTGGAAAAATCTTACAACTTATTCACATGCAACCTTTTATAAGGACAACTTCCCCCCAGATTGCAGCATCATTTTGACATGAGAAATGTGGCCTCATTTTTTACACAATTTTTCCTCAGATTGAATGATCATTTTTCACAGCAATCATATAGGTGAACATTATAGAAATATGTCAGCAAGCCTACAAATTTATAAAAAAATAGCATCTTTCTCACTTTGATAACAGCTGGATATTTTTCATCATGCCAAGACATGTGCACCCTCAAATCCATAGCAACGTGCTCCAAAACCACATACAAAAACCCTTCTCCGACGAAAACACGCTCCAACCTATCACCCAAAACAGCAAAGGTTGTTAGGCAGTGCATACTAATATGATTACTATTAAGGGGTTATGTCATGGAGTGTTAAAAAATGTCATGCTTACCTCACGATATTTTGGTGACGTAAATCAAACAGCAATGAAGCTTCACGGATAGCACTGCAAGGTATCTCATCATCAGGCAAAAAGATCTTCTTCAATGCCATTTTTTTGTTGGTCAACCTGTCAATGGCCATCAAAACAATGGCTTGACTTCCCTGTAGAGATTTGTCAAAAAGGGCGTACTGCCAAGTTCAACAACCAACTCAAGAATAAGTCCAACAGAAATTCATAGAATGTCAAACAACTAGAACAAAATGAGTATACGTACCCCTTCCATCTTCAGATGCAATCTTCAGAAACAGAAGAAAAATCTAACAACTAGAAAGGAAAAACAATCAGAAAAGAGGAAAATATTTGAAAGAAAGAAAACAAGTAAGGTAACACACATTCATGTCTACAAAATAGTCAAAAAGAAAATTAACTTTGTTCATGATAATTCACAAATTATCCAACTGATGATAGGGAAGGGGGGGAGGGGTGATAAAATGAGTGTTTGAAGAGCAATGCAATATATCATAATAAGTCAATTAAGAAGAATTACAAAAGAAAGAACAAGCAAAATACAATCACAAGCTCAACATCACCCAGTAAAGGTCACAGTTGAAATGCATATATTTGATATTAAGTTTCTTAGGGCACTCTTTGGTATTTGAGTCAGCCAAAGTAACATTTAATACATGTTTAGACTGAATGATACAAATTTTTAGAGAGCGAGGGAAACAAAATATGAAAACTTATGGAGAAGGGGAGCAGGGTGACTGGCTTTGCCTCTTTTGTGACCCAACATAAAATTAAGAATCCTTACTAAGGATCAATGATTAAAACAAGAAAGCCTTAGGCAAGGCATTCTAGATTCAAACCTTGGTGAGGCAAATCATGAACCTAGAGGTCTTGAAGCATAAGCTTTCCAGTTTTTGCAATTTTATATTTACAAAACATGTAATATATATTTAAAATTAGTAAAAATAAGTCCAAGAAAAAAGGAGCCTAACAGTAGATAAATTGACTAAAATAAATTTCGAGCAACCCAAGTCCATTAATATGGTTCCAAGGTTTTAAAAACCGAACTGGACCGGCCAGTTGAACCGGTGACCGGACCTAGTTCCGATCCGGATGACCCTCCAATGAATGTTTCTATGAAGCCCCGACACTCTAAAATATGTGCCGTAGCAATGTCGGACACGACAACACAACAAGGACACGTTAATTAGTTTTTTTAAGAGACACACCAACTTAGGGATGTAAGAAAAACCGAAAAAACCGACTAAATCGATTGAACCGGATCGAATTGGTCATATTTGGTCGGTTTTTTAATATGAATCGGTCTGTTCGGTTTTAGAAATTAATTTTTTTCGATTTTTGGTTCGGTACCGATTTTGATATACTATACACCGATTTGCACCGAAACCGACCAAATATATTTATATATAATATATATTAAATATATAATGAATAACATTGCCAGTTTGGTTCTTAGATTATATTTTGTTTCTAATTCTAATTCAGTAAAAGCTTCAAGCCTTAGTATTTATTAATTTTTTTGTTTGTATTTTTGTGAATGGTTGGATTAGATATGGTTAAAATTATGTACAAATGGCTAATTTAATATTTTTATATAAATTATTTATTATACTACAAATTTAAGAAATGACTCAATTTTGAAAGTACTTAAACCAATTAAACCGCATTAAGCCGAATTGTTTGAATCGGTGCGGTTTGGTGCGGTTTGATAAAAAATTTGGTCTGTATTGATTTTTAATATAATAAAACCGACATTATTGGTTCGGTGCAAAATTTCACCTAAACACCGACCGTCCCGAACCAATTACATCCCTACACCAACTAGTTTTTTAATAAATAGATTATCGATAAAAAATAACTAAATAAACGACAAGCTAAGAAGCATGGACACGGACACGCTGACACGACAATTTTCAAAAAGCACATGACATAACACGTGGAGAACACACAAAATATATAGTTTTATGTATTTATTATATGTCATATATGTATATATATATATATATATATATATAAAATATTGAAACACAATAAAAAATGCAACTTAATACTAATTTTTGTAGATGTGCATTATTTTTGTTTTATCTTTGTACCCTAGATAATTTTGTTTATGTAACTCATGGACGTGTGTATCCCCCAAATGTCTGAAGAGTGTTCAAATCTAAAAAAAAAAAATTAAAAAATAATATTAATCCACTAACAAATAAAAATATAATATATATATATATATTTTGTCGAGTCTGTATCTCTTTTTTTTTTTTGTGAAAATATGTCCATAGTTAGATATGGTTTGATCATCCATAGCACATCATTATTGATCTACAAATAATGATCATGTTTTTTTGTTTCCTTGCCTCTCTCTTCTTTTCCACGATCCTATCTTTTTCATAAAATTTAAAAATAATAAAAAAAAAAAGCTAATCACCGCATTCATTACTAAAACCTAACCGCATCAATTGTTTGCAACATTTACAGAAAAATAAAACAAAATCAATTACAGAAAAAATTGCAAGAACCTGGATATGTAGATATATAATCGAATGACCATGTGTGTCGATATAGAGAGAGCTATATATATATCTATATTCATAGAAAAGCACGGACGCAAAATCAATCACTCAAAAACAGAAACATAAACTCAAAATCAATCGCTCGAAATTGAAAACAACGAGAGACATTATACCACTCGAAATTGAAAACAACGAGAGACATTATACCAATCACCATTCGTCGATATATATGTATGTTGTATATATTCACAGACAAGCACACAAACAAAATGTAAAACCCAAGTCGTGTGTATAGGATTATTTTATTAGATAGATTAGTAATTAAATTAATTTATATGGGTAATTTATTAATATCAAAGAATTAGTTATGAGATGGCATTATATTTCCTATTTCTTGGATGGGTAATTTTGTAACTTTGAGAAATTAGGTTAATAAGCCCACCTATTGTGGCTTTAAGTCTTGGAAAACAAACAAAACAGAGGCTGTGAATTGCTCCATAGGCGGCTAGGATTTGAGAAGGTAAAAGAAAAAAAGAAAAGAAAAAGAGACGAGAGGTTCAAGTGAGGCTACAATAGGGATTGGAGGTAAAATCTGTCTTTACTGTTAATTATTAAGTTTATGTTGAGGAATTTAACAATCAATGCATTAAGGGAATTTGGAAGATCTATAGGTGCCTACTTAGGTTTTGAGAATTGGGTGCAATGTGTAAATGTAACTTTGGGTGGGTAATAGAAACAATGGAGTTTTGTATCATGGGTAAGGGTGTGTTTGGCTATAAAGTTGGGTTGAATGGTTTGATCTCTTGGATATTAAAGCAATACATTAATCTAATATAGTGGGGCTTTTGTGGGTGTATGTAACATGTAAAAAATATTAATTTATTTGAGGTTTTATTTATTAGGTTTGTGTGATTGAAGTGGTGGAGCTAGGTGTTTGGAGTTGGAGTTGGTGTTGGAGTGTTATTTCTAAGCGTTTGAGGTAAGTAACCCTCTATCACTGTTGGTTCATTTTTATTCCTATTGAATCGTTTAAAATCATAAATATTTATTTATAGCCTTCATGTTCTCTTAAAATAAAATATGGGTCAAGTATAAAACAATATCGAATATTATTATGAAAATTATTTGAATATTTGGTGAAACTATTCTGAAAATTGTACTAAACGTTTATTCTGAAAATATGGAATGTTTTATTTAAAATTTGTGTATTGTTTGAATTGTGAACATCACTCTAGTCTGACTATGATTTGGACCCTAGCCAATGGGGGTTATTTATTGGCACAGAAACTAGTTTCTTTTGGGGCTTTACCACCGGCCTATGTGTGGTTCTGAGCCTTGTCACGGGCTAAGTGACCGTAGTTATTAAGACTTGGGTTTTGTGAATCAAATCATTGAACCATCTGAATATCGAACCATCGATTTGAACAACGAATTACTTTGAATTATCTTGTTGGCTTTTCATTTAAAATGTATTGTACATTGTTTATTTTTAGCTATGAAACTATCTTACAAATAATTGTTCATTTATTGAACTGTAGAAAAAATTATATTTATTGGTTATCGATTTATTTATTTATTTTTTTTGTATACTTGATCCAACTAGCAGTGATGGTTGGTTATTTACTGGGCTATCTAGCTTACCCTTATTTTGTTTTCAGATTCTGAAGAGTAGAGCTGCGTAGGATTTTTACATGTAGGAGTGTCGAGATAGGACTATGATTTAAGTACTTGGATTATTGTTTTGTTAATGGATTTTATTAGTGGACTTGGTGGACAATTTCATATGATAAGAATAATCAATTTTTATGGATTTTAGCATTATGATAATTAAGGATTTAATTGGAGTATTTTACATTGTTGGTTATGTGTTGGACTCTTAGCCTTGCATGCTTAGTTAAATGAGTGTGCGGCGTTGTCACGGAGCTTGGGGCGTGACAATTTTGAAACGCCCCACTACTTGCTGGCCCAAATAACTTGTGGGCCAACCAACAAGACCCAAAAGCTTAAGTCCAAGTTATTTAGTAGGAAAGTAGTGGTGGTTTATATGCCCAAGATCACCCATGCAAACTTCCGATGTGGGACAGGGTGTTACAAACTCCCCCACTTATAAATCCTCGCATCCTCGCGAGGGTCTATAATAAGTGAGAATACCATGACAAGCTCGTGGCCAGCCCAGAATAAGTGGCCCACATGGTTGTGTGCATGGGTCGGCTCTGATACCATTTGAAACGCCCCACTACTTGCTGGCCCAAATAACTTGTGGGCCAACCAACAAGACCCAAAAGTTTAAGTCCAAGTTATTTAGTAGCAAAGTAGTGGTGGTTTATATGCCCAAGATCACCTTGTCCCACATCGAAAGTTTGCATGGGTGATCTTGGGCATATAAACCACCACTACTTTGCTACTAAATAACTTGGACTTAAGCTTTTGGGTCTTGTTGGTTGGCCCACAAGTTATTTGGGCCAGCAAGTAGTGGGGCGTTTCACAAAATCAATCACACGAAGACAGAAACACAAAATCAATCGCTTGAAAATTGGAAAGAATGAGAGATATTAAACAAATATATATACATATATATATATATATATATGTATATTCACAGAAAAGCACAGAAACAAAATCAATCACATAAAAACAGAAATAGAAAATCAATTGCTCTGAAATTGGAAAGAACAAGAGATATTGGACGAATCACCGTGCGTGTCGATATATATAGAGAGAAAGCTATATATATATAATTCACAGAAAACATAAATGCAAATCTTGAAACCCTAGGCAAGAACTAAAAATGCAACTGAAAACCTTGATTCAATTATCGGAAACAAAAGTTGATGAAAATTTTCAAAAAAATGTGTGTAAATGTGGAGGAAGAGGAGCATTACCGAGCCGGATTATGGTGACGAAGTAGAGAGAGCTTCCAAGTGCAGAGGTGAAAGGTGTTTGTAGAGAGAAGTGAAGTATTGTTTGTATATATATACAGGAGGGAAACAATTTTAGACTCTGTTTTCAGTTCCATCGCATGTGCAGGCGAGAGACAGAGCTTTCACAATTGCGTTCAACGTGATCCTGTAGTGAATTCTAATTTTAATTTGGGAAACTTACTGATAAGTCTCATGTATAAAGTTCAAGACCCAGCTAATCCTCAAACAAAACACTTGCACCAATTAGTCCAATACATTTTTAATTGTTACCAAAAAATCCTTTTTTTTTAATTTACAGACACTGTTCACATCTTACTACCGTCGGACTTCCGTCAAACAGTCGCCGGAGACTCGTCGGAATGTTCAACATCGTCAGGAAGTCGCCGGAGTATCACCAGGAAGTCGCCGGAGTTTCGCTGGAAGTTCACCGGAGTGTTAAGAACGTTAATGGAAGTTGCCAGAATGTTCAGAACGTTCACTGGACGTTAAGAACATCACTGGAGACTCACCGGAATGTCTAGAATATTGCCGGAAAAAAAAAAGAATAAATGGAGAAATTAGAGCCAAAAAAACATAGCAAAATGTGCTAAATATTGATAAACTAAAAGGAAAAAAAATAAAACGACAAAAAACAGCAACAATGGGAAAAACAAATGCTATTTTTCAATTTTTGTAAGGTTCAAGCAAATAATCTTCAATATTGATCAAACTGAAAAGTAAGTTTTGAAACTGTAAAATGTTACAGTTTCAAAGCAAAAACCTATTAAGTATTTATCCTTATTAATCAAACTGGAAAACATGTTATGAAACTGTAAAATTTTACAGTTCTAAATAATGTTATAAAACTGTAAGATTTTACAGTTTTATGCCATTATTCATTCCAGTACAAAAAAAAATTTGAAACTGCAAAATTTTACAGTTTTAAACCATGATTCATTCTAGCACCAAAAAAAATTTGAAATTGCAAAATTTTACAGTTTTCACCGCCTGTAACTAAAACTCGAAAACTACTTGCTCAGAATTTGAAAATTTTCTCCATTAGACCAGAAAAACAGAAGCGTATAGCAGAGAAAAAAAAAAAAAGAGATCAAAGGAGAAAGGCGGATGTAGAGAGAGGATTGTACTTCGGCAACTATTTTTTGTTTAGATCTAGCCAAATCTGATGTAGATCTACTCAGATCTGATGTAGATCTGAGTAGATCTACATCAGATTTAAGTAGATTCACTCATCTTCTTCGTCGGAAATATATCATCTTCTTCGTCGGAAATATATCATCTTCGCCGTCGGTGAGGGTGAAGTCACGAGTTGATTTCGATGGTTGGCGGTTATCGGTGAATCCCGATCAATGGAGAAAGACATGATCACTGATCGTCGTCCATGACAAAGACGATGAGAGAAAAATACAGAAAAAGAGAGAGAGGAAAACGTAAAGAGGGAGGCAAAAAGCACAGAGAGAGAGAGAGAGGAAAGAAGGACTTTTGGGTCTACTCAAAAAGTTGCAGGATTAAATGGTGTCCACATGTTTCACATAAGACCTGTGGGTAATTTCCCCTTTTAATTTTTATTTATTTTATTTTTGGTCAATGGACTGGGCAGTTGCTTGGTTGCTTGGTAGGCCCAATAGGGGTGGAAGGGACAAGTTTTTGGGTGCTTACACTTTTCCGTTGGTGGCCCATTATTTCGGTGAATGATACTTGATTTAGATTTTTGTTGATATGAATGGGCTGAGTTGTAGCAATCTGTATAGATGATTGAGGTTTTCAATTTTAAGGATCGAGCCAAGTCAAATTTTTAAGCCATAGTTTTTTTGATCCAATTGTTATTTATGATTTTTTAAATGTAATATTTATAATTTGTACAATTAAAAATTAAAAATTTAAGTAAATTAAAATTATTTAAGAAATTGTTGTTCATATTAAATGAGGAGGGCCAAATTGGGATAGAATCTATACTATATATTAAGCAAAAGGGTCTTTTAAAACCCAAGGCTTGTGGAACCTCCAACATGCCAATCCTAATTTCTTGATTTTTTAATATTTTTTTTAAAAAAAATTGACTTGGTGATTGGTTCAAAGATTGTAATAATTACACTATTGATTACAATAAATTCAAAGATTGTAATAATTACACTATTGATTACAATAAACACTTAATTTATAATAATTACACTTATTAAATGAATAACGCAATAAATGAAATCCTAATTTCCTTACTTTTTGCATCCCAAGAGACCCATGTAATTATTGTGTAAATGCCTCTTAAATAAATAAATAAACACTTATTAAATTCTTTCAAACTCCTCGGTCGAACCCCATGTATTTAATTTATATATTATGTAATTATTGTGTAAATGCCTCTTAAATAAATAAATAAACACTTATTAAATTCTTTCAAACTCCTCGGTCAAACCCCATGTATTTAATTTATATACTTAATTTATATATTAAAAAAAATGAAAACAAATATAAATATCTATAATTATCCCGTACATAGCACGGGTGATAGGCTAGTTCATAGTTATGGAAAATTGAACTTTTTGAAAATATTTTATAAAAACTAAGATTTAGTTGTTTATAACGAACCTTAACAGGACTTAATGGTAAATTTAAAGCAAAATAGGACCTATTAATAATTTTTTCAATTTAAAAAGTGAATGGTAATATATAATTTTTTCAATTTAAAAAATTTGACCAAGTAACTTATTAGATTTTCCTCTACTTTATTCTCTTCTTGCAGACTAATGCTTGTAGTTGCCACTTGAACATGAGAAACTAAATTATTTTGTTATAATTTGTCCAATATTTTTAATTTCATTCGACACCTATGTTTCATAGATTTAGAGGAGTGACCAGTGGCGGAGGCAGCCAAGGACGAGGGGGGTCACGTGCCCCCCCTGAAAATTTGGATTTTTTTTTTTTTTTTTTTTTTTTTTTTTTTTTTTTTTTTTTGCAAATATAAAGAAAGAGGGTGATTATTGATTTAATGGTTAAGACTTGATCTAATAACCTTAAGGTTATGGGTTCAAGTCTTGGGACCACCACTTTGTGTATTATGTCAAAGTTAGGTGTGTACTCAATTTTTTTCCTCCCAAACACATATTAATGTGTACTAATTGTGCGTTGTTGTTGTTTTGTTGCAAATATAAAGAAAATATTTTAAATAAAAAAAAATTACAAAAATATTATTAGAGTGAAATGTCAATGACATTTTAAAAATTATGAGAACAATAATGGTTATTTTGAATGAAAATGAAGAGACTTTTATAAACCATATCATCTATGAAAATTTTTGAATGTAATGGTGATGTCATTATTATTGACATGCAAGTATAACTAATTTCACTATAAAGATATGAAATTTATTGGATTGTTAGTTACATCTGACATGTGAGGTTCACTCTTTATGTGTTTATTTACTATTAGTTGGTGATGTCACATACTAATGATGACGTGGTATTACCATTATATTGAATTTTTAATCAAATTTTGTATAATTTTTTTTTTATCATTATATAATTTATTTTAAGACTTTATCCATATTTTTTTATATTGTCCATGATACAATAGTTATAAATAACATTATTTTTTTTGATGTTTCTCGAAATCAATCGTAAAAACTTACGTTAAATATTTTTGTAAAATTTTTTAATAATATAATTAATAAGTGCCCCTCTAATTTGATTTTCTGACTCCGTCACTGGGAGTGACTATTTAACTTTTTTTCAAAACGTTAAAGGGTGAAATCACATAAAAGTTATTTATTTATTATTTTATTTTTAAAGGGGTGGGGGGAATGGGCGAATCTGTATAATCTGGAGACAATTATAAACTACTATTAATATAATAAAGGGATTTTTGAAATCCTAGGGGAACGATCGCCCTCTTTTGTCTCTCTCGAGATTCGATATTGAAATATAAGATATTTAAAATGATATGATAATATTATTCAAAACAAAAAAATCTATATCTATACAATATATTAAGTAAAAGGAGATTTTTAACCCCAAGGTCTGTGAGAGCTCCAATCTCCTAATCCTAATTTTTTAATTTTTTGATTTAAAAAAAAAAACCTCAGCATTTATTGACTTCTCCCAACCCAACCTCAGCATTTATTGACTTTTCCCAACCCACAATCCCTTTTGACTTCTTTCATAATTATTGCAACATCCTTTTTCAATTTCTCCCATAAACTATGGTTACACACAAAAATAAAAAATAAAAAAGATAAGAATTTAGTTATAGATCTCAAAAAGATATAACATCTAAATTTGAATCATGATTTAATAATATAATTATGTATTTTTTTTTATGTATATCTATCAAAATTTTGAATCACTTAATGGGACAAATTAATCAATTTTCCAAAATTATTGATTTTTAATTTACAAAATAGATTAAAAAAAACTATTGACTGATTTATTCATTTAATAACAAAAATATTTCATAATCTCTCTCTCCTAATTGTCTCACAAATTTTCAAAAAAAATATTAAAACTTGCATTCATTTTCTCTTCTCCAAAAAATCAGATAGGAGCTCCAATCTCCTAATCCTAATTTTCTAATTTTTTGATTTAAAAAAAAAAAAACCTCAGCATTTATTGACTTCTCCCAACCCAACCTCAACATTTATTAACTTTTTCCAACCCACAATTCCTTTTGACTTCTCTCATAATTATTGTAACACCCTTTTCAATTTCTCCCATACACTATGGTTACACACAAATTTTTTTTAAAAAAAGATAAGAATTTAGCTATAGATCTCAAAAAGATATAACATCTAAATTTGAATTGTGATTTAATAATATAATTATGTATTTTTTTTTATGTATATCTATCAAAATTTTAAATTACTTAATGAGACAAATTAATCAAATTTCCTAAATTATTGATTTTTAATTTATAAAATAGATTAAAAAAAACTATTGACTGATTTATTTATTTAATAACAAAAATATTTCATAATCTCTCCCCCTTAATCTCTCTCACAAATTTTCAAAAAAATATTAAAACTTGCATTCATTTTCTCTTCCCCAAAAAATCAGATAATATTTTCTATTAAAGTTGTAGATATCTACCTATATTTTATATATTATATTATAACATAACAAAAAAAAAATTAAAAAAAAAATCTTTAAAGTTTATCTGAATAAACTTTAAATCAATAAAACTCACATGTCTATCACATATCTAACTTACATCATAACTTACCTAAATAATAATAATTAAAAATAAATGGAAACCACAGATAAATTAAATTTAAAAAAAAAAGATACCACAACTCCATCTTAAATAAATTGAAAAAAAAACCCGAATAGAAACCACACAAAAATAAAAATAAAAATAAAAAAATATATCTATCTATCTATCTATATCTATACTATATATTAAGTAAAAAGGGGTTTTTAACCCCCAAGGCCTATGGAAGGTTCAATATCTAAATCTAAATTTTTAAAATTTTTTATTTAAAAAAAAAAACTCAACATTTATTGATTTGGTCAAAATCCCCTGATCAGCATTTAAAATCCTCTTATACAAATAATTATAGATACAATTCGTGTATAGTTACTGCAGTACCCTTTTCAACTTCCCCCATACACTATGGTTAGTGAGAAGAAAAAAATCTTAAAAAACATAATTTATATATTAAAAAAAATCTAAAACAAATATAAATATCTATAATTATCCCGTGCATAGCACGGGTGATAGGCTAGTTATATATTAAGTAAAATGGGGTTTTTAACCCCAAGACCTGTGGGAGCTCCAATCTCATAATTCTAATTTTCTAATTTTTTGATTTAAAAAAAAAACTTCAGCATTTATTGACTTCTCACAACCCAACCTCAGCATTTATTGACTTCTCCCAACCCACAATCCCTTTTGACTTCTCTCATAATTATTGCAACACCTTTTTCAATTTCTTTCATGCACTATGGTTACACACAAAAATAAAAATAAAAAAGATAAGAATTTAGCTATAGATCTCAAAAAGATATAACATCTAAATTTGAATTATGATTTAATAATATAATTATGTATTTTTTTTATGTATATCTATCAAAATTTTAAATCACTTAATGGGACAAATTAATCAATTTTCCAAAATTATTGATTTTTAATTTACAAAATAGATTAAAAAAAACTATTGACTGATTCATTTATTTAATAACAAAAATATTTTATAATCTCTCCCTCCTAATCTCTCTCACAAATTTTCAAAAAAAAAATATTAAAACTTGCATTCCTTTTCTCTTTCCCAAAAAATCAGATAATATTTTTTTATTAAAGTTGTAGATATCTACCTATATTTTATATATTATATTATAACATAACAAAAAAAACTAAAAAAAAAATCTTTAAAGTTTATCTAAATAAACTTTAAATCAATAAAACTCACATGTCTATCACATATCTAACTCACAGTATAACTTACCTAAATAATAATAATTAAAAACAAATGGAAACCGCAGATAAATTAAATTAAAAAAAAAAGATACCCACAACTCCATCTTAAATAAATTGAAAAAAAATACTCGAATAGAAACCACACAAAAATAAAAATAAAAAGATATATCTATCTATCTATACTATATATTAAGCAAAATTGGGTTTTTAACTCACAGGCCTTGTGAGAGCTCCAATATCCTAATCCGAATTTTCTAATTTTTTGATTTAACCAAAAAAAAAAAAAAAAACTCAACATTTATTGTTTCTCCCAACCCAACCTCAAAATTTATTAATTTCTCCCAACCCACAATTCCTTTTGACTTCTTTCATAACTAGCCTATCACCCGTGCTATGCACGGGATAATTATAGATATTTGTATTTGTTTTAGATTTTTTTAATATATAACTTATGTTTTTAAAGATTTTTTATAAAAATTATTTAACAATTTTATCACTAATCATAGTATATGGGAGAAGTTGAAAATGGTACTGCAGCAACTATACACGGATTGTATCTATAATTATTTGCATGAGGGATTTTAAACGCTGATCAGAGGATTTTGACCAAATCAATAAATGCATGCATGTGGAAAGACATGTGGATTGAAAAAAGTTAATAAATGCTGATCAGATGATAGATATTTATATTTTTTTTAATATATAAATTATGTTTTTTAAGATTTTTTATAAAAATAATTTAAAAATCTTATCACTAACTATAGTGTATGAGAGAAGTTGAAAAGGGTACTTTAGTAACTATACACAGATTGTATCTATAATTATTTGTATGAAAGAATTTTAAATGCTGATGAGGAGATTTTAATCAAATCAATAAATGCAGGCATATGGAAATACATGTGGATTGAAAAATGTTAATAAATGCTGATCAGGGGATTTTGACCAAATCAATAAATGCTAAGTTTTTTTTTTAATAAAAAATTTAAAAAATTTAGATTGGGATATTGAAGCTCCCACAGTATAGCGACCCCCGGTCTTTTCCTTTTGATTATTATATCCGGACTTAGGTTCCGTGGAGATGGTTGTTGAGTATATGACGTTTGCATCCTTTACTTCTTATATTGAGTCTTGGGTTGTATTTGGAAGATTTGGAGCAGGTTGGTTGAGCTTAGGAACCAAGTCTAGTTGCCCAGATTTTGGCTTGTCCGCTCGAGCGGGGCTTTTGACGCTCGAGCGGGGACTTTTTGTTTCTTGTCCGCTCGAGCGGGAGTTTGGGCGCTCGAGCGGGAGTTTGGGCGCTCGAGCGGGGAATACACCCATCCAGTATTTCTTGAGTAGTGTTGGACGCTCGAGCGGGGGATTGGCCGCTCGAGCGGGAGTCTGTGAGTGCCGCTCGAGCGGGGGTTTGGGCGCTCGAGCGGGGAGACTAGTTTAAGGCTCCGTGTTTTGGCATTCTAAAATCACTTTTCACATTCTCTTCTCTCTCTTATCTTTCCAAAAACACCATTGTTGAGCTTCTCACTCTAGAACTCTACCTTCTCTCTAGGTATTGATCTAGTTAGAGTTATTTCCTCACCTTTGGCTTTTACAAACAAGTTATTGATCGTCGAGGGCTATCTTGTAATCTGAAAATCTTTGGGTTTGGAGCACTTTGGAGTTTGGGTCATCATCTCCATCTTCTTCGTTTGGGTTATTGTCTTCGAGGTAGGGATTTCCTACTCCATCTTATAAGTTTTGTTCTAAGTTTTGGTATTTTGATATGTTGGGGGTATTTTGGTAATTTTGGGAAACCCTAGTATTTTAATAAATTAATTTGTATAATTAATTTGAGGAAAATTGGGGAATTTAGTTAAATTCATGGAATTGAGGATCATATTGATTAAATGGTGTAGTTGGTTTATTTAAATCACTCGCCTATTGAATTGATTGGTATAATTGTTGTTATAGTTATTTTCAGTATAGAAATAACTGTGTTGGGCTATCGGTAGAGGATAGTCGTCATTGTTGTAGATATGGCATGTGGATTAGGGACAACTGAAACTAATCACATTGGTTAAGTCAGCAATTTTGACTATTGAATTAATACAGAAAATACGTGTATTGATTGAGCATTGCATATGTATATTGTGTGGGAGGAGATAGGGGATGTACTCCACGGTTTGGGGGAAGATAGGGGATGGACCTCCAAACCGGATTTTGTTTGGGAGGAGATAGGGGATGGACTCCATTAGCATCACTTTTATGTGTGCTTATTGATATTGAAGTGTTTATACATGTTATTGATACAGCACTAAAATGTATATCAAATTGGAAGTATGGAAGTGTTTTGATTTGAGCCTTAGTCTCATTTGTTTTGTTGATACTGGAAGTAATGTGAATATGATATATAGTTCACTGTTGTAAGTTTGGCCAGGTTCTGAGCCATATTGATAATAATGGAAAATGAAACATGTCATAGACATTAGTGTCATGAACTGTATAATGATATAATTGATTATTTGGCGAACCATCTATTGAATGCTCTTGCTTTATTCAATGCTTATATTTGGTTTAGTATATTTCTACTGGGCTGTGGCTCACCCTATAAGGGAACATCATTTTCAGGTCCAGGTGATAAGCTACCTCCAAGGACTTAGCTTGGAAAGATTCGGATCTTGAAGACTATCTTTAGTTATTTGTTTTTATTTGATAGTACATGTAAACATTCAAGCCTAGGGCTTTATTTGTATTTGAATGAGAACTCATGGTTTTGTATCCAAGTGTTGGCTTGGAAAGATGTAAGCCCGTAGGGCATTTATTTGGATATTACATGTAATGCTTGATTTAAGGATACTCTGATGAATGAACTATGGTTAATGCATCTTATTATTGTATATGTATGGGTTTAATTTTGAGGGCGTTACAACTTGGTATCAGAGCGTACCGGGTTTGAATACTTTGGGTACGTGGGAAGTGATTAGTATCACAATGGGTTTGTCTCGCTTGATTAGCGACTTAGATGTAGTGTCCCATGCTTATTTGATAACATGTTTATGTGCTTGTTTGGGTATGGGATTTAATTTCTGGGATGTTGATTGGATCCTTGGGTTTCTGTGAGTCTTGTTGGAAAGGCACTTGATCAATGTTGTTTCTAACCGGAACTCTAGTAACGCCTCGGGACTATCATTATCCGGAAAGGAAATTCGTAGGTGCTTATGTGTTTATATGCTTACGTGGAATGAATTAAGTTGTTCATGCATTAGGACACGGGTATTTAATTTCGGCACACTTATGAATGTGCTAATGTTCTTCGTTTCCTTTATTAGGATGTCAGGACGAGGAAGAGGTGGTAGGCGTGGCAGGCCTAGGAGGCAGGAAATGCCTATTCCGGAGGAGATCCCGGCAGTGCAGGAAGGAGTTGGCCAGGCCAATGTGGCCGAGCCAGTAGGCCAACAGGCTATGGGCGCTTTAGCCCGAGAGATAGCAGGGGCATTCAGAGAGTCAGTAGGTATTCTCAGAGCTGAGAATCAGGCTCCGGTTGTTGTTGCGGATGCAGGACCTTCCTTTCTTAAGAGGGAGTTCTTCCGGTCTAATCCGGATGAGTTTGTGGGTGATCCTAAAGAGCCTCTTAAGGCAGATAAGTGGCTCGAACAAACAACGAAGACGTTTGAGATGCTTGGCATCGAAGACGAGGGGTTAAAAGTGACCTTGGCACCGTTCCAGCAGAAGGGAGATGCAGGTCAGTGGTGGAACTTCACCAAGGGTCGCATAGGAGGTATATGTGAGGCTTTTGTGACTACTTTCCAGGAACGGTACTTATCTCCAGCAGTTAGAGAGAGGCTGAGTGTAATAACCCCGACCCGTGATTAGCTATTAATCGGTATTTAAGGATGCTACTGAATGGATTAAAATGAATTATGGGATTAATATGTAATCTGCGTGATAATTGGCTATCTATCTGTCACTTATAAAAATATCTGCTTAGAATCCCGCTTTAAAATGAAAATTTAAAGCCTTATCGGCATCCAAACTCGGAATTGATTATACCATTGTGTTAATTGGAATTTTTAGAACATTATGGCATATTTAATTAAAATATGATTTGGTATGATTAAATTAGATCAAATAAGCTAATTAAAAGATTTTGAGCCTTAATTCACTTCATTTCATCAGCTCATTCTTGAGCAAATTCGACTATAGAGAGAGAGAGAGAGAGAGAGAGAGAGAGAGTTATGGGGGAAATGGGGTTTCAACTAGGAGATTGACTTGTATTCTTGAAGAATTGAAGAGAAGGTTGCAAATTGAGCTTCCATACTCTAGAATCAAGACTTAAGGTAGAATTTTCCATTTATTTATGAATTTCAGTGTTATCTTGCATGATTTATGAAGGTTATGAGTTTAAACATGTAAATTGAGCCTTAGAAGAAGAGTTGAGTTGCAAATCATGGATGCATGCATAAATTTCCATGTTTTGAGGTTGAAATCTAAGATTTCTTCCATGCATGTGTTAGTTTCACTCACATTTTAGTCATTCATCTTGTTTCCTCTCAAAATATCAAGTTTGATCATGTTTTGGAAGGTTTGAATTGGTTGAAGTTCTTGCATGTTGGTTTCATGGGTCAAATTGGGATTTTAAGTTGAGTTTTGAAGAAATGTCAAGTTTTTGGGCCATGATTTCTTGTTTTAATTCTTAAAACATGTTATTTTATAAGTCTTCATATGTTTCCTTCATTTTGAGCCCAGAAAAATGAGTTTTGTAAGGTTGAATGTCGAATTTGAAGTTAGAGGTGCAATCTGGAAATTCCAGATTTTGCATCTTCGCTCGAGCGAAGGAGAGCTCGCTCGAGCAACCACGCTGAGGTCGTGCTCTCCGCTCGAGCGACCAAGAGTTCGCTCGAGCGTAAATTTCATGCTCCCAGAAGTTTTGCATCATTTACAGATCGCTCGAGCGAAGGAATGCGCGCTCGAGCGACCAGTCACATTTTTGCATGCTCGCTCGAGCGAGGAAAGCTTCGCTCGAGCGAGGACTTAAAATTCTGAAATTTTGCCTAAGTGTTCCAAGGCATGTTTTGACATCCTCATTGCATCTTAGGCATTCCTAAGCCTTAATTAAGCTATAGTAATGAGGTTATGGGCTAGAAACGCACACTAAGACAATGAATGGCAAGTATGTATGTGACTTGAGCATTGTAATAAGAATGAATCACACTAAGTGATTGTAAGGGTGTGTGTGTTCTAAGCCATGTGTTAAGAACGAATACGAACCAACGTGATGTAAGCTAAGCCTTAATGGCCATATGAATAAGTAATGATAAGATTCGTTGGTATTATGTATTTTGTGATTGTAGGTCAACGTCCGAGAAGTGATTGACCATCTACGGAACCACTGTGAGTAACGTTATCGTAAAGATACGTTCATATGAAATTATGTTCCAAATGTGATATATCAAGCTATGATTTCTGAAATGATATATGTTTCTGTGAACGAAGATCCATGTTTGAAATCTATTATTGGCATCCATAGATAGTCCCAAGTCGTGGGGGACGGCATGAAAATGCGGGTCCATGACATTTACGAGATCTCGTTAGCCACTTCATTGTGGTGTTTGTTTAATCGGTGTCCGGGACCGATTACTCTAGTCGGAAGACGTTATGTGTTATGTTCGATATGTTCTATGGGATATGCCATTATTATGTTCTGATATGAGATGACTATGATTATGCTATGATCTGTTTTATACGTATGAAATGTTCGGAATTCGTTCACTAACCCCTTTACCTTAATGTTATTCACTGGGCTTTAGCTCACTGTTTGTATATATATATTATAGGTGAGCATTCTGGAGTGCAAGCCCGAAGGTTTTGAGGGGGACTGTGTTTCTGTTGTCAGCCAGCCTTTGTGCCTCACGTGGAGGTTCCCGAAGTGTCTTGGGTTCAAGGGTTGATTAATTCTGTTTATGCATGGGACTTTATTTTAATCATGTTGTCTGTACGGAAAATACTATAACGTGTGTGGTATAATATAATGTATGGTTGACTTACGGCTATGTAAATAAAGTTTTAAATTATTCTGTTTCATGTAAGTCAACACAGCTCATTGGACAACTATAATTATGTATTTGCTTCCGCTAGCCCCTTATCTTATGCTTATCTGTTCAGAGGCCGTAGGTAATCTAGGGATTACGGGCCGGTTACGATGCTAAACCTATAGGGGCGGGTTTGGGTCGTGATAGAGTGGTATCAGAGCACGAGTTATACCGCACACACGTGTCCATATGAGCTATAGGATGTCCTAGAAATGAAGTAGGGACATTGCATTATCATGTGTAAACATGTGAACGTATTTGAACTGAAAATGAATTGAAATGAGATGTAAAACCCGTAAGAACTTCCCTTGTACTGATAAGCACCCTGTTTCTGTATAGATCAATGGAAAGAACAAGGAATGTAGGCGAGTCTGAATCTTCTGACGCTAGAATTAGCCGGTTAGAGGAAATGGTTGAAGCCTTAACTGAAAATCTGAAACAACAGCAACAAGGGCAGACATGTGTACCTGAACCAGCTAGTTATGATATGATAGAACTGACACAGAAATTAATAAATCGAATTTCTGTAACCTAACGGGGGAAAATTTCTTATGAAAATGAGATTAGTATAATCTATAACCCCGATAGGTGCTTGATATGTGTAGTGTGTGTAATAATGCAGTAAAATTGTGTGCAACTATATTTATGTTCTATGTCATGAAAGAAGTTTTGCTTTCTGAAATGTTATATGTTGCATACTGCATGACTGTTCAATTCTCTGATAAGTTTGTGGCACCCTTAGCTCTTTTGGCCCTTGCTCGGGGGTAAGAATACCGTAGCCGATGGCCCTTGCCTGGGGGTGACAATACCATGGCTATGTATGTGGTCTTCGGACCTACCTGTTGTGGTCTTTAGACCTACCTGATCTGATAGCTAATGGGTGTACCACGTTTGACCTTGTGTGAAATCTGAACATTTATACGTATATGAATCAGTATCTGTTCTGTTACGCTTATGCGTTCTGTTCTGCTCTGTTAGTGCTGATGAATGCACCATGTATGCTTGAGCAAGAAATATGTCATCCATGAATGATCTGAACAAGAATATGAAAATGAGCCTGTATTTGAATCTGTTCTAGAATGAAATCTGAATGTATATAAGACCCTGTGTTAATGCGAACTCTAACTCCTGTATATGATTACGTTTTTGTTTTGTAAAGAGTTGGAGTTGTTTGCTTTCTGATATAAGATAACTCGAGTTTGGGGACCAAACTCTTTTAAGGGAGGAAGACTGTAATAACCCCGACCCGTGATTAGCTATTAATCGGTATTTAAGGATGCTACTGAATGGATTAAAATGAATTATGGGATTAATATGTAATCTGCGTGATAATTGGCTATCTATCTGTCACTTATAAAAATATCTGCTTAGAATCCCGCTTTAAAATGAAAATTTAAAGCCTTATCGGCATCCAAACCCGGAATTGATTATACCATTGTGTTAATTGGAATTTTTAGAACATTATGGCATATTTAATTAAAATGTGATTTGGTATGATTAAATTAGATCAAATAAGCTAATTAAAAGATTTTGAGCCTTAATTCACTTCATTTCATCAGCTCATTCTTGAGCAAATTCGACTATAGAGAGAGAGAGAGAGAGAGAGAGAGAGAGAGAGTTATGGGGGAAATAGGGTTTCAACTAGGAGATTGACTTGTATTCTTGAAGAATTGAAGAGAAGGTTGCAAATTGAGCTTCCATACTCTAGAATCAAGACTTAAGGTAGAATTTTCCATTTATTTATGAATTTCAGTGTTATCTTGCATGATTTATGAAGGTTATGAGTTTAAACATGTAAATTGAGCCTTAGAAGAAGAGTTGAGTTGCAAATCATGCATGCATGCATAAATTTCCATGTTTTGAGGTTGAAATCTAAGATTTCTTCCATGCATGTGTTAGTTTCACTCACATTTTAGTCATTCATCTTGTTTCCTCTCAAAATATCAAGTTTGATAATGTTTTGGAAGGTTTGAATTGGTTGAAGTTCTTGCATGTTGGTTTCATGGGTCAAATTGGGATTTTAAGTTGAGTTTTGAAGAAATGTCAAGTTTTTGGGCCATGATTTCTTGTTTTAATTCTTAAAACATGTTATTTTATAAGTCTTCATATGTTTCCTTCATTTTGAGCCTAGAAAAATGAGTTTTGTAAGGTTGAATGTCGAATTTGAAGTTAGAGGTGCAATTTGGAAATTCCAGATTTTGCATCTTCGCTCGAGCGAAGGAGAGCTCGCTCGAGCGACCACTCTGAGGTCGTGCTCTCCGCTCGAGCGACCAAGAGTTCGCTCGAGCGTAAATTTCATGCTCCCAGAAGTTTTGCATCATTTACAGATCGCTCGAGCGAAGGAATGCGCGCTCGAGCGACCAGTCACATTTTTGCATGCTCGCTCGAGCGAGGAAAGCTTCGCTCGAGCGAGGACTTAAAATTCTGAAATTTTGCCTAAGTGTTCCAAGGCATGTTTTGACATCCTCATTGCATCTTAGGCATTCCTAAGCCTTAATTAAGCTATAGTAATGAGGTTATGGGCTAGAAACGCACACTAAGACAATGAATGGCAAGTATGTATGTGACTTGAGCATTGTAATAAGAATGAATCACACTAAGTGATTGTAAGGGTGTGTGTGTTCTAAGCCATGTGTTAAGAACGAATACGAACCAACGTGATGTAAGCTAAGCCTTAATGGCCATATGAATAAGTAATGATAAGATTCGTTGGTATTATGTATTTTGTGATTGTAGGTCAACGTCCGAGAAGTGATTGACCATCTACGGAACCACTGTGAGTAACGTTATCGTAAAGATACGTTCATATGAAATTATGTTCCAAATGTGATATATCAAGCTATGATTTCTGAAATGATATATGTTTCTGTGAACGAAGATCCATGTTTGAAATCTATTATTGGCATCCATAGATAGTCCCAAGTCGTGGGGGACGGCATGAAAATGCGGGTCCATGACATTTACGAGATCTCGTTAGCCACTTCATTGTGGTGTTTGTTTAATCGGTGTCCGGGACCGATTACTCTAGTCGGAAGACGTTATGTGTTATGTTCGATATGTTCTATGGGATATGCCATTATTATGTTCTGATATGAGATGACTATGATTATGCTATGATCTGTTTTATACGTATGAAATGTTCGGAATTCGTTCACTAACCCCTTTACCTTAATGTTATTCACTGGGCTTTAGCTCACTGTCTGTATATATATATTATAGGTGAGCATTCTGGAGTGCAAGCCCGAAGGTTTTGAGGGGGACTGTGTTTCTGTTGTCAGCCAGCCTTTGTGCCTCACGTGGAGGTTCCCGAAGTGTCTTGGGTTCAAGGGTTGATTAATTCTGTTTATGCATGGGACTTTATTTTAATCATGTTGTCTGTACGAAAAATACTATAACGTGTGTGGTATAATATAATGTATGGTTGACTTACGGCTATGTAAATAAAGTTTTAAATTATTCTGTTTCATGTAAGTCAACACAGCTCATTGGACAACTATAATTATGTATTTGCTTCCGCTAGCCCCTTATCTTATGCTTATCTGTTCAGAGGCCGTAGGTAATCTAGGGATTACGGGCCGGTTACGATGCTAAACCTATAGGGGCGGGTTTGGGTCGTGACACTGAGAGACCAGTTCTGCCAGCTTTAGCAGTCGAGTTCTTCAGTGGCTGAGTTTGAGGCTACGTTTACTAGCTTGTCCAGGTTTGCACCTGAGTTAGTGGCGTCTGAGGAACGCCGTTGTATCGAGTTTGAGAAGAAGTTGAGACGTGGCCTTAAGCTGAGAGTTGGGGGAACTATGAATCGGGAGTATGGGCGTATGGTTGATGCTGCAGCCCATATGGAAATTATGATGCAGGAGGAGGAGGAAGGGCAGAAGGGCTCCAAGAGGAGTCAGGACAGCCAGAGTGATGGCAGGAGACAGAAGGGTTTTAACCCTCAGCAGTCTCAGGGTAGCTTTTCTAGATCGACTTTTCCTGTGCAGAGTGCTAGTTCTGGGAAAGGCAGCCAGGGAGACATTACCTGTTTTAAGTGTGGCCAGCTGGACCACAAGTCTCCAATTTGTCCTCAGAGGGGAGGAGTGCAGAGAGCAGCATCTTCTTCGGCTCGATCTCAGAGCCAGAATCAGAGTAGAGGCCAGTCGCTCTCTTGTTTTCAGTGCGGTCAGGCAGGGCACATGAAACGGTTTTGCCCACAGTTGGGTGGCACACCTGGTGCATCTGGTTTAGGGCAGACTCAGGGTCAGCAGCCAGCTCAGTCGGGTCAGGCCTCAAGGGCCAATCAGGGGGCTTCATCGTCCCAGTCGGTACAACAGTCTTATGCTCCTAGGAGTGAGCAGGTTGATCAGAGGTCTTCTGGGCGCGTGTATGCTGTTACCGTGCCGGATCTTGTACCAGCTCCAGCTGTTGTGAGAGGTACTTTCTTGTTTTGCAACTCGGTTGCTAATGTTTTGATTGATACGGGTGCATCTCATTCCTTTGTGTCTGCTGCATTTGCATCTATTTTGGAGTTGGAGTTAGCACAGTTAGCATCTCCTATTTGTGTAGTGTCACCTCTTGGGGGTGAGTTGATCTTGAAACAAGGTGTTAGGGGTTGTGATATAGAGGTCGACTATCATAGACTTCCGTTTCCTTTTGTAGTTATGCCCATGAAGGGCTTCGATGTTATTTTGGGTATGGACTGGTTATCGTCATACCGGGCAGTTATTGATTGTTACCGCCAGAGGGTCACTTGTTGTACCGTGGGCGGGGAGTGTTTTCATTTTCTGGGGGACCGGGTTGGTAGTGTTTTGCCACCGGGGTATGATTCGCGAGGGCAGAGTGAGCTTAGTGGTCTACTTGCTAGCCTTTTGAGTAGTGAGTGTGATGAGACCCAGATTGTGTTGCCGCGGGTGGTTTGTGAGTACTCGGACGTCTTTCCCGAGGACCTTGTTGGTTTGCCACCGCACCGAGAGATTGAGTTCTCTATTGATCTAGTGCCCAGCACGGCGCCAATTTCTATGGCACCTTATCGTTTTGCCCCAGCCGAGTTAGTTGAGTTGAAGATTCAGCTCCAGGAGTTGCTAGATAAGAGTTATATCCGTCCTAGTGTTTCGCCGTGGGGAGCACCGGCCCTCTTTGTTAAAAAGAAAGGTGGTGCTTTGAGGCTTTGTATAGACTACCGGAAATTGAATCGGGTTACGGTTAAGAACAAGTACCCTATGCCTCGTATAGATGATCTATTCGATCAGTTGAAGGGTTCCCGTTGTTTCTCTAAAATAGATTTGAGATCGGGTTACCACCAGTTGAGGGTCAGGGAGGAGGATATTCCAAAGACGGCATTCCGTACGCGGTATGGCCACTATGAGTTTCTGGTGATGCCATTTGGGCTCACCAATGCACCAGCAGTGTTTATGGATTTGATGAACCGGATATTCCGGGAATTCTTAGATCGTTTTGTAGTCGTCTTCGTGGACGACATTTTGATTTATTCACCTTCAGAGGAGGAGCACAAGGAACACTTGAGAGTGGTGCTTGAGTTACTTAGAGCCCATAAGCTTTATGCTAAGTTTGGAAAGTGTGAGTTCTGGCTAGAAGAGGTGAAGTTCTTAGGCCATGTAGTGTCGGGGAAAGGAGTGTCTGTTGATACATCCAAGACTGAGGCAGTGCAAGATTGGGCACAGCCTAAGAGTGTGTTTGAGATCCGCAGTTTTCTAGGATTAGCTGGGTACTATCGCCGGTTTGTGAAGGATTTCTCCAAGTTAGCTTCACCTTTGACTAGATTGACTCGGAAGGGAGTTAAATTTGTATGGAGTGAGACTTGTGAAAAGTCGTTTCAGGAGTTGAAAGTTAGACTGACCACCGCTCCAGTCTTGATTATCCCGGAGAGAGGGTTGGGTTATGCAGTCTATTGTGACGCCTCACGAGAGGGTTTGGGTTGTGTGTTGATGCAAGAGGGGAAAGTGGTTGCCTATGGCTCACGTCAGTTGAAAATTCACGAGAAGAATTACCCTACGCATGATTTAGAGTTAGCAGCTGTGATATTTGCCTTGAAGATTTGGAGGCATTATCTTTACGGTGAGAGGTTCGAGGTATTCTCGGATCATAAGAGTCTGAAATATATGTTCACACAGAAAGACTTGAACTTGAGGCAGAGGAGGTGGATGGAGTTCATTGAGGATTATGACTTCGAGTTGCATTATCATCCGGGAAAGGCCAATGTGGTGGCCGACGCCCTTAGTAGGAAACCTGTTGGTGACATAGCTAGTATAGCCATCCGGGAGTGGGAGATGTTGGGTGCACTTGGGGAGTTTGATTTGCTTCTGGGTGAATCCATTGAAGCTGCGACCTTGTTTTCTGTTGTTGCGCAGCCTACACTTGTGACTCGAGTGTTAGAGGCTCAGAGGGGTGACCTTGAGGTAGAATCCCTCCGAGAGAAGATCTCCAGTGGGAAGGTTGAGAAGGGTTTGACGGTGTATCCCGACCTGAGTGTGAGATACCGAGACCGTCTGTTTGTGCCGGAGTCTTGCCGAGAGGAAGTACTCCGAGAGTTTCATCATTCGCGCCTTGCAGTGCATCCGGGAGGCACAAAGATGTATCGGGATTTGGGTCGCCAGTTTTGGTGGCGGGGTATGAAGAGAGATGTGGCAGTTTTCGTGTCTAAGTGCCTTACTTGTCAACAAGTGAAGGCCGAACATCAGAGGCCAGCGGGTTTATTGCAACCCTTGCCTATTGCCGAGTGGAAGTGGGAACATGTCACTATGGACTTCGTTGTAGGTCTTCCGAGGACTCAGCGAGGTAGTGATGCTATTTGGGTGGTTGTAGACCGGTTGACTAAGTCGGCGCACTTTATTCCTATGTGTGTGAGAGATTCGGTAGATCAGCTTGCCGACTTGTATGTTTGGGACATAGTAAGGTTGCACGGAGTTCCAGTGACAATCGTCTCAGATAGAGATCCTCGTTTTACTGCTAGGGTGTGGCAGAGTTTGCAGAGTGCTTTGGGCACTAAGTTGACCTTTAGCACGGCTTATCATCCTCAGACTGACGGGCAGTCCGAGCGTACTATTCAGATCCTTGAGGATATGCTTCGGGGTTGTGTTCTTGATTTTAGTGGGTCGTGGGAGAGGCACTTACCATTGGTGGAGTTTGCCTACAACAACAGTTTCCAGTCTAGTATCGGTATGGCACCGTTTGAGGCCTTGTATGGCCGACCTTGTAGATCTCCTGTTTGTTGGGCCGAGGTAGGTGACGCACCTTTGTTGGGTCCGGAGTTGGTGAGGGAAACGACGGAGAAAGTTGAGCTTATCCGTAAGAGGCTTGTTACAGCCCAGAGTCGTCAGAAATCTTATGCCGACCGTAGGAGGAGACCTTTGGTGTTTGAGGTGAGTGATCATGTCTTTCTGAAAATATCACCTAGACGGGGATTGATGAGATTTGGGAAGAGCGGGAAGTTATCCCCTCGGTTTATTGGTCCTTTTGAGATCCTTGAGAGGATTGGCGAGGCTGCGTATCGTTTAGCTTTGCCACCGCAGTTGTCCGGAGTACATGACGTGTTTCATGTGAGTATGCTTCGGAAGTATGAGCCGGATCCATCACATGTGTTGGATTGGACCGATTTGGTAGTTGACGAAGATGTCTCGTATGAGGAGAGACCGGTTCGGGTCTTGGATAGGCGGGATCAAGTTTTGCGAGGCAAAACCATCCCTTTGGTGAAAGTTCTGTGGAAACATCACGGAGTGGAGGAAGCCACTTGGGAGCGTGAATTAGAAGTCCGCGAGAAATATCCGGATATGTTTATGGATTTATAAGATTTGGTAATATTGTTGAACTTAATATTGTTGAACTTAAGAGCTGTATATATGTCTTAAGTTGTAAAACATTGAGAATGTTTTGGTTAATGGAAATATTGTTGGAATTGAAAGAACAAAAATGCATAATCTTGATGCAGGTTGAAATATATATTGTTTGATATATATTGTGCGATGCCTCTTGATAAGAGATGAAATGACCGGTATTGGGTCAAGCTGTTCATTACTATAATGTCATATTGTTGGTATTTGAGAAAAACCTGTTTTTGAAAACTTATGCTTAATTTCGGGGACGAAATTCTTTTAAGGAGGGGAGGTTATAGCGACCCCCGGTCTTTTCCTTTTGATTATTATATCCGGACTTAGGTTCCGTGGAGATGGTTGTTGAGTATATGACGTTTGCATCCTTTACTTCTTATATTGAGTCTTGGGTTGTATTTGGAAGATTTGGAGCAGGTTGGTTGAGCTTAGGAACCAAGTCTAGTTGCCCAGATTTTGGCTTGTCCGCTCGAGCGGGGCTTTTGATGCTCGAACGGGGACTTTTTGTTTCTTGTCCGCTCGAGCGGGAGTTTGGGCGCTCGAGCGGGGAATACACCCATCCAGTATTTCTTGAGTAGTGTTGGACGCTCGAGCGGGGGATTGGCTGCTCGAGCGGGAGTCTGTGAGTGCCGCTCGAGCGGGGGTTTGGGCGCTCGAGCGGGGAGACTAGTTTAAGGCTCCGTGTTTTGGCATTCTAAAATCACTTTTCACATTCTCTTCTCTCTCTTATCTTTCCAAAAACACCATTGTTGAGCTTCTCACTCTAGAACTCTACCTTCTCTCTAGGTATTGATCTAGTTAGAGTTATTTCCTCACCTTTGGCTTTTACAAACAAGTTATTGATCGTCGAGGGCTATCTTGTAATCTGAAAATCTTTGGGTTTGGAGCACTTTGGAGTTTGGGTCATCATCTCCATCCTCTTCGTTTGGGTTATTGTCTTCGAGGTAGGGATTTCCTACTCCATCTTATAAGTTTTGTTCTAAGTTTTGGTATTTTGATATGTTGGGGGTATTTTGGTAATTTTGGGAAACCCTAGTATTTTAATAAATTAATTTGTATAATTAATTTGAGGAAAATTGGGGAATTTAGTTAAATTCATGGAATTGAGGATCATATTGATTAAATGGTGTAGTTGGTTTATTTAAATCACTCGCCTATTGAATTGATTGGTATAATTGTTGTTATAGTTATTTTCAGTATAGAAATAACTGTGTTGGGCTATCGGTAGAGGATAGTCGTCATTGTTGTAGATATGGCATGTGAATTAGGGACAACTGAAACTAATCACATTGGTTAAGTCAGCAATTTTGACTATTGAATTAATACAGAAAATACGTGTATTGATTGAGCATTGCATATGCATATTGTGTGGGAGGAGATAGGGGATGTACTCCACGGTTTGGGGGAAGATAGGGGATGGACCTCCAAACCGGATTTTGTTTGGGAGGAGATAGGGGATGGACTCCATTAGCATCACTTTTATGTGTGCTTATTGATATTGAAGTGTTTATACATGTTATTGATACAGCACTAAAATGTGTATCAAATTGGAAGTATGGAAGTGTTTTGATTTGAGCCTTAGTCTCATTTGTTTTGTTGATACTGGAAGTAATGTGAATATGATATATAGTTCACTGTTGTAAGTTTGGCCAGGTTCTGAGCCATATTAATAATAATGGAAAATGAAACGTGTCATAGACATTAGTGTCATGAACTGTATAATGATATAATTGATTATTTGGCGAACCATCTATTGAATGCTCTTGCTTTATTCAATGCTTATATTTGGTTTAGTATATTTCTACTGGGCTGTGGCTCACCCTATAAGGGAACATCATTTTCAGGTCCAGGTGATAAGCTACCTCCAAGGACTTAGCTTGGAAAGATTCGGATCTTGAAGACTATCTTTAGTTATTTGTTTTTATTTGATAGTACATGTAAACATCCAAGCCTAGGGCTTTATTTGTATTTGAGTGAGAACTCATGGTTTTGTATCCAAGTGTTGGTTTGGAAAGATGTAAGCCCGTAGGGCATTTATTTGGATATTACATGTAATGCTTGATTTAAGGATACTCTGATGAATGAACTATGGTTAATGCATCTTATTATTGTATATGTATGGGTTTACTTTTGAGGGTGTTACACACAGGGCTTGGAGGTTAAAAACCCCCTTTTGCTTAATATATAGTATAGATTACTGCAGCACTTTTTCAATTTCTCTCATACACTATGGTTACACACAAAAATAAAGAAGATAAGAATTTAGCTATAGATCTCAAAAAAAATATAACATCTAAATTTGAATTATGATTTAGTAATATAATTATGTATTTTTTTATATATATCTATCAAAATTTTAAATCACTTAATGGGACAAATTAATCAATTTTCTAAAATTATTAATTTTTTAATTTACAAAATAGATTAAAAAAAATATTAATTGATTTATTTATTTAATAACAAAAATATTTCATAATTTTTCCCTCCTAATCTCTCTCACCAATTTCAAAAAAAAAAAAAAAAAAAAAAAATTAAAACTTGCATTCATTTTCTCTTCTCCAAAAAATTAGATAATATTTTTAGGGCAAATTACAAACACCCCCTCGAGGTTTGGTGAAAATACAGATTCCCCCTTGAGGTTTGAGAAATTACAAATTGCCCCATGAGGGTTAAATTTTCATAACAAATTAGGAGAAATTAGGGGGAAATCTGTATGAAAATAAAAACCTCAAGAGGTAATTTGTTATGAAAATATAAACCTCAAGGGGCGGGATGTAATTTCTCAAACCTCAGGGGGGAATCTGTATTTTCACCAAACCTCGAGGGGGTGTTTGTAATTTGCCCTATTTTTTATTAAAGTTGTAGATATCTATCTATATCTTATATATTATATTATAACATAAAAAAAAAAACTAAAAAAAAATCTTTAAAGCTTATCTAATAATTATAATAATTTTTTTTTAAAATTTATAAAGTTCCGTGCATAGTACGGGTTACCACTATCTATATATCTATCTATATATATATCTATACTATATATTAAGCAAAATGAGATTTTAACCCGCAAGGCCTGTGGGAGTTTCAATATCCCAATCTGAATTTTCTAAATTTTTTATTAAAAAAAAAAACCTCAGCATTTATTGATTTGGTCAAAATCTCCTTATCAACATTTATTAACTTTTTTCAATCCACATGTCTTTCCACATGTCTGCATTTATTGATTTAGTCAAAATCCCCTGATCAGCATTTAAAATCCCCATACAAATAATTATAGATACAATCTATGTATAGTTACTGCAGTACAATTTTTAACTTCTCTCATACACTATGGTTAGTGATAAGATTGTTAAATTATTTTTATAAAAAATCTTAAAAAACATAATTTATATATTAAAAAAATCTAAAACAAATATAAATATCTATAATTATCCTGTGCATAGCACAAGTGATAGGCTAAGAAGAAGTAATATAATAATGTGGTTTTTTTGAACATGTAGAGAGGACGATCACTCTCTTTTGTCCCTCTCCCATCTATCTATTTATCTATACATCTATATCTATATCTATATTTATACTATATATTAAGTAAAATGAGATTTTTAACCCCCAAGGCCTGTGGGAGTTTTAATATCTCAATTTGAATTTTCTAAATTTTTTATTAAAAAAAAAAACTCTGCATTTATTGATTTAGTCAAAATTTCCTGATCAACATTTATTAACTTTTTTCAATCCATATGTCTTTCTACATGCCTGCATTTATTGATTTGGTCAAAATTCCTTGATCAGCATTTAAAATCCCCTCATACAAATAATTATAGATACAATCCGTGTATAGTTACTACAGTACCCTTCTCAACGTCTTCCATACACTACGGTTAATGATAAGATTGTTAAATTATTTTTATAAAAAATCTTAAAAAAACATAATTTATATATTAAAAAAAATCTAAAACAAATATAAATATTTATAATTATCCCGTGCATAGCACGGGTGATAGGCTAGTATCTATCTATCTATACTATATATTAAACAAAAGGGGGTTTTTAACCCCAAGTCTTATGGGAGCTCCAATCTCCCAATCTAAATTTCTTGATTTTTTTATTTAAAAAAAAAAAACCTTAGCATTTATTAACTACTACCAACCCCCAAGTCCTGCCCTCATAATAACACTTTAATGCATTAAGAACAAGCATAAAAAAAATTCTTTGAAATCCAACACATATGAATTCCTTGAAAAGTCCCAACACATATGATTATTATTCCTCATAATAACACTTTAATGTATTAAGAACAAATATTAAAAAAATTTCTTAAAAAGTCCAATACATATGATTATTATCAAAATATTAAACTTTAATATAATATAATAAAAAAAGAAGACATTTAATTTCTTGAAAAGTCCAATATATATGATTATTATCAAAATATTAAACTTTAATATAATATAAAAAAAGAAAAAAAGAAGACATTTAAAAATCGCAATTCACATCTATACTATATATTAAGCAAAAGGGGGTTTTTAACCCCAAGTCTTATGGGAGCTCCAATCTCCCAATCTAAATTTCCTGATTTTTTGATTTAAAAAAAAAAAAACCTTAGCATTTATTAACTCCTCCCAACCCCAAGTCTTGCCCTCATAATAACACTTTAATGCATTAAGAACAAGCATAAAAAAATTCTTTGAAATCCAACACATATGAATTCCTTGAAAAGTCCCAACACATATGATTATTATCCCTCATAATAACACTTTAATGGATTAAGAACAAACATAAAAAAAATTTCTTAAAAAGTCCAATACATATGATTATTATCAAAATATTAAACTTTAATATAATATAATAAAAAAAAGAAGATATTTAATTTCTTGAAAAGTCCAATATATATGATTATTATCAAAATATTAAACTTTAATATAATATAAAAAAGGAAAAAAAGAAGACATTTAAAAATCACAATTCACATATATAGATAATTGTAAATATATTAAGAAAAATAGGATTTCTAAACCCCAAACCTTGTGGAAGCTCCAATCTCTCAATCTTAATTTTCTAAATTTTTTATTTAAAAAAAAAATCTCAGCATTTATTGATTTGGTCAAAATCTCCTGATTAGCATTTATTAACTTTTTTCAATCCACATGCCTGCATTTATTGATTTGATTAAAATCCTTGATTAGTATTTAAAATCCCCTTCATACAAATAATTATAGATACAGCCCGTGCATAGTTACTGCAGTAGTCTTTTTAATTTCTCATGTACACTATGGTTAATGATAAGATTTTTAAATTATTTTTATAAAAAAATCTTAAAAAACATAATTTATATATTAAAAAAAATTAAAACAAATATAAATATCTATAATTATCCCGTGCATAGCACGGGTGATAGGCTAGTCTATACTATATATTAAGGAAAAGGGGGTTTTAACCCCCAAGGCCTGTGGAAGCTCCAATATGCTAATCCTAATTTTTTGATTTTTGATTTTTTTTTTAAAAAAAAAATTGACTTGGTGAGTGGTTCAAAGATTATAATAATTACACTATTGACAAATGGAGGAGATAGAGGGTGGGGAAGCACGACTGACTAGAATAACACAATAAATGAAATCCTAATTTCAAGATTTAAAAAAAAAATTTGACTTGGTGATTGGTTCAAAGATTACTGACTAGAATAAAACAATAACTGATAGAGAGAGGCTATATGACTGTGTGGTGTGTATATGTGTGATAATAAAAAAGGTATTTGCCTTTGGGGCTACCTCCTCGGTCAAATCCCAGGTATTTACACGCCATTACTTTTTGCATCCCCAAGAGACCCATGTAATTATTGGGTAAATGGCTCTTAATTTTTTTCCCTCTAAATTTTTTTGTTTTGTTTTTTGAAAAAAAAAAAAATAAACACTTATTAAATTCTTTCAAACTCCTCGGTCAAACCCTAGTATTTACACGCCATTACTTTTTGCATCCCCAAGAGACCCATGTGATTATTGTGTAAATGGCTCTTAATTTTTTTCCCTCTTAATTTTTTTGTTTTGTTTTTTGAAAAAAAAAATAAATAAACACTTATTAAATTCTTTCAAATCTTTATAACTTCTCCAATATACATATTTTTCTTAACTTTTCACATACCTATTGTAAAAATCTAAAATAAATATAAATATTTATAATTATTCCGTGCATAAATGATGTTTTTAACCCACAAGCCTTGTGGGAGCTCCAATATGCCAATCCTAATGTTCTAATCTTTTTATTTAAAAAAAAAAACTTCAGCATTTATTAATTTCTCCCAATCCCCATGCCTTTTGGGAGATATGGTCAAAACCCCCCTCATAATTAAACTTTAATGCATTAAAAACCAACATAAATAAAATTCCTTAAAAATTCCAAGATTATTATCAAAATATTAAACTTTAATATAAAAATCATAATTCACATATATACAAATAATTATAAACACAACCCGTGCATAGCACGGGTAAAACACTAGTCTATCTATACTATATATTAAGCAAAAGGGAGTTTTTAACCCCAAGTCTTATGGGAGCTCCAATCTCCCAATCTAAATTTCCTGATTTTTTGATTTAAAAAAAAAAAAAAACCTTAGCATTTATTAACTCCTCCCAACCCCAAGTCTTGCCCTCATAAGAACACTTTAATACATTAAGAACAAGTATAAAAAAAATTCTTTGAAATCCAACACATATGAATTCCTTGAAAAGTCCCAACACATATGATTATTATCCCTCATAATAACATTTTAATGCATTAAAACACTAGTCTATACTATATATTAAGCAAAAGGGGGGCTTTTAACCCCAAGCCTTGTGGGAGCTCCAATCTCCCAATCTAAATTTCTTGATTTTTTGATTTAAAAAAAAAAAGTTAGCATTTATTAATTTCTCCCAACCCCCAAGTCGTACTTTCATAATAACACTTTAATGAATTAAGAACAAGCATAAAAAAAATTATTGAAAAGCCTAACACATATGATTATTATCAAAATATTAAACTTTAATATAATATAAAAAAGGAGACATTTAATTCCTTGAAAAATCTAACACATATGATTATTATCAAAATATTAAACTTTAATATAATATAAAAAAGGAAAAAAAAAGATATTTTAAAAAAAAAAAAGACATTTAAAAATCGCAATTCACATATATAGATAATTGTAAACACAATCCGTGCATAGCACGGGTGATATGCTATCTATATATTAAGGAAAAGGGGGTTTCTAACTCCCAAGCCTTGTGGGAGCTCCAATATCCCAATCTAAATTTCGTGATTTTTTTATTTAAAAAAAAAAACTCAGCATTTATTGACTTCTCCCAACCCACTTTTTGACTTTTCCTATATCTACTCCTACGCCATTTTCAACTTCTCCCATACACTATGGCTAGTGATGAGATTGTTAAATTATTTTTATAAACAAATCTTTAAAAAAATAATTCTATATTAAAAAAATATCTAAAACAAACATAAATTCTTATTAAATCTATCTATCTATATGTATCTACCTATCTATCTATCTATCTATCTATCTATCTATCTATCTATATATATATATATATCTATACTATATATTAAGCAAAATGGGGTTTTTAACTCACAGGCCTTGTGAGAGCTCCAATATCCTAATCCTAATTTTCTAATTTTTTGATTTAACAAAAAAAAAAAAAACCTCAGCATTTATTGTTTCTCCCAACCCAACCTCAACATTTATTAACTTCTCCCAACCCACAATCCCTTTTGACTTCTCTCATAATTACTGCAGCACCCTTTTCAATTTCTCTCATACACTATGGTTACACACAAAAATAAAGAAGATAAGAATTTAGCTATAGATCTCAAAAAAATATAACATTTAAATTTAAATTATGATTTAGTAATATAATTATGTATTTTTTATATATATCTATCAAAATTTTAAATCACTTAATGGGACAAATTAATCAATTTTCTAAAATTATTAATTTTTTAATTTACAAAATAGATTAAAAAAATATTAACTGATTTATTTATTTAATAACAAAAATATTTCATAATCTCTCTCTCTCCTAATCTCTCTCACCAATTTCAAAAAAAATAATTAAAACTTGCATTCGTTTTCTCTTCCCAAAAAAATCAGATAATATTTTTTATTAAAGTTGTAGATATCTATCTATATCTTATATATTATATTATAACACAAAAAATAAAAAATAAAAAATAAACTAAAAAAAATCTTTAAAGCTTATCTAATAATTATAATAATTTTTTTTTTAAAATTTATAAAGTTCCGTGCATAGCATGGGTTACCACTATCTATATAACTATCTATATCTATACTATATATTAAGCAAAATGGGGTTTTTAACTCACCGGCCTTGTGAGAGTTCTAATATCCTGATCCTAATTTTTTAATTTTTTGATTTAACAAAAAAAAAAAACCTCAGCATTTATTGTTTCTCCCAACCCAACCTCAACATTTATTAACTTCTCCCAACCCACAATCCCTTTTGACTTCTCTCATAATTAGTTCAGCACCTTTTTCAATTTCTCTCATACATTATGGTTACACACAAAAATAAAGAAGACAAGAATTTAGCTATAGATCTAAAAAAAATATAACATTTAAATTTAAATTATGATTTAGTAATATAATTATGTATTTTTTATATATATATCTATCAAAATTTTAAATCACTTAATGGGACAAATTAATCAATTTTCTAAAATTATTAATTTTTTAATCTACAAAATAGATTAAAAAAATATTAACTGATTTATTTATTTAATAACAAAAATATTTCATAATCTCTCCCTCCTAATCTCTCTCACCAATTTCAAAAAAAAATAATTAAAACTTGCATTCGTCCCCCAAAAAATCAGATAATATTTTTTTATTAAAGTTGTAGATATCTATCTATATCTTATATATTATATTATAACATAAAAAATAAAAAATAAAAAATAAAAGATAAAAAATAAAAAATAAACAAAAAAAAATCTTTAAAGCTTATCTAATAATTATAATAATTTTTTTTTAATTTATAAAGTTCCATGCATAGCACGGGTTACCACTATCTATATATCTATCTATATCTATACTATATATTAAGCAAAAGGAGGTTTTTAACCTCAAGTCTTGTAGGAGCTCCAATCTCCTAATCTAAATTTCTTGATTTTTTGATTTAAATTTTTTTTTTTTTTAGCATTTATTAACTTCTCTCAACTCCCAAGTCTTACCCTTATAATAACACTTTAATGCATTAAGAACATCCAATCTCCCAACCTAAATTTCTTGATTTTTTTATTTAAAAAAAAAAATCTTAGCATTTATTAACTTATTTAAACTCCCAAATCTTACCCTTATAATAACACTTTAATGCATTAAGAACAATCATAAAAAAAATTCTTTGAAATCCAACACATATGAATTCCTTGAAAAGTATCAACACATATAATTATTATCTCTCATAATAACACTTTAATGCATTAAGAACAAGCATAATTTTTTTTTTTGAAAAGTCCAACACATATGATTATTATCAAAATATTAAACTTTAATATAATATAAAAAAGGAAAAAAAGAAGACATTTAAAAAAAACATTTAAAAATCACAATTCACATATATAGATAATTGTAAACACAATAAAATAGGAAGACATTCATGTCTACACGTTTTTTTATAAGATCTCTTTCATTATAATAAGATAGCACTTTATTTTTCTCATCTTATAATCTATATATATATATATATATATATATATCTATACTATATATTAAGCAAAATGGGGTTTTTAACTCGAAGCCTTGTGGGAGCTCCAATCTCGCAATCTAAATTTCTTGATTTTTTGATTTTTAAAAAAAAAAATCTTAACATTTATTAACTTCTGCCAACTCCCAAGTCTTACCCTCATAATAACACTTTAATGCATTAAGGACAAGCATAAAAAAAATTCTTTGAAATCCAACACATGAATTTTTTGAAAAGTCCCAACACATATGATTATTATCCCTCATAATAACACTTTAATGCATTAAAAACAAGCATAAAAAAATTTCTTGAAAAGTCCAACACATATGATTATTATCAAAATATTAAACTTTAATATAATATAATAATAAAAAAAAGACATTTAATTCCTTAAAAAGTCCAACACATATGATTATTATCAAAATATTAAACTTTAATATAATATAAAAAAGGAAAAAAAATAAGACATTTTAAAAAAAAATTAAAAATTACAATTCACATATATAAATAATTGTAAACACAATCCGTGCATAGCACGGGTGATATGCTAGTGCTATATATTAAGTAAAAGGGGATTTTTAACCCCAAGGCATATGGGAGTTTCAATATCTCAATCTAAATTTTCTAAATTTTTTATTAAAAAAAAACTCAGTATTTATTGATTTGGTTAAAATCCCCTTATCAGCATTTATTAACTTTTTTCAATCCACATGTCTTTCCACATGCCTGCATTTATTGATTTGGTCAAAATTCCCAGATTAGCATTTAAAATCCCCTCATACAAATAATTATAGATACAATCTGTGTATAGTTACTGTAGTACCTTTTTCAACTTCTCTCATACACTATGGTTAGTGATAAGATTGTTAAATTATTTTTATAAAAAATCTTAAAAAACATAATTTATATATTAAAAAAATCTAAAACAAATATAAACATCTATAATTATCCCGTGCATAGCACGGGTGATAGGCTAGTATATATAAAGGAAAAAGGGGTTTCTAACCCCCAAGCTTTGTGGGAGCTCTAATATCCCAATTTGAATTTTCTAAATTTTTTATTAAAAAAAAAACCTCAGCATTTATTGATTTGGTCAAAATTCCCTGATCATCATTTAAAATCCTCTTATACAAATAATTATAGATACAACCCTTGCATAGTTACTGTAGTACCATTTTCAACTTCTCTCATATACAATGGTTAGTGATAAGCAATGTTTTGAAAACTAGACCGGTGAGCGAACCGGAAAATGGACCGGGTGGACGGGTCACTGGTCGGGTCAAAGCGGTCGAACCATGACGTCATAATTAATATTATATAATTAAAAATTATAAATAAATAAAAATATATATAAATACTCAAATAAAAATAAAAATTGTTGTATAGTATTTATTAATAATATTTAATAAAGTCATAATTGATAAAAAAAAAAAGTCACTTATTTTAAAGAAATTAAATTTTTTCAACATTCCCTCCAAACAAATTGATTGAATGCTAGGTTTAATTTTGGAGGGAAATGAAATTTTCAACTCTCCCTCCAATCAATATATTTCAAATAATTTGATTGAATCCCATATAGAATTTTGTAGGTTCTCTTTGAAAAATCTTTTCCTATAAATAGGAATTGTAAGGCCTCGGTGTCCCACATCGGGAATAGAGGGGGAGTTCCTGGGCTATAAAAGTAAAAACCTGGATCCTTATATAGCATCGAGGCCTTTTCCCAATTGGTGAAATCCCTATTAGAACTCCCCAGTTAAGCGTGCTTAGGCTGGAGTAGTTCTAGGATGGGTGACCCACTGGGAAGAACAAATCTGTGCGGGCGTGGCCTAAAGCGGACAATATCGATGACGTGTAAAGGGTCGGGGCGTTACAAATGGTATCAGAGCCGACTCTCCGGAGTACCGAGTGTGGGCCCCTGGCGTCTCTCGGTGTATGTGGGCGGGCTTGCGAGCTGGCAGGCTACTGCACGGGGACGTGCAGCCTCATGGGGGGTGGATTATAAGGCCTCGGTGTCCCACATCGGGAATGGAGGGGGAGTTCCTGGGCTATAAAAGTAAAAACCTGGACCCTTATATAGCATCGAGGCCTTTTCCCAATTGGTGAAATCCCTATTAGAACTCCCCAGTTAAGCGTGTTTAGGCTGGAGTAGTTCTAGGATGGGTGACCCACTGGGAAGAACAAATCCGTGCGGGCGTGGCCCAAAGCGGACAATATCGATGACGTGTAAAGGGTCGGGGCGTTACAGGAATAGACTTTCATAATCTTCTCAAACTTTCAATGAGACTCTTCCTTATGAGAGGAGACTCTTGAAGTAAGAATTTTTAGTCAAAATTTTGAAATATAATATATATATATATATAAGAAAGAAAGAAAATAAAAAAAAAAAAAAAATCAACGGTCCAACCCACCAAACCCAGTCCGGGTCACCGGTTTTCCCGGTTCAACCGCCGGGTCTTCTGGTTTTCCATTTTTAGGCCAGTTTTGCTCCTACTCCGATTTTAGAGGGTTGATAGGACCGGAACAAGGCCCGGTTCCCGGTCCAACCGGTTCGACCGGCCGGTCCGGTCCAGGTTTCAAACCATTGGTGATAAGATTGTTAAATTATTTTTTATAAAAAATCTTAAAAAACATAATTTATATATTAAAAAAAATCTAAAACAAATATAAATATCTATAATTATCCCGTGCATAGCACGGGTGATACGCTAGTATATATTAAGGAAAAAGAGATTTCTAACTCCCAAGCCTTATGGAAACTCCAATATTCCAATCTAAACTTCATTTGTTACTAATTAGGAAATAAGTCAAATCATAAATATAATGATGATATGATGTGCAATAAAGTTTTCCCAATTTACCAAAAAATTTATCAATTATATTGATAACCTAATTAATTGAATTGTTATTTTTTTTCCCTTCAAAACCTTCACTTTAAGATGAGCTATCATGTGTACAGTAAGTAATATTCAGATAAATTGGAAATGCTCCCTAATCTTAGCGTGTGTTTGATTAGACGGACTAGATAAAGAGGGATAAGAATTCATCGGATTTAAATATTAGGACTGTGAATCCCCCAGACCATTTGGTTAGATTGAATGTGTATGTCGTGTTTGTTTTTTCATAGAATTAGCTGTCTGGAAATGACTATTTTTAGTGAATCCAATATTTAGTTGGACGGGCTGGATGAGGATAAATGTTCAAAAGACTATTTTAACTTTGTAATTCATAATTTATATTTTTTATTTAATATAGAATTTAAAATTTTTAATCTATAATTTATAATTTAACAACACTAAAAAATTTTAATTTATAAGACCATAATTTATAATTTATTATTTTTAATTAAATTAAATTTATAATTTATAATTTATATTTTTATTTAATATATAATTTTAAATTAACAACACTAAAAAAATAATTTTATTTAATATATAAATTTAATTTTTTGAAAACACTAAAAAAAATTAATTTATAAGGCCATAATTTTTAATTTATATTTTTTATTTAATATATAATTTTAAATTAACAACACTAAAAATATAATTTATAAATGTTCAAAAGATTATTTTACCTTTTTCCAATTATTTATTAAGTAATAGCATAAGGGTAAAATAGACATTTCACACATTAGTCCCATGGGATACCAATGACATGGAAATAATCTCACCTCCCCCTAGGATTGTTTAGTCCCACATATGGGGATAAGGAGTCCTGCTGGACTGGACTTTATGTCCGGCGGATTAAAAGAAAAAAAAAATGCCGGATATAAGGCTTTCAATAGATTGCAATCCAAACAGTAAATAATCCCTCTAATCGCTCCAATCAAACGCATCCTAATTGTATTATGTGACGATATAACTAATTAATAACTTATATTATAATAGTGAAAATTATATGCTTCAATACATAACGTATCCATCCAATTCGAATTGTAATTTTTTGAGTAAATAATAAATACACCTTTTGAGATTAAATTAAAATACGAATCGCCTTTTATGGTTTTCAAAATTACATTTTATCCACTGATGTTTTTAATTTCATAAAAAATCGCCCATTTTATTAATAAATTATCAAGTCAATTAACAGTTTTTAATGATATTATAAATATATTTTAATTAATAATTTAAGTAATTTTATTATTATATAGGAGAGTAATTATGAATTTTATTTTTTTTGTTAATTCTGTTAAATAAAAAATTATGAAAAAGGGCCATTTATAATTTTTCAGATCACAGAAAATAATTTGTAGGGTTATGCTAGAGACCCCAAATGATTTACCAAATTTTTTATCAGACCTCTTACATGGGTGTGGGACTCACACACATGTGGATTTGTGTGGATCCCACACCCATGTGAGAAGTTTGGTAAAAAATTTAGTAAATTATTTGGGTCTATAGCATTTTCCTAATCTACACTTTAAATAAATCTTAAAAAAAGTATTTATAATTTATCCTAATTTTTTATTATCGAGTAAGATCATGTAAAATGGTAAAATAGTAAATGAATTGTCTTGCCAACCAAAAAAAAGAATGAATAATTGTCTTGTAGTTTTAAGGAGATGCTGAATGTAGAAGTTTCTGTTGCACGAGGTAAGCGTAATAGTATCAAGAATTGATACTATATATTAAGTAAAAGAGGGTTTTTAACCCACAAGTTTTGTGGGAGCTCCAATATCCTAATCCTAATTTTCTAATTTTTTGATTTAAAAAAAAAAAACTCAGCATTTATTAATTTCTCCCAATCCCCATGCCTTTTGAGAGATTTGGTCAAAACCCCCTCATAATTAAACTTTAACACATTAAAAACAGCATAAACAAAATTCTTTGAAAATTTCAACACATCAATCTATTTATATTATATTATCTATATCTATATCAATCTATTTTATATTATATTATCTATATCTATCTATTTATATTATATTATCTATATCTATATCTACATCTATCTATCTATCTATATCTATATCTATCTATCTATACTTACGATATATTAAGCAAAAGGGGGTTTTTAACCTCAAGTTTTGTGGGAGCTCTAATCTCCCAATCTAAATTTCTTGATTTTTTGATTTAAAAAAAAAAGTTCTTAGCATTTATTAACTTCTCCCAACTCTCAAGTCTTACCCTCATAGTAACTGTAACGCCCTCAAAATAACAACATTAAACCCATCAATATAGACATGCACTGATATATAAAAGATCCACATTCTTCTATTCATCAGAGTTTCATTACAAAAGGAATTACATGTTAACAACAAAAGCAAATGCCCTATGGGCTTACAGCTTCCCAAGTTAACACTTGGTTACAAAAAGTAGAGTGCTAACTCATTTACACATTAAGCCCTTGGCTTGACTTTACATGTAATACATCAAAAGAAAGACAACAAAAAGTCTGCCCGCCTCTAGCCTCCCAAGCTATGCCCTTGGAGGTGGCATGCTACTTGTACCTGAAAATGATGTTCCCGTATAGGGTGAGGCACAGCCCAGTAGAAATACACTAAACCAACCATGAATAATGACTAAAAGATTAGCAGTTGATAGATGGCCAACACCGATACATCCGCTTATACCACAATCCAATTACATGACTCACAAGTCTATGTTACTTTTCATTTTCCATTTCTTTTCAATTTCTCAATTCACAACCATGGCTCAGCACCTGGCCAAACAACTTATATGAGACAGTAACTCATATTAAACATTTTCCCATTTCATAACAGATAAGCATATAAGCTATATCAACACATTAACAGATAAGCATATGAGCTATATCAACACTTCCGTAGATATGCCTAAGAGCAATATCACACTTCCAAAGACAAGCGTATGAGCTGTGTCAACACATTACTAGATAAGCATATGAGCTGTATCTATGGAGTCCATCCCCTATCTTCTCCCAAACAACATCCGGTTTAGAGGTCCATCCCCTATCATCCCCTAAACCGTGGAGTACATCCCCTATCTCCTCCAACACACACAATGCATATAAACAATTATTATACACATCTATCAATACATAAAGTTAATGTATTCTTTCAACCGTCATACTCAATGACACATTCTAGTGATTAGTTTTAGTTTGCCTAATCATCATGCATTGTCTACAACAATCAAGACTATCCTCCACCGATAGCCCAAAGCAGTTATTTCTAACAAATGGATATGTAATCAGCATTTCAATTCGGTGAGTGATAAGTAATTCAACTACACCCTTTAATTCCATACACTCCCAATCTCAACATTTCCACTTCACTTCCTCATTTCTCACAATTAATTATACCAATTAATTAATCAATGTAATTAGGGCATTTTCCACAATTAACATTTCAACCCTTAAGGTTCCATTTTCATCAATGTTTCAACATCAATTCCATTTGTCTAGGCCAAACATGCCTCTAGGTTCATTATAAATAAAACCCCAACTTTTGTAAAATTACACAAAGGCCCAAAGTTTTCTCAAAATTACACAACAACTCCCAACATATCAAAATGCTAAAATTTAAAGACAAAATCCATAAAGAGAAGTAGGATATCCCTACCTCAAAAGATGAGCTCCAACGGAGATGAAGACCAAAATCAAAATGCTCCAAAACTCAAAATTTTCGGATCAAAGTAAAGCCCTCGACGATCAACAACTTTTTTGTAAAGGCCAAAGGTGAACAAATCACTCCTACTAGATCAATACCTAGAGAGAAGGTAGAGCTCTAGAGTGAGAAGCTCAACAATGGTGTTTTGGAAAAAGTAAGAGAGAGAAGAGATGTGAAAAAGTGATTTGAAAAAGTCAAAACTCGGACTTTAAAACCAGTCGCCCCGCTCGAGCGTGGAAACCCCCGCTCGAGCGCCACTCACAAACTCCCGCTCGAGCGGCGGATGCACACTCCCAGAATCTCGACATACCAGGTCCCCGCTCGAGCGCCCAACTCCCCGCTCGAGCGTAACTCACAACTTCCCGCTCGAGTGGCCAATCCCCCGCTCGAGCGTCCAACACTACTCAGGAAATACTGGATGGGTGTATTCCCCGCTGGAGCGCCCAAACCCCCGCTCGAGCGGCCAAGCAACAACAAGGTCCCCACTCGAGCGCCAAAATCTCCGCTCGAGCGGACAGGCCAAAACTTGGGCAACTAGTTTTGGTTCCTAAGCTCAACCAACATGTAACAAACCTGCCCAACACTTCCTATAACTCAAATACGAAGTAGGAAAGGATGTAAACAAGATAATAATACTAACATCCACGGACACATGTCCGGATCACTGTACAACAAGGGGTAAACCCGGGATCGCTATAATAACACTTTAATGCATTAAGAACAAGTATAAAAAAAATTCTTTGAAATCCAACACATATGAATTACTTGAAAAGTCCCAACACATATGATTATTATCCCTCATAATAACACTTTAATGTATTAAGAACAAGCATAAAAAAATTTCTTAAAAAGTCCAACCCCTATGATTATTATCAAAATATTAAACTTTAATATAATATAATAAAAAAAGACATTTAATTTTTTGAAAAGTCCAACACATATGATTATTATCAAAATATTAAACTTTAATATAATATAAAAAAAGAAAAAAAAGAAGACATTTAAAACAAAAAAAATTTTAAAAATCACAATTCACATATATAGAAAATTGTAAACACAATCCGTGCATAGCACGGGTGATATGCTAGTCTATACTATATATTAAGCAAAAGGGGATTTTTAACCCTCAAGGCCTGTGGGAGCTTCAATATGTCAATCCTAATTTTCTAATTTTTTGTTTTTTTAAAAAAAAAAAAATTAACCTCAACATTTATTAACTTCTCTCAACCAACAAGACTTTTTGACTTCTCTCATAATTACTGCAGTACATTTTTCAAAACAAATAATTTGTATATTAAAAAAAATTTATTAACTTCTCTCAACCTACAAGATTTTTTGACTTCTCTTATAATTATTGCAGTATCTTTTCCAAAACAAATAATTTGTATATTAAAAAAAATTTAAAACAAATATAAATATCTATATCTATATCTACCTCTAATCCATAAGTTTTGTGGGAGTTCCAATATCCGAACCTTAATTTCTTAATTTTTTTGATTTTTTTTTAAAAAAAAAACTTAGCACTTATTAAATTCTTCCAGTCTTTTTAACTTCTCCAATACACACTCTTTTTAACTTTTCACATACCTATTGCAAACAGTGAATCTCCTTTTTCTTTTTCTCCTTCTTGACTTCTCACTTCTACACTTTCAACTTCAGTGACCACGTATGCAAACAGTAAGTCTTCTTTTTGTTTTCTCCTTCCTGATTTTTCCTTTTGTTTACTGTTTTAAAATTGTAGTTAGATAGCGCATAAAAATATTTGTGATTTGTCTAGCGAATAAAAAATTATAATTTGATTTTTTAATATGATTGAAGATAGATAAATATAAACCCTCACAAAGAGAAAAATGTGATTATAATTAGTTGAATGATTCTTTTTTTTTAAATGTGATTGTAGTTAGTTTAATAGTTCTTTTTTTTCATTTATTTATTTTATTATGTGAAAAATGTGATGTGATTGTAGTTTGTTCAATGATTCTTTTTTTTAATATGATTGTTGTAATTAGTTCAATATTTTTTTTAATGTTATTTAATCTTTTTATTTACTATTTTAATTTTACTTTTGATTTTTTAATATGATTGAAGTTAGATAAATATAAACCCTCACAAAGAGAAAAATGTGATTATAATTAGTTGAATGATTCTTTTTTTTAATGTGATTGTAGTTAGTTTAATAGTTTTTTTTTCATTTATTTATTTTATTATGGAAAAAATGTGATGTGATTGTAGTTTATTTAATGGCTCTTTTTTTTAGTATGATTGTTGTAGTTAGTTTAATGGTTTTTTTTAATGTTATTTAATCTTTTTATTTACTATTTTAATTTTATTTTTAATATGATTGAAATTAGATAAACATAAATACTCACAAAGAAAAAAATGTGATTGTAGTTTGTTCAATGGTTCTTTTTTTTTTTTTTTTAATGTGATTGTAGTTAGTCAATGATTTTTATTTATTTATTTATTTTATTATAGGAAAAATGTAATTGGATTGTAGTTTGTTCAATGGTTCTTTTTTTTAATGTGATTTAATCTTTTATTTATTGTTTTAATGGTTTTTCTTTACAATTATTTATGAAAAACATATGATTGTAGTTAGATAGCATAAAAATATTTGTGATTTGATTTGATTTTTTTTCTTATTTGATTTTTAAAGTACCAATTATTGATAATGATTAGATTGTATTTTGAAAAAAAATTGTAATTGATTTTTTTAACTCACTGTGTTTTTTGAAAAAAAATTATTGTGTTTTTTTAACTATCAATTCACTTAATTTGTGATTTGATTTTTAACTCACTATATTTTTTGAAAAACAAAATGGATTGTACTCATTAGGGTCACATAATGTACCAATTATTGATGATGATTAGATTGTATTTTGACCCAAAAAAATTGTAATTGATCTTTTTAACTCACTATGTTTTTTGAAAAATAAATTATTGTGATTTTAATTATCAATTGACTTAATTTGTGATTGATTTTTTTAATTATTGATGATGATTAGATAGCATTAAAAAAATTATGATTTGTATGATTGAAGTTATCTCCTTTTGTTTATAATTTTATTTTTTAATATGATTGAAGTTAGATAAACATAAACACTCACAAAAAGAAAAATGTGATTGTAGTTTGTTCAATGGTTCTAAATAATTTTTTTATTTACTATTTTAATGGTTATTTTTTTCAATTACTTTTTTATTATGAGAAACATGTCGTTGTAGTTAGATAGTATTAAAAAAATTGTGATTTGTATGATTGAAGTTATCTCCTTTTGTTTATAATTTGATTTTTTTAATATGATTGAAGTTAACTCACAAAAAGAAAAATGTGATTGTAGTTTGTTCAACGGCTCTAAATAATATTTTTATTTACTATTTTAATGATTCCTTTTTTCAATTATTTTTTTTTATTATGAGAAAAATATGATTGTAGTTAGATAGCATTAAAAAAATTGGGATTTGTATGATTGAAGTTATCTCCTTTTTGTTTATAATTTGATTTTTTTAATATGATTGAAGTTAGATAAACATAAACACTCACAAAAAGAAAAAATGTGATTGTAGTTTATTCAATGCTTCTAAATAATCTTTTTATTTACTATTTTAATGGTTCTTTTTTTCAATTATTTTTTTTTATTATGAGAAAAATGTGATTGTAGTTAGATAGCATTAAAAAAAATGTCATTTGTATGATTGGAGTTATCTCCTTTTGTTTATAATTTGATTTTTTTAAATATGATTTTTTAAATAATTGTTATCATCCTAATTAATGAAAATTAAACGATATGTATATAATTTGTTTATAGAGAGATTAATTTATGTTTTTTCAAATATTTTGTAGGTTTCATATTTTTGAATACTTGGGTACATCGAACAAATTGATGTTGACAACCTTTGGATTGATTTGTGCAAAAGTTGCTATCAAAAAGTTGAAAATCATTATGGTCACATTGTTTGTCGTCACTGCCTACATGATGATATTGATATTATAACAAGGTAATTTTCTTTAGGTAAATAATTATTATGTACAATAATAATTCAAACTTAACAAGTGTTTTAATTTTTTATTAGGTACAATATTTCCTTTTAACAAGTGTCTTTTTTTTTTTTTTTTTGATAAGATACAATGTTAACCTTTTGGTCAAAGACAGTACTGGTTCAATAAATCTCACTGTTCAAGATAAACGGGCAGAGTTTATTTTGTGATGTCAACCATCATATTTGAAGAATATGAGATCAAAGGTAGGAAATTATAAAATTTATTATAAATAACTTATTCTTACTTTTTCAAACACAAAGTTTATAGCGATCCCGGTTTCCCTTTTTTTTAGTTGTCGTATCCGGACTCGGTTCCGTTGACGTGTTGTTGTTGTACTCTCATTTCTATCCTTTACCCTTTGTGTTTGAGTTTTGGAGTGTATTGGGCAAGATGGGAATAGGTTGGTTGTGTTAAGAGACTTAGAAAATTTGCCCAGATTTTGGTCTCTCTGCTCGAGCGGGGGTTTTGACACTCGAGCGGGGAAAACACCCTTCCAGTATTTCCTCTGCAGTGTTGTCCGCTCGAGCGGGAGTTTGGACGCTCGAGCGGGAGTTTGTGTGTGACGCTCGAGCGGGGAGTTGGACGCTCGAGCGGGGACCTGTCTGCAAAAGTTCTGGGAGTGTGCATCCGCCGCTCGAGCGGGGGATTGGCCGCTCGAGCGGGAGTCTGTGAGTGACGCTCGAGCGGGGGTTTCCACGCTCGAGCGGGTCGACTGGTTTAAGTCTCCGAGTTTTAGCATTTTAAATCACTTTTTCACATTCTCTTCTCTCTCTTACTTTTCCAAAAACACCATTGTCGAGCTTCTCTCTCTAAATCCTTCCCTTCTCTCTAGGGATTGATCTAGTAGGAGTTGTTTCCTCACCTTTGGCCTTTACAAAAAAGTTGTTGATCGTCGAGGGCTATCTTTTGATCCGAGAAATTTGTGATTTGGAGCAACTTCGTTTTCTTCATCTTCTTCATTGGGTGTCATGTTTTGAGGTAGGGATTCCTACTCACTATTATGGGTTTTGACCTAGATTTTTGGGCATTTTGTTAAATGGTTGGTTTTGGGAAGTTAGGGTTTGAAAATGTATAAAGAAGGGTTTGTTATTTTGATTCTTAAATATATATTTTTGGTCTCAAAATGATGTTATGGTTGTTGGTTGTTGATATTTGAACCTATGGGTTAATATTGAGAGTTGGGGGAGAAAGCCCTAATTTGTGTATAAATTAATTGGTATAATTAATTTGGGAAAGTTATGAGTATATGAAATTGAAGTGAATACAATGAAATTGGCTCATTATTAGACGGACTAGTGAAGTTGGATTTGTTAATCGCTCATTTTTGAAAACATTGATATTTTATCTGTTGGAGCTTTTATTATCTGTCTAGAAATAATTTGTTGGGCTACCGGTGGAGGGTTGTTTTGATTGTTGTAGACAATGCATGATGATTGGGCAAACTAAAACTAATCAATTGGATGTGTCATAGAGTATGATGGATGAAAAGAATACATTAACTTTATGTATTGATTGTTTGTGTATATGACCTTTGTGTATATACGTTGTGTGTGTGGGAGGAGATAGGGGATGTACTCCACGGTTTAGGGGAAGATAGGGGATGGACCTCTAAACTGGATGTTGTTTGGGAGAAGATAGGGGATGGACTCCGTTGACACAACTCATATGCTTGTCAGTTTATATGTTGATATAGCTCATATGCTTATCTATGGAAGTGTTGATATAGCTCATAGGCTTATCTGTTGAAGTGTGGATACAGCTCATATGCTTATCTGTTGAAAGGTTGATGTAGCTTATATGCTTATATGTTGAGGTGATGATACAGCTTGTACGCTTATTTATTGGGAAATGGAAAAAAAACGTTTGATCTGAATTATTATTTCGTTTAGAGTATGTAGCCAGGTTCTGAGCCTCGGTTATGAATTGAAAATTGGATAAGAAATGGAAAATGAAAGGAAACATGGACACTATGGTCGTGTAATGAAAATGGTGTATGAATTGGTTTATGTGAGTTAACATTTATCAATTGCTAATGTCTTAGTTACTGCTCATATTGTGTTTAGCATATCTCTACTGGGCGTTGGCTCACCCTATATGGGACATCATTTTCAGGTACAGGTAGCATGCCACCTCCAAGGACATAGCTTGGATGGTTATGGGAGTTGAAGACTCTTTTTGATTATTTTGTTTGTATTACATGTACATTAAGCCAAGGGCTTCTTTTGTATAGAGTTAGTACTCTTCTTTTTGTAACCAAGTGTTGACTTGGAAAGCTGTAAGCCCATAGGGCATTTGCTTTTGTCGTTAACATGTAATACTGTTGTAAGAACTACTCTGATGAATGGAAATGTGTTGATTTCTCTTATGTCATTGTATGTCTAAAATGATGGGTTTTATGTATTATTTTGAGGGCGTTACAACTTGGTATCAGAGCGTACCGGGTTCGAATACTTTGGGTACATGGGAAGTGATTAGGATCACAATGGGTTTGTCTCGCTTGGTTAGAGACTTAGATGTAATGTTATGTGTTTATGTGATAACATGTTTATGTGATTATTTGGGTATGGGATTTAGTTTCTAGGATATTGATTGGATCCTTGGGTTTCTGGGAGTCTTGTTGGAAAAGCACTTGATCAATGTTGTTTCTAACCGGAACTCTAGTAACGCCTCGGGACTATCATTATCCGGAAATGAAATTCGTAAGTGCTTATGTGTTTATGTGCTTACGTGGAGTGAATTACAATTGTCCATGCATTAGGACGTGAGTGTTTAGTTTCGGCACATTTATGAATGTGCTAATGTCTTCGTTACTTTTATTAGGATGTCAGGACGAGGACGAGGTGCTAGACATGGTAGGCGTAGTAGGCAAGAGATGCCTTTACCGGATGATATTCCGGCAGTGTATGAGGGAGTTGGCCAGGCCAATGTGGCTGAGCCAGCAGGCCAGCAGGCTATGAGTGCCTTGGCCCGAGAGATAGCAGGAGCTTTGGCTATTCTCAGAGCTGAGAATCAGGTTGCTGAGGCAGGGCCTTCTTTCTTGAAAAGGGAGTTTTTCCGGTCTAACCCGGACGAGTTTGTTGGGGACCCAAAAGAGCCACTTAAGGCTGACGAGTGGTTGGAACAGATAGAGAAGACGTTCGAGATGCTTGGCATCGAGGATGAGGCGTTAAAGGTGACCTTGGCGTCCTTCCAACTGAACGGAGATGTGGGTCAATGATGGAAGTACGAGAAAGGCAATGTTGGTGGTGCATGGGGGGCTTTTGTAGATGCCTTCCAGGAGAAGTTCTTGTCTTCAACTGCTAGGGAGAAACTGAGGAAGCAGTTTTGCTAGCTTAAATAGCAGGGTTTGTCAGTGGCCGAGTTTGAGGCCACATTTACTAGCTTGTCCAGGTTTGCACCTGAACTTGTGGCGTCCGAGGAACGCTGTTGCTTTGAGTTTGAGCGGAAGTTGAGGCGTGGGCTCAAGTTGAGGGTTGGAGGGTCTTTCATCCGAGAGTATAGACGTCTGGTGGATGCTGCAGCTCATATGGAGCTTATGATGCAGGAGGAGGATGATGAGAAGCATAGAGGTTCCAAGAGGAACCAAGATGGCCAGGGTGATGGCAGGAGACAGAGGGGTTTTAACCCTCAGCAGTCTCAGGGCGGTTTGGCTAGATTGACCTTTCCGGTACCGAGTGCAGGCTCCAGGAGAGGTAGTCAGGGAGGCTTGACTTGTTTTACATGTGGCCAGCTGGGTCACAAGTCTTCGGTTTGCCCGCAGAAGGGAGGGGGTCAGCGAGCTGCTTCGTCTTCAGCTAGACCTCAGGGCCAGAGTCAAGGCAAGGGGCAGCCTTTGTCTTGCTATCAGTGTGGTCAGCCTGGGCACCTGAAGAGGTTTTGCCCACAATTGAGTGCCACTTCGGGAGCGTCTGGTTCTAGGCAGGCGCAGAGTTATCAGCCAGTTCAGTCTGTGCAGGCCTCGAGGGCCAATCCGGGGGCTTCGTCGTCTCAATCTGTGCAGCAGTCGTTTGCTCCGAGGGGTGAGCAGGTGGATCAGGGGCCTACAGGGCGCGTGTATGCTGTTAGCGCGCAGGACCTAGTACCGGCTCCATCAGTAGTGAGAGGTACCTTTCTGTTTTGCAACTCGGTTGCTAGTGTATTGATTGATACGGGTGCGTCTCATTCTTTTGTATCTGCTGCATTTGCATCTGTGTTGGAGTTGGAGTTGGCACTATTAGCTTCTCCTATATGTGTTGTATCACCTGTTGGGGGTGAATTGATTTTGAAACACGGATGTAGAGGTTGTGATATAGAGGTCGCCGACCGTAGGCTTCCTTTCCCTTTTGTTGTTATGCCCATGAAGGGTTTTGATGTTATTTTGGGTATGGACTGGCTATCGTCATACCGGGCTATTATTGATTGCTACCGCCAGAGGGTCACAGTTTGTATCTTGAGCGGGGAGTGTTTCCATTTCTTGGGGGATCGGGTTGGTAGTGTGTTGCCACCGGTGTATGATCCGCGAGGGTGGAGTGAGCTTAGCGGTCTACTTGCTAGCTTTATGAGTGGTGAGTATGATGAGACCCAGATTGTATTGCCGAGGGTGGTTTGTGAGTATTTGGATGTTTTTCCCGAGGATCTCGTTAGTTTGCCACCTCACCGAGAGATAGAGTTCTCTATTGATTTAGTGCCCGGCACGGCGCCGATTTCTATGGCACCTTATCATTTTGCCTCAGCCGAGTTGAGTGAGTTGAAGATTCAACTCCAGGAGTTGCTGGATAAGGGTTTTATTCGCCCTAGTGTTTCGCCGTGGGGAGCACCGACCCTCTTTGCTAAAAAGAAAGATGGTGCCTTGAGACTTTGTATCGACTACCGGAAGTTGAATCGGCCTACGGTTAAGAATAAGTACCCTATGCCCCGTATAGATGATTTGTTTGACCAGTTGAAGGGTTCCCGTTGTTTCTGTAAGATAGACTTGAGATCGGGTTACCACCAGTTGAGGGTCAGGGAGGAAGATATTCTGAAGACGGCATTCTGTACGCGGTATGGCCATTATGAGTTTCTGGTGATGCCATTTGGGCTTACCAATGCACCGGCAGTCTTTATGGACTTGATGAACCGGATCTTCTGGGAATTCTTAGATCATTTCGTAGTCGTTTTCGTGGACGACATTCTTATCTATTCACGCTCGAGCGGGGAAAACACCCTTCTAGTATTTCCTCTGTAGTGTTGTCCGCTCGAGCGGGAGTTTGGACGCTCGAGCGGGAGTTTGTGTGTGACGCTCGAGCGGGGAGTTGGACGCTCGAGCGGGGACCTATCTGCAAAAGTTCTGGGAGTGTGCATCCGCCGCTCGAGCGGGGGATTGGCCGCTCGAGCGGGAGTCTGTGAGTGAAACTCGAGCGGGGGTTTCCACGCTCGAGCGGGTCGACTGGTTTAAGTCTCCGAGTTTTAGCATTTTAAATCACTTTTTCACATTCTCTTCTCTCTCTTACTTTTCCAAAAACACCATTGTCGAGCTTCTCTCTCTAAATCCTTCCCTTCTCTCTAGGGATTGATCTAGTAGGAGTTGTTTCCTCACCTTTGGCCTTTACAAAAAAAGTTGTTGATCGTTGAGGGCTATCTTTTGATCTGAGAAATTTGTGATTTGGAGCAACTTCGTTTTCTTCATCTTCTTCATTGGGTGTCATCTTTTGAGGTAGGGATTCCTACTCACTATTATGGGTTTTGACCTAGATTTTTGGGCATTTTGTTAAATGGTTGGTTTTGGGAAGTTAGGGTTTGAAAATGTATAAAGAAGGGTTTGTTATTTTGATTCTTAAATATATATTTTTGGTCTCAAAATGATGTTGTGGTTGTTGGTTGTTGATATTTGAACCTATGGGTTAATATTGAGAGTTGGGGGAGAAAGCCCTAATTTGTGTATAAATTAATTGGTATAATTAATTTGGAAAAGTTATGAGTATATGAAATTGAAGTGAATACAATGAAATTGGCTCATTATTAGACGGACTAGTGAAGTTGGATTTGTTAATCGCTCACTTTTGAAAACATTGATATTTTATCTGTTGGAGCTTTTATTATCTGTCTAGAAATAATTGCTTGGGCTACCAGTGGATGGTAGTTTTGATTGTTGTAAACAATGCATGACGATTGGGCAAACTAAAACTAATCAATTGGATGTGTCAGAGTATGACGGATGAAAAGAATACATTAACTTTATGTATTGATTGTTTGTGTATATGACCTTTGTGTATATACGTTGTGTGTGTGGGAGGAGATAGGGGATGTACTCCACGGTTTAGGGGAAGATAGGGGATGGACTTCTAAACCGGATGTTGTTTGGGAGAAGATAGGGGATGGACTCCGTTGACACAACTCATATGCTTGTCAGTTTATATGTTGATATAGCTCATATGCTTATCTATGGAAGTGTTGATATAGCTCATAGGCTTATCTATTGAAGTGTGGATACAGCTCATATGCTTATCTGTTGAAAGGTTGATGTAGCTTATATGCTTATATGTTGAGGTGATGATACAGCTTGTACGCTTATCTATTGGGAAATGGAAAAAAAAAAACGTTTAATATGAATTATTATTTCGTTTAGAGTATGTGGTCAGGTTCTGAGCCTCGGTTATGAATTGGACATTGGATAAGAAATGGAAAATGAAAGGAAACATGGACACTGTGGTCGTGTAATGAAAATGGTGTATGAATTGGTTTATGTGAGTTAACATTTATCAATTGCTAATGTCTTAGTTATTGCTCATATTGTGTTTAGCATATCTCTACTGAGCGTTGGCTCATCCTATATGGGACATTATTTTCAGGTATAGGTAGCATGCCACGTCCAAGGACATAGCTTGGATGGTTATGGGAGTTGAAGACTCTTTTTGATTATTTTGTTTGTGTTACATGTACATCAAGCCAAGGGCTTCTTTTGTATAGAGTTAGTACTCTTCTTTTTGTAATCAAGTGTTGACTTGGAAAGCTGTAAGCCCATAGGGCATTTGCTTTTGTCGTTAACATGTAATACTGTTGTAAGAACTACTCTGATGAATGGAAATGTGTTGATTTCTCTTATGTCATTGCATGTCTAAAATGATGTGTTTTATGTATTATTTTGAGGGCGTTACAAAGTTATAATTCTAAAATTTTATAAGATAATGGCGTTAGAATGATTAAATATTATATTTCGTTATGCCAAGACCATACCTATGCATTTATCATACATGTACCAACAATGCCACGTCAACTAAATTGTGCACCGTGCGTAACTTTTGTTTTAAATATAGATTTGTCTGAAGAATGTCTATACCTTTCATAAAGTAAAAAAAAAAAAAAAACATGTAAGTATAACATTTTTACTTTATAACATTTTATAAATACATAATATATGTGTTGTTCATTAATTATAATACTAACTATAACGTTGACAATGCAGGAATGCTGATGGAAGGCCCACAACAATTTAGATTTAAGTTATTTTTTGTTTTACTTATTCAGTGAATTTTGAACAAATGTAATAAATTCTTATTTTTATTACTTTAATTATGCAATGTCAATATTTTCTTTTAAAATTACATACTCCCTCCGTCCCAAAATATTAGTCCCTTATTCCATTTTTCATTGTCCCAAAATATTAGTCCCTCTTCAAAAATCAAGTACAAAAATAATGTAAATTTCCTATTTTACCCTTCTTTTAAATTAATAAACAATATAAAAAGTACAATTATGACATTGATATTCCCAAAAAATGTACTATCAAAAGGATAATTTTGGAAAATCAACTTTTTTCAAATGCAATAATTGTACTACCAAAAAAAGTTGGATTCCCCAAAAGGGACCATTATTTTAGGACGGAGGGAGTATATTTTATGCTAACAATTTAAAAATATGTTTGACATAACTATGAATGTTTTTTTTTTTTTTTTTTAAATTTAATCACGTGCATAGCACGGGTGATATGCTATCTATACTATCTATCTATACTATATATTAAGCAAAAGGGGGTTTCTAACCTCCAAGGCCTGTATGAGCTCCAATATGCCAATCCTAATTTTCTAATTTTTTGTTTTTTTTTTAAAAAAAAAAAAAATTAACCTCAGCATTTATTAACTTCTCTTAACCCACAATACTTTTTGACTTCTCTCATAATTACTGTAGTACCTTTTCCAAAATAAATAATTTGTATATTAAAACAAATTTAAAACAAATATAAATATTTATATCTATATCTATCTATTTATTTATATCTATCTCTAACCCACAAGTTTTGTAGGAGTTCCAATATCTGAACCTTAATTTCTTATTTTTTTTATTTTTTTGAAAAAAAAAACTTCTCACTTATTAAATTCTTCCAAGTCTTTTTAACTTCTCCAATTTACACACTCTTTTTAACTTTTCACATACCTATTGCAAATAGTGAGTCTTCTTTTTATTTTCTCCTGCTTGACTTCTCACTTCTACATTTTCAACTTCAGTAACCACGTATGCAAACAGTAAGTCTTTTTGTTTGTTTTCTCCTTCTTAACTTTTCCTTTTATTTACTGTTTTAATATTGTAGTTAGATAGTGCATAAAAATATTTGTGATTTGTCTAGCGAATAAAAAATTATAATTCGATTTTTTAATGTGATTGAAGTTGGATAAATATAAACCCTCACAAAGAGAAAAATGTGATTATAATTAGTTGAATGATTCTTTTTTTTTTTAATGTGATTGTAGTTAGTTTAATAGTTCTTTTTTTTCATTTATTTATTTTATTATGGGAAAAATGTGATGTGATTGTAATTTGTTCAATGGCTCTTTTTTTAAAATATGATTGCTGTAGTTAGTTCAATGGCTTTTTTTAATGTTATTTAATCTTTTTATTTACTATTTTATTTTATTTTTAATATGATTGAAGTTAAATAAATATAAACACTTACAAAGAAAAAAATGTGATTGTAATGTGATGTGATTGTAATTTGTTCAATGACTCCTTTTTTTAATATGATTGTTGTAGTTAGTTCAATGGTTTTTTTTAATGTTATTTAATCTTTTTATTTACTATTTTAATTTTATTTTTAATATGATTGAAGTTAGATAGATATAAACACTTACAAAGAAAAAAATGTGATTGTAGTTAGTTCAATGATTCTTTTTTTAATGTGATTGTAGTTAGTCAATGGTTCTTTTTTTCATTTATTTATTTATTTTTATTATGGGAAAAATGTGACGTGATTGTAGTTTGTTCAATGGTTCTTTTTTTTTTTTTAATGTGATTTAATTTTTTATTTACTGTTTTAATGATTTTTCTTTACAATTATTTATAAAAAAAATATTATTGTAGTTAGATAGCATAAAATATTTGTGATTTGATTTGATTTTTTTCTGATTTGATTTTTAAAGTACTAATTATTGATAATGATTAGATTGTATTTTGAAAAAAAAATTGTAATTGATTTTTTTAACTCACTGTGTTTTTTGAAAAAAAATTATTGTGTTTTTTTAACTATCAATTCACTTAATTTGTGATTTGATTTTTAACTCAGTGTTTTTTGAAAAACAAAATGGATTGTACTCATTAGGGTTACATAATGTACCAATTATTGATGATAATTAGATTGTATTTTGACCCCCAAAAAAATTGTAATTGATATTTTTAACTCACTATGTTTTTTGAAAAATTTGTGTTTTTTTAATTATTGGTGATGATTAGATAGCATTAAAAAAAATTATGATTTATATGATTGAAATTATCTCATTTTGTTTATAATTTTATTTTTTAATATGATTGAAATTAGATAAACATAAACACTCACAAAAAGAAAAATGTGATTGTAGTTTGTTCAATGGTTCTAAATAATCTTTTTTATTTACTATTTTAATGGTTATTTTTCGCAATTATTTTTTTTATTATGAGAAAAATGTCATTGTAGTTAGATAGCAGTAAAAAAAATTGTGATTTGTATGATTGAAATTATCTCCTTTTGTTTATAATTTGATTTTTTAATATGATTGAAGTTAACTCACAAAAACAAAAATGTGATTGTAGTTTTCTCAATGGCTTTAAATAATCCCAATATGAATTTTTTAAATTTTTTATTAAAAAAAAACACAACATTTATTGATTTGGTCAAAATCCCATGATCAGCATTTATTAACTTTTTTCAATCCACATGTCTTTCCATATGCCTGCATTTATTGATTTTGTCAAAATCCCTTGATCAACATTTAAAATCCCCTCATACAAATAATTATAGATACAATCTGTGTATAGTTACTGTAGTACCTTTTTTCAACTTCTCTCATACACTATGATTAGTGATAAGATTGTTAAATTATTTTTATAAAAAATCTTAAAAAAACATAATTTATATATTAAAAAAAATCTAAAACAAATATAAATATCTATAATTATCCCGTGCATAGCACGGGTGATAGGCTAGTCTATACTATATATTAAGCAAAAGGGGGTTTTAACCCCCAAGACCTGTGGGAGCTTCAATATGTCAATCCTAATTTTCTAATTTTTTATTTTTTTTTAAAAAAAAATTAACCTCAGTATTTATTAATTTCTCTCAACCCATTAGACTTTTTGACTTCTCTCATAATTACTGCAGTACCTTTTCCAAAACAAATATTTTGTATATTAAAAAACAAATATAAATATAAATATCTATATCTATATCTATCTATTTATTTATATCTATCTCTAACCCACAAGTTTTGTGGGAGTTCCACTATCTGAACCTTAATTTTTTAATTTTTTAATTTTTTTTTTAAAAAAAAAACTTAGCACTTATTAAATTCTTCCAAGTCTTTTTAACTTCTCCAATATACACACTCTTTTTAACTTTTCACATACCTATTGCAAACAGTGAGTCTCCTTTTTATTTTCTCTTTCTTGACTTCTCACTTTTACACTTTCAACTTCAGTGACCACGTATGCAAACAGTAAGTTTTCTTTTTTATTTTCTATTTCTTGACTTTTTCTTTTGTTTACTGTTTTAATATTGTAGTTAGATAGCGCATAAAATATTTGTGATTTGTCTAGCGAATAAAAAATTATAATTTGATTTTTTAATATGATTAAAGTTAGATAAATGTAAACCCTGCCTATGCATTTATCATACCTATACCAACAATGCCATGTCAACTAGATTGTGCACCGTGCGTGACCTTTGTTTTAAATATAGACTAGCCTATCACTCGTGCTATGCACGGGATAATTATAGATATTTATATTTGTTTTAGATTTTTTTTAATATATAAATTATGTTTTTTAAGATTTTTTTTCTTATCACTAACCATAGTGTATGGGGAAGTTGAAAAGGGTACTGCAGTAACTATACACGAATTGTATTTATAATTATTTGTATAAGGGGATTTAAAATGCTGATCAGGAGATTTTGACTAAATTAATAATTGTAGGCATATGGAAAGATATGTGGATTGAAAAAAGTTAATAAATGCTAATTAGGGGATTTTGAGCAAATCAATAAATGCTGAGTTATTTTTTTTTAAATAAAAAATTTAAAAAATTCAGATTGGGATATTGAAGCTTCCATAGGCCTTGGGGGTTAAAAATCCCACTTTGCTTAATATATAGTAAGTATAGATATAGATAGATAGATAGATATATCTTTTTATTTTTATTTTTATTTTTGTGTGGTTTCTATTCAGGTATTTTTTTTTTCAATGTGGGTATCTTTTTTTTTTTAAATTTAATTTATCTGTGGTTTCCATTTGTTTTTAATTATTATTATTTAGGTAAGTTATGATGTGAGTTAGATATGTGATAGACATGTGAGTTTTATTGATTTAAAGTTTATTTAGATAAACTTTAAAGATTTTTTTTTTAGTTTTTTTTGTTATGTTATAATATAATATATAAAATATAGGTAGATATCTACAACTTTAATAGAAAATATTATCTGATTTTTTGGGGAAGAGAAAATGAATGCAAGTTTTAATATTTTTTTTTGAAAATTTGTGAGAGAGATTAGGAGGGAGAGTTTATGAAATATTTTTGTTATTAAATAAATAAATCAGTCAATAGTTTTTTTTAATCTATTTTGTAAATTAAAAATCAATAATTTTGGAAAATTGATTAATTTGTCCCATTAAGTAATTTAAAATTTTGATAGATATACATAAAAAAAATATAATTATATTATTAAATCACAATTCAAATTTAGATGTTATATCTTTTTGAGATCTATAGCTAAATTCTTATCTTTTTTTTTTTTAATTTTTGTGTGTAACCATAGTGTATGGGAGAAATTGAAAAGGGTGTTGCAATAATTATGAGAGAAGTCAAAAGGGATTGTGGGTTTAGAAAAACTCAATAAATGCTGAGGTTGGGTTGGGAGAAGTCAATAAATGCTGAGATTTTTTTTTTTTAAATCAAAAAATTAGAAAATTAGGATTAGGAGATTAGAGCTCTTATCTGATTTTTTGGGGAAGAGAAAATGAATGCAAGTTTTAATATTTTTTTTTGAAAATTTGTGAGAGAGATTAGGAGAGAGAGATTATGAAATATTTTTGTTATTAAATAAATAAATAAATCAGTCAATAGTTTTTTTTAATCTATTTTGTAAATTAAAAATCAATAATTTTGGAAAATTGATTAATTTGTCCCATTAAGTGATTTAAAATTTTGATAGATATACATAAAAAAAAACATAATTATATTATTAAATCAACTTGAAATTTAGATGTTATATCTTTTTGAGATCTATAGCTAAATTCTTATCTTTTTTATTTTTTATTTTTGTGTGTAACCATAGTTTATGGGAGAAATTGAAAAGGATGTTGCAATAATTATGAGAGAAGTCAAAAGGAATTGTGGGTTAGGAAAAGTCAATAAATGCTGAGGTTGGGTTGGGAGAAGTCAATAAATGCTGAAGTTTTTTTTTTAAAATCAAAAAATTAGAAAATTAGGATTAGGAGATTGGAGCTCACACAGGCCTTGGGGTTAAAAATTCCCTTTTGCTTAATATATAGTAAGTATAGATAGCATATCACCCGTGCTATGCACGGATTGTGTTTACAATTATCTATATATGTGAATTGTGATTTTTAAATGTTTTTTTTTAAATGTCTTTTTTTTTTCCTTTTTTATATTATATTAAAGTTTAATATTTTAATAATAATCATATGTGTTGGACTTTTCAAGGAATTAAATGTCTTTTTTTTATATTATATTATTATATTAAAATTTAATATTTTGATAATATTCATATGTGTTGAACTTTTTAATAATTTTTTTTTATGCTTGTTTTTAATGCATTAATATAACGACCCCGGTCTTTTCTTTTAATTGTTGTATTCGGACTTATGTTCCGTAGATTCTGTTGTTATCACATTGTTGTTATCGTCCTTTAAATTCTTATTTCGAATGATGGGATGTGTTAGGCAGGTTTGTTACAGGTTAGTTGGGTTCAGAAACCAAAAGTTGCTGTCCAGAATTTTGGACCTTCGCTCGAGCGAGGAGTTGGTCGCTCGAGCGAGCTGTTGTTTTTGTTCTTCGCTCGAGCCAGGGTTTGGTCGCTCGAGCGAGAGTCTGCGTCTGGGCTTAGGACCTGAGAGATGTGTTCCTTTGCTCGAGCGAGCATTTCTTCGCTCGAGCGAGGTTCTCTGTGTCTGGTCGCTCGAGCGACCAAGTCTTCGCTCGAGCGAGCCTGTTTATATCAGTTGGCAGCTACGGGATTGAACATCACTTTTCTTCTTCTTTTATTTTGTAAACCCTAGCAGCCCACACTCTCTCTCTCTAAACTTATCTTCTCTCTAAGGTTTGATCTCTCTAGAGTGTGAATCTACCCTAGGGCCTTTGTTAATAAGATAGAGGGTGTTGAGATCTTCGTTTCAATCTGAAAATCTTTGAGTTTGGAGCACTTTGAAGTTTGGGTCATCATCTCCATCTTCTAAGTTTGGGTTATTTTCTTCAAGGTAGGGATTTCCTACTCCATTTTATAAGTTTTGTTCTAAGTTCTGGTATTTTGATATGTTGGGGGTATTTTGGTAATTTTGGAACGTCGGGGGTATTTTGGTAATTTTGGAATGTTGGGGGTATTTTGGTAATTTTGGGAGAAGTCCTAGTTGTTTTAATAAATTAATTTGTATAATTAATTTACGGAGAATTGAGGAATTTATTGATTTAATGGTGTAATTGGAGAATTGAAATCATTCGCCTATTGAATTGTTGTTACATTTATTTCCAGTATAGAAATAACTGTTTTGGGCTATCGGTGGAGGATAGTCGTGATTGTTGTAGAGATTGCATGTGGATTAGGGACAACTGAAACTACTCACATTGGTTAAGTCATCAATTTGACTATTGAAATAATACAGAAAATATGTGTATTGATTGAGCATTGCATATGCATATTTTGTGGGAGGAGATAGGGGATGTACTCCACGGTTTAGGGGAAGATAGGTGATGGACCTCTAAACCGGATTTTGTTTGGGAGGCGATAGGGGATGGACTCCATTAGCATCACTCTTATGTGTGCTTATTTATATTGAAGTGTATTGTTTGGGAGGAGATAGGGGATGGACTCCATTAGCATCACTTTTAAGTGTGCTTATTGATATTGAAGTGTTTAATTGATACAACACTAAAATGTGTATCAAATTGGAAGTATGGAAGTGTTTTGATTTGAGCCTTAGTCTCATTTGTTTTGTTGATACTGGAAGTAATGTGAATATGATATATAGTTCACTGTTGTAAGTTTGGCCAGGTTCTGAGCCATAATGATAATAATGGAAAATGAAACGTGTCATAGACATTAGTGTCATGAACTGTTTAATGATATAATTGATTATTTGGCGAACCATCTATTGAATGCTTTTGCTTTATTCAATGCTTATATTTGGTTTAGTATATTTCTACTGGGCCGTGGCTCACCCTATAAGGGAACATCATTTTCAGGTCCAGGTGATAAGCTACCTCCGAGGACTTAGCTTGGAATCTTGAAGACTATCTTTCGTTATTTGCATTTATTTGATAGTACATGTAAACATTCAAGCCTAGGGCTTTATTTGTAATTGAGTTAGAACTCATATGTATGTGACCAAGTGTTGGCTTGGAAAGATGTAAGCCCGTAGGGCATTTAACTTGATGTTACATGTAATGCTGTTATTTACGGATACTCTGATGAATGAATTATGGATAATGCATCTTATTATTGTATATGTATGGGTTTAATTTTGAGGGCGTGACAACTTGGTATCAGAGCGTACCGGGTTCGAATACTTTGGGTACGTGGGAAGTGATTAGTATCACATTGGGTTTGTCTCGCTTGGTTAGAGACTTAGATGTAATGTCATATGCTTAATTGATAACATGTTTATGTGCTTGTTTGGGTATGGGATTTAATTTCTAGGATGTTGATTGGCTCCTTGGGTTTCTGTGAGTCTTGTTGGAAAGACACTTGATCAATGCTGTTTCTAACTGGAACTCTAGGAACGCCTCGGGACTATCATTATCCGGAAAGGAAATTCGTAAGTGTTTATATGTTTATATGCTTACGTGGAGTGAATTAAAGTTGTCCATGCATTAGGACACGAGTATTTAATTTCGGCACACTTATGTATGTGCTAATCTTCTTCGTTTCCTTTATTAGGATGTCAGGACGAGGAAGAGGTGGTAGGCGTGGCAGGCCTAGGAGGTAGGAAATGCCTATTCCGGAGGAGATTCCAGCAGTGCAGGAGGGGGTTGGCCAGGCCAATGTGGCCGAGCCAGTAGGCCAGCAGGCTATGGGCACTTTAGCCCGAGAGATAGCAGGGGCATTCAGAGAGTCAGTAGGCATTCTCAGAGCTGAGAATCAGGCTCAGGTTGTTGTTACAGATGCAGGACCTTCCTTTCTTAAGAGGGAGTTCTTCCGGTCTAATCCGGATGAATTTGTGGGGGATCCTAAAGAGCCGCTTAAGGCAGATGAGTGGCTTGAACAAACAACAAAGACGTTTGAGATGCTTGGCATCGAAGACGAGGGGTTGAAAGTGACCTTGGCATCGTTCCAGCTGAAGGGAGATGCGGGTCAGTGGTGGAAGTTCACCAAGGCTCGTATAGGAGTTACTTGGGAGGCTTTTGTGAATGCTTTCCAGGAACGGTACTTATCTCCAGCAGTTAGAGAGAAGCTGAGAGACCAGTTCTGCCAGCTTAAGCAGTCGAGTTCTTCAGTGGCCGAGTTTGAGGCTGCATTTACTAGCTTGTCCAGGTTTACACTTGAGTTAGTGGCGTCTGAGGAATGCCGTTGTATCGAATTTGAGAAGAAGTTGAGGCGTGGCCTTAAGCTGCAAGTTGGGGGAACTATGAATCGAGAGTATGGGCGTATGGTTGATGCTGCAGCCCATATGGAAACCATGATGCAGGAGGAGGAGGAGGAAGGGCAGAAGGGCTCCAAGAGGAGTCAGGACAGCCAGAGTGATGGCAGGAGACAGAAGGGTTTTAACCCTCAGCAGTCTCAGAGTAGCTTTTCTAGATCGACTTTTCCTGTACCGAGTGCTAGTTCTGGAAAAGGCAGCCAGGGAAGCATTACCTGTTTCACGTGTGGCCAGTTAGGCCACAAGTCTCCAGTTTGTCCTCAGAGGGGAGGAGTACAGAGAGCAGCATCTTCTTCGGCTCGATCTCAGAGCCAGAGTCAGAATAGAGGCCAGTCGCTCTCTTGTTTTCAGTGCGGTCAGGTAGGGCACATGAAGAGGTATTGCCCGCAGTTGGGTGGCACACCTGGTGCATCTGGGTTGAGGCAGACTCAGGGTCAGCAGCCAGCTCAGTCGGGTCAGGCCTCGAGGGCCAATCAGGGGGCTTCATCGTCCCAGTCGGTACAACAGTCTTATGCTCCTAGGGGTGAGCAGGTTGATCAGAGATCTTCTGGACGCGTGTATGCTGTTACCGCACCGGATCTTGTACCAGCTCCAGCTGTTGTGAGAGGTACTTTCTTGTTTTGCAACTCGGTTGCTAATGTTTTGATTGATACGGGTGCATCTCATTCCTTTGTGTCTGCTGCATTTGCATCTATTTTGGAGTTGGAGTTAGCACAGTTAGCATCTCCTATTTGTGTAGTGTCACCTCTTGGGGGTGAGTTGATCTTGAGACAAGGGGTTAGGGGTTGTGATATAGAGGTCGAATATCATAGACTTCCGTTTCCTTTTGTAGTTATGCCTATGAAGGGCTTCGATGTTATTTTGGGTATGGACTGGTTATCGTCATACCGGGCAGTTATTGATTGCTACCGCCAGAGGGTCACTTGTTGTACCGTGAGCGGAGAGTGTTTTCATTTTCTGGGGGACCGGGTTGGTAGTGTGTTACCACCGGGGTATGATCCGCGAGGGCGGAGTGAGCTTAGTGGTCTACTTGCTAGCTTTGATAGTGGTGAGTGTGATGAGACCCAGATTGTGTTGCCAAGGGTGGTTTGTGAGTACTCGGACGTTTTTCCCGAGGATCTTGTTGGTTTGCCACCGCATCGAGAGATTGAGTTCTCTATTGATCTAGTGCCCGGCACAGCGCCGATTTCTATGGCACCTTATCGTTTTGCCCCAGCCGAGTTAGTTGAGTTGAAGATGCAGCTCCAAGAGTTACTAGATAAGAGTTATATTCGTCCTAGTGTTTCGCCGTGGGGAGCACCGGCCCTCTTTGTTAAAAAGAAAGGTGGTGCTTTGAAGCTTTGTATAGACTACCGGAAATTGAATCGGGTTACGGTTAAGAATAAATACCCTATGCCTCGTATAGATGATCTATTCGATCAGTTGAAGGGTTCCCGTTGTTTCTCTAAGATAGATTTGAGATCGAGTTACCACCAGTTGAGGGTCAGGGAGGAGGATATTCCAAAGACGGCATTCCGTACGCGGTATGGCCACTATGAGTTTCTGGTGATGCCATTCGGACTCACCAATGCCCCAGCAGTGTTTATGGATTTGATGAACCGGATATTCCGGGAATTCTTAGATCGTTTTGTAGTCGTCTTCGTGGACGACATTTTGATTTATTCACCTTCGGAGGAGGAACACAAGGAACACTTGAGAGTGGTACTTGAGTTACTTAGAGCCCATAAGCTTTATGCTAAGTTTGGAAAGTGTGAGTTCTGGCTAGAAGAGGTGAAGTTCTTAGGCCATGTAGTGTCGGGGAAAGGAGTGTCTGTTGATACATCCAAGACTGAGGCAGTGCAAGATTGGGCACAGCCTAAGAGTGTGTTTGAGATCCGCAGTTTTCTAGGGTTAGCTGGCTATTATCGCTGGTTTGTGAAGGATTTCTCCAGGTTAGCTTCGCCTTTGACTAGATTGACTCGGAAGGGAGTTAAATTTGTATGGAGTGAGACTTGTGAAAAGTCGTTTCAGGAGGTTAAAGTTAGACTGACCACCGCTCCAGTCTTGATTATTCCGGAGAGAGGGTTGGGTTATGCAGTCTATTGTGACGCCTCACGAGAGGGTCTGGGTTGTGTGTTGATGCAAGAGGGGAAAGTGGTTGCCTATGGCTCACTTCAGTTAAAAATTCACGAGAAGAATTACCCTACGCATGATTTAGAGTTAGCAGCGGTGATATTTGCCTTGAAGATTTGGAGGCATTATCTTTACGGTGAGAGGTTCGAGGTATTCTCGGATCATAAGAGTCTGAAATATCTGTTCACACAGAAAGACTTGAACTTGAGGCAGAGGAGGTGGATGGAGTACATTGAGGATTATGATTTCGAATTGCATTATCATCCGGGAAAGGCCAATGTGGTGGCCGACGCCCTTAGCAGGAAACCTGTTGGTGACATAGCTAGCATAGCCATTCGGGAGTGGGAGATATTGGGTGCACTTGGGGAGTTTGATTTGCTTCTAGGTGAATCCATTGAAGCTGCGACCTTGTTTTCTGTTGTTGCGCAACCTACACTTGTGACTCGAGTGTTAGAGGCTCAGAGGGGTGGCCTTGAGGTAGAATCCCTCCGAGAGAAGATCTCTAGTGGGAAGGTTGAGAAGGGTTTGACGGTGTATCCCGACCTGAGTGTGAGATACCGAGACCGTCTGTTTGTGCCGGAGTCTTGCCGAGAGGAAGTACTCCGAGAGTTTCATCATTCGTGCCTTGCGGTGCATCCGGGAGGCACGTATCGGGATTTGGGTCGCCAGTTTTGGTGGCGGGGTATGAAGAGAGATGTGGCAGCTTTTGTGTCTAAGTGCCTTACTTGTTAGCAAGTGAAGGCCGAACATCAGAGGCCAGCGGGTTTGTTGCAACCCTTGCCTATTGCCGAGTGGAAGTGGGAACATGTCACTATGGACTTCGTTGTAGGTCTTCTGAGGACTCAGCGAGGTAGTGATGCTGTTTGGGTGGTTGTAGACCGGTTGACTAAGTCGGCGCACTTTATTCCTATGCGTGTGAGAGATACGGTAGATCATCTTGCCGACTTGTATGTTCGAGACATAGTGAGGTTGCACGGAGTTCCAGTGACGATCGTCTCAGATAGAGATCCTCGTTTTACTGCTAGGTTGTGGCAGAGTTTGCAGAGTGCCTTGGGCACTAAGTTGACCTTTAGCACGGCTTATCATCCTCAGACTGACGGACAGTCCGAGCGTACTATTCAGATCCTTGAGGATATGCTTCGGGGTTGTATTCTCGACTTTAGTGGGTCGTGGGAGAGGCACTTACCATTAGTGGAGTTTGCCTACAACAATAGTTTCCAGTCTAGTATCGGTATGGCACCGTTTGAGGCCTTGTATGGCCGACCGTGTAGATCTCCTGTTTGTTGGGCTGAGGTGGGTGATGCACCTTTGTTAGGTCCGGAGTTGGTGAGAGAAACGACGGAGAAAGTTGAGCTTATCCGTAAGAGGCTTGTTACAGCCCAGAGTCGTCAGAAATCTTATGCCGACCGTAGGAGGAGACCTTTGATGTTTGAGGTGGGTGATCATGTCTTTCTAAAGATATCACCAAGACGAGGCTTGATGAGATTTGGGAAGAGTGGGAAGTTGTCCCCTCGGTTCATTGGTCCTTTTGAGATCCTTGAGAGGATTGGCGAGGTTGCTTATCGTTTAGCTTTGCCACCGCAGTTGTCCGGAGTACATGACGTGTTTCATGTGAGTATGCTTCGGAAGTATGAGCCGGATCCATCACATGTGTTGGATTGGACCGATTTGGTAGTTGACAAAGATGTCTCATATGAAGAGAGACCGATTCGAGTTGTGGATAGGCGGGATCAAGTTTTGCGAGGCAAAACCATCCCTTTGGTGAAAGTTCTGTGGAAACATCACGGAGTGGAGGAAGCCACTTGGGAACGTGAATTAGAAGTCCGCGAGAAATATCCGGATATGTTTATTGATTTATAATCTGTCTTTAGATTTTGTAATATTGTCGAACTTAAGAGCTTTCATATTTGGTTTAGTATATTTCTACTGGGCCGTGGCTCACCCTATAAGGGAACATCATTTTCAGGTCCAGGTGATAAGCTACCTCCGAGGACTTAGCTTGGAATCTTGAAGACTATCTTTCGTTATTTGCATTTATTTGATAGTACATGTAAACATTCAAGCCTAGGGCTTTATTTGTAATTGAGTTAGAACTCATATGTATGTGACCAAGTGTTGGCTTGGAAAGATGTAAGCCCGTAGGGCATTTAACTTGATGTTACATGTAATGCTGTTATTTACGGATACTCTGATGAATGAATTATGGATAATGCATCTTATTATTGTATATGTATGGGTTTAATTTTGAGGGCGTGACAATTAAAGTGTTATTATGAGGGATAATAATTATATGTGTTGAGACTTTTCAAGAAATTCATATGTGTTGGATTTCAAAGAATTTTTTTTATACTTGTTCTTAATGCATTAAAGTGTTATTATGAGGGTAAGACTTGGGAGTTGAGAGAAGTTATTAAATGCTAACATTTTTTTTTTTAAATCAAAAAATCAAGAAATTTAGATTGGGAGATTGGAGCTTCCACAAGGCTTGGGGTTAAAAATCCCCTTTTGCTTAATATATAGTATAGATAGCATATCACCCGTGCAATGCACGGATTGTGTTTATAATTATCTATATATGTGAATTGCGATTTTTAAATGTCTTTTTTTTTTTAAAAAAAAAATATCTTTTTTTTCCTTTTTTATATTATATTAAAGTTTAATATTTTGATAATAATCATATGTGTTAGATTTTTTGAGGAATTAAATGTCTCCTTTTTTTATATTATATTAAAGTTTAATATTTTGATAATAATCATATGTGTTGGGCTTTTCAATAATTTTTTTTATGCTTGTTCTTAATGCATTAAAGTGTTATTATGAAGTTAAGACTTGGGGGTTGGGAGAAATTAATAAATGCTATTTTTTTTTTTAAATAAAAAAATCAAGAAATTTAGATTGGGAGATTGGAGCTCCCACAAGGCTTGGGGTTAAAAACCCCCTTTTGCTTAATATATAGTATAGATAGATAGATGTGTTAGATTTTTCAAAATTTTTTTTTATGCTTGTTCTTAATGCATTCAAGTGTTATTATGAGGGATAATAATCATATGTGTTGGGACTTTTCAAAGAATTCACATGTGTTGGATTTCAAAGAATTTTTTTTATGCTTGTTCTTAATGCATTAAAGTGTTATTATGATGGTAAGACTTGGGAGTTGGGAGAAGTTAATAAATGCTAAGATTTTTTTTTAAATCAAAAAATCAGGAAATTTAGATTGGGAGATTGGAGCTCCCACAAAGCTTGGGGTTAAAAACTCTCTTTTGCTTAATATATAGTACTAGCCTATCACCCGTGCTATGCACGGAATAATTATAGATATTCATTTGTTTTAGATTTTTTTAATATATAAATTATGTTTTTTAAGATTTTTTATAAAAATAATTTAACAATTTTATCACTAACCATAGCGCATGGGAGAAGTTGAAAATGGTACTGCAGTAACTATACACGGATTGTATCTATAAGTATTTGTATGAAGAGATTTTAAATGTTGATCAGAGGATTTTGACCAAATCAATAAATGCATGCATGTGGAAAGACATGTGGATTGAAAAAGTAAATAAATGCTGATCAAGGGATAGATATTTATATTTGTTTTAGATTTTTTTTAATATATAAATTATGTTTTATAAAAATAATTTAACAATTTTGTCACTAACCATAGTGTATGAGAGAAGTTAAAAAGGGTACTGCAATAACTATGCACGAGTTGTATCTATAATTATTTGTATGATGGGATTTTAAATGCTGATCAGAGGATTTTAACCAAATCAATAAATGCAGGCATGTGGAAAGACATGTAAATTGAAAAAAGTTATTAAATTTTGATCAGGGGATTTTGACCAAATCAATAAATGTTGAGTTTTTTTTTTAAATAAAAAATTTAGAAAATTCAGATTGAGATATTAGAGCTTCCACAGGCCTTGGGGGTTAGAAACCCCCTTTGCTTAATATATAATATAGATAGATAGATGTTTTTTTTAAAGATTTTTTATAAAAATAATTTAACAATCTTATCACTAACCATAGTGTATAGGAGAAGTTATAAAGGGTACTGCAGTAATTATATACGGGTTGTATCTATAATTATTTGTATGAGGGGATTTTAAATGCTGATAAGGGGATTTTGACCAAATCAATAATGGTAGGCATGCGGAAAGACATGTAGATTGGAAAAAGTTAATAAATGTTGATTAGGAAATTTTGACCAAATCAATAAATGTTGATGGTTTTTTTTTTTTTTTTAAATCAAAAAATTAAGAAATTAGGATTGAGAGATTGGAGCTCTCACAAAGTTTGGGGGTTAGAAACCCCCTTTTGCTTAATATATAGTGCTAGCATATCACCCGTGCTATGCACGGATTATGTTTATAATTATCTATATATGTGAATTATGATTTTTAAATGTTTTCTTCTTTTTTTTTTAAATGTCTTCTTTTTTTTTTGTTTTTTATATTATATTAAAGTTTAATATTTTGATAATAATCATACGTGTTAGACTTTTCAAGGAATTAAATGTCTTTTTTTTATTATATTATATTAAAGTTTAATATCTTGATAATAATCATATGTGTTGGACTTTTCAAGAAATTTTTTTTTATACTTGTTCTTAATGCATTAAAGTGTTATTATGAGGGATAATAATCATATGTGTTGGGACTTTTTAAGGAATTCATATGTGTTGGATTTCAAAGAATTTTTTTTATGCTTATTCTTAATGCATTAAAGTGTTATTATGAGGGTAAGACTGGGGGGTTGGGAGAAATTAATAAATGCTAAGATCTTTTTTTTTTTTTTTAAATCAAAAAATCAGGAAATTTAGATTGGGAGATTGGAGCTTCCACAAGGCTTGGGGTTAAAAACCCCCTTTTGCTTAATATATAGTATAGATAGATAGATAGATAGATGTTTTTTTAAAGATTTTTTATAAAAATAATTTAACAATCTTATCACTAACCATAGTGTATAGGAGAAGTTGTAAAGGATACTGCAGTAACTATACACGGGTTGTATCTATAATTATTTGTATGAGGGGATTTTAAATACTGATAAGGGGATTTTGACCAAATCAATAATGGTAGGCATGTGGAAAGACATATAGATTGGAAAAAGTTAATAAATGTTGATTAGGAAATTTTGACCAAATCAATAAATGCTGAGGTTTTTTTTTTTAAAATCAAAAAATTAAGAAATTAGGATTGAGAGATTGGAGCTCTCACAAAACTTGAGGGTTAGAAACCCCCTTTTGCTTAATATATAGTATAGTATAGATAGATAGATTATAACATTAAAAAAAAACTAAAAAAAATCTTTAAAGTTTATCTAAATAAACTTTAAATCAATAAAACTCACGTGTCTCTCACATATCTAACTCACATCAAAACTTACCTAAATAATAATAATTAAAAATAAATAGAAAACACAGATAAATTAAATTAAAAAAATAGATACCCACAGTTCCATCTTAAATAAATTTGAAAAAAAATACCCGAATACAAACCACACAAAAATAAAAAAAAGAAAAGAATTTAAATATGGATCTAAAAAAAATATTAAAACTTGTATTCTTTCTCTCTTCCCAAAAAAATTAGATAATATTTTGTATGAAAGTTGTAGATATTTATCTATATCTTATATATTATATTATAACATAACCAAAAATAAAAAATAAAAAAAATAAAAAATAGATATACAAACAGATAAAATCTATCTATTTATACTATATATTAAGCAAAAGGAGATTTCTAACCCCCAAGCCCTGTGGGAGTTTCAATATCCCAATCCTCATTTTCTAAATTTTTGATTTTTTCCCTTTAAAGAAAAAAAAACTTAGCATTTATTAATTAAATTCTCCAAAGTCTTTTTGACTTCTTTTTCAATGCTCTACTCTATGATTGGAAAAAAACCTATAGCCTAATGTGAACTTCTCTACTATTGAATGCTTTAATTAAAGCCTATGCATACCAAACTTATTAATTGAGTCTCCCATGACCCAATGAAAAATTATGCCATCGTGTATTCCACATGCAAAATATATATATATATATATATATATATGTTTTGGCCCATTAAATTGTAGTTTCCATTCTCTATGATTGGAACAAAGCCTATAGGCTAATGTGAACCCCTCTACTATTGAATGCTTTAATTAAAGCCTATGCACACCAAACTTATTAATTGAGTCCCCTATGGCCCAATGAAAAATTCTCCCAATCTTAATTTTCTAAATTTTTTATTTTAATAATAATAAAAAAACATCAGCATTTATTGATTTAGTCAAAATCTCTTGATCAGTATTTATTAACTTTTTCCAATCCACATGTCTTTCCACATGCCTGCATTTATTGATTTGGTCAAAATTCCCAGATCAGTATTTAAAATCCCCTCATACAAATAATTATAGATACAGCCTGTGCATAATTATTACAGTACCCTTTTCAACTTCTCTCATACACTATGGTAAGTGATAAGATTGTTAAATTATTTTTATAAAAAATCTTAAAAAACATAATTTATATATTAAAAAAAATCTAAAACAAATATAAATATCTATAATTATCTGTGTATAGCACGGGTGATAGGCTAGTCTATACTATATATTAAGCAAAAGGGGTTTTTTTAACCCCCAAGGCTTGTGGGAGCTTCAATATGTCAATCCTAATTTTCTAATTTTTTGTTTTTTTAAAAAAAAAATTAACCTCAACATTTATTAACTTCTCTCAACCCACTAGACTTTTTGACTTCTCTCATAATTACTGCAGTACCTTTTTCAAAACAAATAATTTGTATATTAAAAAAAATTTAAAACAAATATAAATATCTATACAAAAATGCTAGAGACCTCAAAAATTCTACCAAAAGTTTTATCAAATGTCTCACATGGGTGTGGGACCCACACATGTGAGACATTTGGTAAAACTTTCGGTAGAATTTTTGGGGTCTGTAGCATTACTCATATCTATATCTATATCTATCTATTTATTTATATCTATCTCTAACCCACAAGTTTTGTGGGAATTCCAATATCTGAACCTTAATTTTTTAATTTTTTTGATTTTTTTTATAAAAAAACTTACCACTTATTAAATTCTTCCAAGTCTTTTTAACTTCTCCAATACACACACTCTTTTTAACTTTTCACATACCTATTGCAAACAGTGAGTCTCATTTTTGTTTTCTTCTTCTTGACTTCGCACTTCTACACTTTCAACTTCAGTAACCACGTATGCAAACAGTAAGTCTTCTTTTTGTTTTCTTCTTCTTGACTTTTCCTTTTGTTTACTGTTTTAATATTGAAGTTAGATAGCGTATAAAAATATTTGTGATTTGTCTAGCGAATAAAAAATTATAATTTGATTTTTTAATATGATTGAAATTAGATAAATATTGTAACGCCCTCAAAATAAACCCATAAATCATACATTCAAACATCCATAAAATTAAGAGAATAAAGCATAATTCTATTTATCAGAATATTCATTTTAAAAGTATTACATGTTGACGTCAAAAGTAAGTGCCCTACGGGCTTACAACTTTCCAAGCCAACACTTGGTTACAAAAAGAGAGTACTAACTCAAACACAAAATAAGCCCTTGGCTTGATTTACATGTAATACACAAAATAATCACAAAAGGGAAGCCTTCGGCTTCCACAACCTTCCAAGCTACATCCTTGGAGGCGGCATATCACCTGTACCTGAAAATGATGTCCCTTATAGGGTGAGCCAATGCCCAGTAGAAATATGCTAAATATAATATGAGCAATAACTAAAACATTAGCATCTGATAAATGTTTAACTCATACAAACCAACGTACAACACAATCCAATTCCATGACAGAAATGTCCATATTTCATTCCACTTTCCTTTAATTATCAAATTTTCAATTCATAACATGGCTCAGAACCTGGCTAACAATTTAATGAGACTACGACTCATATTAAAACACTTCCTTTTTAAATGAGATAACAACTCATATCAAAACACTTCCATACTTCACAATAGATATACATATTTGCTGTATCAATGTCATATTAAAACTTTTCCATACTTCATAATAGATACACATATTTGCTGTATCAATGGAGTCCATCCCCTATCTCCTCCCAAATAATATCCGGTTTAGAAGTCCATCCCCTATCTCCTCCCAAATAATATCCGGTTTAGGAGTCCATCCCCTATCTCCTCCCAAACCGTGGAGTACATCCCCTATCTCCTCTCACACAATACAATGTATATAAACAATTATTATATACATGATCAATCAATACACATATTTGTTGTATTATTCCAACCGTCATATTCAATGACATATTCAATCGATTAGTTTTAATTCACCTAATCATCATGCAGTGTTTACAACAATCAAGACTATCCTCTACCGATAGCCTAAGGAAATTATTTCTAAACAGATAATAAATGCATCAACAGATAAATTATCAACATTTTCAAAAGTAAGCGATTGATAAATCCAACTCCATGATTCGATCTCATCTTAAGCTAATCTCATCATTTCCATCCCAATTTCATATTTCACAATGAAAGTCATTAATTACACTAATGACCCAATAAAACCCCAAATATGACATTTTCCAAATTTTCCTCAATATTGACCCGATGGTCCAAATATCATTAATAAATATTCACAACCTCATGTTAAGACCCATATACGTATATATAGTTCAAATGGAACAAAACCCCTCTTTTCAACATTTCAAATCTCAAACCCTAACTTCCCAAATCAAACCATTTATACAAAATGCCCAACATCTATGTTAAAGATCATAAAAATGAGTAGTTATCCCTACCTCAAGAGATGAGACCAAATGGAGAAGATGAAGAATTTCAAAGGTGCTCCAAATCCCAAGATTTTCGGATCAAAATGTAGCCCACACCAAGCTCAACACTTTTTACAAAGGAACTATGGTAGAAGATCACTCAAACTAGATGATTCCTTAGAGAGAAGTTGAAGTTTAGAGTGAGGAGCTCTCAGATGGAGGTTTTGAAAAGGTAGAGAGAGAGAGAGAGAGAATGCCGAAAAGTGATCTAAAAAGTGAAATCCCGAACTAATATAAAAACAGGTCCGCTCGAGCGTGGAACTCCCCGCTCGAGCGTCAGACACAGACTTATGCTCGAGCGTCAAAAGCGCCGCTCGAGCGCCGGATGCACACTTCCAGAAGTTTTGCAGTTGACGGTCTTCGCTCGAGCGTGAAAGTGGACGCTCGAGCGTCCGATGACCTGGAGAACAAAATACTGGGAGATGAATAATCAAACTCGAGCGTCAAAATGCCCGCTCGAGCGGAGAAGCAAAAACAAAAGGCCACGCTCGAGCGTCAAAAGACTCGCTCGAGCGTGAAGGCCAAAATCTGGGCATCAACTTTTCGTTTCTAAACACAACCAACCTATTTCAAACCTGCCCAACACAACCCAAGACTCAAATTGTCACAACCCTAAACTCGCCCCAAAAAGTTTGGGTATGACTCATTCAGAAACGGACAAGTAATCTACCATGCATAGCATACGGGGCCTTGACGAAAGCACTAAAATTTAACATAATAACAAACTCCATTGAGCTACCTCTAATATGCCAGGATCACATGCATCACATACATCATTATAATAACCAGTCACAAGCCAAAATTATACCGTGATTATTAGTCATATAGATATACCTATACAGCCCTAGCCCTAAGATTGGGCATATACAAAAACATTGAAGTCATGTACATTTAACTTTAAATGAGTAATCAAAATACAAGCCAATATCTTAGCAAAGCTGCTCAAAATAGGTGATCTCGCCTAGTGTCTGGACTCATAAAGGTTGACAAAAGGAAACGGACGTCCTGGGTTAGGACTGACCTCCTGGTTGGTTACCTACAGAAACAGACATACAGAGGGTGAGCCAAGCCCAGTGAATAATAATACTTAAATAAAACAATGCTTAACTTGCACCATAGTAAAAGAAACATATAGATTCGTAGCTTGTCAACACTTATTGAACTATAAGTCGTGTCTAAAGTGCTTTGGAAAAAGATGAGAATAGAATTATGAACTTATTGCAACTTTCCAAATTATTCTGAAAATGGATCCCCACTCGAGCGCCACTTTGGCCGCTCGAGCGGACTGTACACTTTAACAAAAATGCTGGGAGGTTAATTTTTACGCTCGAGCGGGAATTCCCTCGCTCGAGCGGAAGACGAAAATTATGAAATTTCCAAAACTTCAATCACAGTTCATATTTGATATTCCAAGCTTCAAAACATATACTTACCAAACTTCAAAACATATATTTACCAAGCTTCAAAACATAACTTACCAAGCTGCAAAACATAACTTACCAAGCTTCATAACATAACTTACCAAGCTGCAAAACATAACTTACCAAGCTTCATAACATATACTTACTAAGCTTCAAAACATAACTTACCAAGCTGCAAAACATATACTTACTAAGCTTCAAAACATAACTTAAGCATGCAATGCAGAACCCACATAGTTAGTTCGGGTCTGTATTACCTCGTAATGGTCTTAGGCCCTATTTTGGAATATATTAGCTTGAACATAATGTCTGGGCTTAATGCCCTTGAATGGTGTGGCACAAAGCCCTTAAACATGGTGGCACGAGGCCCTTAAACAAAAGTATCTTTTACAGAACGGCCTTGGGTCCAATCTTAAATAGAGTGGCTTTAAGCCCTTAACAGAATGGCCTGAAATCCTTAACAAAATGGCATGAAGCCCTTACCAGAATGGCATAAAGCCCATGTAATGGCATAAAGCCCTTGTTTTACATGCATGAACTCAAGAGGTGGCTCGTACGGGTTCTAGAGGTGGCTCGCATTACAGCACTTAGTTCCGTATAGCACTTTGTTTCATACTAACAGATCATACAAAATGGCCATAGGCCTCTTGGAAATTGGCATCAAGCCCTGATATAATTGGCATTAAGCCCTTGTATAATTGGCATTAAGCCCTTGTATAATTGTATGAATTCAAGTGGTGTCTCACACGGATTCTAGAGGTGGCTCACATCGTAGCACTTAGTTCCGTGTAGCACTTTGTTTCATATCTTATCAACATGAAGGTTTTTCATTTGTTCCGTTACTTCTTTACATGGTGTTTCCTTCGTTCCATTATTTCTTTACATAATTAACTTCATTCACGTAGAAACATAAGAATCATACATTAATGCTGTGTGACCATAGGCCCAGAGTCTTACAAAATGGAAGGATTTTATCTTCCCCAATTCTTTATTTTCATACATTAAAACATGAACATAGTTACATATCATACATGAACAAAATGCTAATGACAATCATTAGCTATATATGATACGTATAATAGTACTACTACTCACAATGCCGTTGAGATGACGTGCTACTTCCTCCCGGAGTGTGTCCTGCACACATTCAAAACTTGCACATTAATTCCTTCCTTTTTCCTTGTATATTCGATCCTGAATCGTTATACTTCCAATGAATTTACAACCATCTTAAGATCATCAAAAAAATAATCTAAAAATAGCTGAGGATCGAGCACACAAAACAGAACAAATAATTTTTCTTCTTCTCCGCTCGACCGCCACTTTGGCCGCTCGAGCGGACCGTATCCCTGTTTTGGGGCAGTTCGATTTCAGTTCAAAACTAAGCAACACCACTTCATTCTACATGTAAATCAAGGTGAAATTAATGCAATACATTGACCCAACTTCACTATAACATGGATTATCATTTCAATATCATAAAATAAACATAATTAGAAGCTTCATCAAGTCATAACCTTACCAAATTCCATCTCTTAATCTAAGTTTCTTACATTCATAAATCATAACACAAGTCATAGTTATACAACCAAAGCTTGAAGTATAAATTTCATACAACACCTAAATTAGTTTCAAAACAACGAATTGATGAGAAGCCCCTTGGTAATCAAACATGACTCACACCCACTTTTCAATTACAACCCATAAGTGTATAAATATGAATCTAATAAACCCTTCCTCACAAATGGAAAGGGAATTTCACACATGATCAAGAGAGAGCTTGCATAGAGTAGATTTAACATACCTTGAGTTCACAACCTATAACCCTCACAAGGTTTCTCAACCTTCTTCTTGAAGACCTTCCTTGAAAGCCCCCTTTTTCCTAACTCTCTCTCTCTCCCGAAAGTTCTCTTGAAATGGGTCATGTTCAAACAATATGAACATTTATATAATATTTGAATAAGTACAAAATCCAATCGTTTAATCATTCCGAAATTGAAATTTCGTGAACAGGCTTAATATTACATAAAAATTATGCTGATTACAAATATATAATCAATTTCAGATAATTAAGCCCCTAAGGCTTCCAATTTCTGATTCAAATATTCAAAGTGTAACAGATACGTTTCTTGGGGAACAGATAGACATCCTTAAACATGGATTCCACTTACGTAACCTTAATTTCTCATGGAATTTCATAGTAACAATTAAAAGCACAAAATAAGGACTGACAATATATATCAGAAACATGTACGAAGGTCGGGTTATTACACTCTCCCCCCCTTAAATAAGTTTGGTCCTCCAAACTTGTTTTCCCATATAATAGATTAGAAGTTTCAGTCTCACACCATTGACCAACTCTATTATAGATGTTCACATAATTCCTTGGTTCGAACAGTTCACGATTAACCCGATATTCTCCATAGTTACGAGAGTTGACCACATATAAGACAAACTTCATACTTCTATTTCAGAAAATCACATGTTGGATGAGATAAGGCTATAAGAGGCTATTACAGGACATATAAGGTATATCATCCCTGTGGACAGGGTCTATAATCATGATAGTTTCCTGACGATAAGTTCCACAGCGTTAATTCTTCAATACACAATACATAAATATAGTAGATACCGTTTCCTTGAGTACATAAGTCGTATATTCCCATTACATATATTACTTTCAATCACAAAAGAAATGTTCTTTACTACGTTCGTAACTAGTTCCATCCAATATTAATAATTCATGTGCAAATCTTATTTACTTGGTAAATCACAAATGAGTTGTTATCTAAAGTCATGTCATTTGAAAGAAATCAACTATGCAAGTAAATTCAACTCACACTATGTATAATGAAGTCGGATACCGGAGCCCACCAACAAGGTTCTGTCTATTTTACCAGGTCCACTTCATTCAACAGGCACTATTAAGTTACTGGAGTGTGTAACCACCAGCTTCACAAAAGTATTTCAAAGGCATGCCATGATATTGGTTTAGAATTATGTGTAATAGTTTTTAATAAGATCAGTATGACAGAAAGAAGGGTCACAATACACATCACATTTATGATAATATCATATTAACATCATATTTTTATTATTATTTTTTTTGAAGTCATGCAAATGTACCATGATAGACACTTAATCACATTATTATAAATTCGGATCCGTGTATCAGAAACAGATAGGACAACCATCTTTTCTTTTCATCGAAGAAAGCCATTCAAAGATAAAGCCAAAAGTCAAATTCAAAATCATGTCATAACATAGCATAAACGGATTGGATAAACAGAAAGAAATTCATACATATTCTTATTATGCTTGAATTATAAACAGAAATCAGAGTTCATGTTTGATTATACATAGGTACATTCAATAGCGCTAATAAATCAATATGAAGCATACTTGTTAGTGCCATAAAGGAACCTCCAGTACCGGGAACTTGTAACATACTTGAATCATGGTATTATTACCCCCGGGCAAGGGCCATAAGACCACGGTATTATTACCCCCGGGTAAGGGCCTTGTGCTAAGGAGGCCGTGAATACTTATATATATATGGTCAATCATTCATTAATTCAAAACGTAACATATCAGATGATAGAATGTTTCTTGTCATATCATGTCCTTATAGTACGCTTAACAAAGATAAAACAGTTCACATTCTAACGTGGGTTACATAATGAGGTTAAATCTTTGCATTCATGTCGTAGATTCTAAACAACCTCGGGTCCATACGTAACACAACAGAATAATCTCAACTTCGTATAGATGAACATAGTTCCATTTATTCGTTAAGAAACAACTTAGTTTGCTTATAGATAATAGAAGGTTCTTATTCATTATTGACATAACAGAATAATTCCAAAAATCATGCAGAAATTACAGACCCAACATGTAGCTTAGTTATGTTATATAAGCAGTGTATCTAGTTACTTCCCATCCGTAAGTACTACTAGATCCATTTATAAAATTATAGATCCCAGTAAATATGCCGCATTCATAGTTATCACATTCATCCCGATTCTGTAATGTCAAAACCAAACAGACAATGATATAGCAAAAGAATACTCTTCGTAAATCAATTCGTAACCACGTATTGAATATTGTTCATACTCGTATCAACTTGCAATAAGAGGTAAAGGTCCGGTGCATAACCTCAACCAGCCGTTAACATAGCATATTTCCAATTCCATTTATTTCTATCAGAGTTCACAATGTCATGCAAAACGGTTTGCACTTGAATGCTTTCGCAATCTTAAATCGTGATCATACATAAGCAGGGTTTAATTATTGCAGTAAATTGTCAAATTATCAAATTATTTAGCTTCAGTTTCGAAGTAGTCAATAACTACCCATCTTTTGACAAGCATCATGCGAGCGGACTCATAATGTGGGTGAGATTCCTCATATCGTTCAATCATTCTTTATAAGAAATCTTGATCACAGATTACAGATTACACATAACAAAACAAATTACAGATTCCAAGTTTTCACAAACAAATCCCTCGGTCCCTATCAGACATTGGCAATAATTTTCTCGACTCACGAACTCATATTACTTATAACTTATTCCAAAATCATAATTCATAGTACTTGACCAAATCGGTTCAAGGTCAATATCCAAATGTCCAACCTTAACTCATATGTACGTCATTCCCTTATGTTGAATGAACTATCAGTAGGGAACAAGGTTATAATCAATTATTTCCTTACACAATTACAAGAGTCTCTATATGTATAACTTCTTATCACAGCCAATCCTTCTCAACACATTACAAAACGTCATGCAAAACTTATTCTTATCAGAAGGTCTAAGTACAATAACCTCGCAGGTTTAAATATTGCTATAATAAGGAGAATGTCGTTATGCTACAAAAAGTACACATTGCATATATTATCTTGTCTAATCACGAAGTCTTAAGAATAATCCGTATTTACGGTGTAAGCAAGTCAGCTAAACAGATGCTAGAAAGCATAATCATATTGTTATCATTTTCCGTAAATATCTATCAATCCATCAATAACAACCACTAACATAAAATTTCACTTAATCATGGGCATATGAATTGTCTTACCAGTCAACTCAAATTCTTACTCCACTTCTACCGGGCAATTTTGTTGATCTAATCCCATCTGCATACCTTACATAGTCCACCAACAATTTTTTTTTTTTTTTTTCCAGCAGAGGTAGAATCCTTCATCCTTCTTCTCGCCATGTTCTACACAACAATCACTTATACAGTAGACATATTCAAAATTGTTAGCCTTATCAGAGTACTCTTAGGTCATGTTTGATTCAAAAGATTAATAGTGAAGTATTAATAATCCTATTAAATTAGTGTGGTATTCACTATCCAATTGGATTAATATCCATTGGATTAATAATCCCACCCCTACCCCATTACTAATAATCCTACAAATTTGTTGGATTAATTATCCGTTGGATTAATTATCCTAAACCAAAATGTTAAAACAAACATAGGATAATTGGGCCCACGGATTAATAATCCCAATCCCATGCTCTAATCCACCCAATCAAACATGTCCTTAACGTTGCCATCGATCTGTCATAGATGTCATGCATGATGCCTAAAGCCTTTCTAGACACCCTAGAGCTCAAAGGATCTGTGTGTGAGATAGCAACTCGTGCTCTGATACCACTTGTCACAACCCTAAACTCGCCCCTAAAAGTTTGGGCATGACTCATTCAGAAACGGACAAGTAATCTACCATGCATAGCATACGGGGCCTTGATGGAAGCACTAAAATTTAACATAATAACAAACTCCATTGAGCTACCTCTAATATGCCAGGATCACATGCATCACATACATCATTATAATAACCAGTCACAAGCCAAAATTATACCGTGAGCATTAGTCATATAGATATACGTATACAGCCCCAACCCTAAGATTGGGCATATACAAAAACATTGAAGTCATGTACATTTAACTTTAAATGAGTAATCAAAATACAAGCCAATATCTTAGCAAAGCTGCTCAAAATAGGTGATCTCGCCTAGTGTCTGGACTCATAAAGGTTGACAAAAGGAAACGGACGTCCTGGGTTAGGACTGACCTCCTGGTTGGTTACCTATAGAAACAGACATACAGAGGGTGAGCCAAGCCCAGTGAATAGTAATACTTAAATAAAACAATGCTTAACTTGAACCATAGTAAAAGAAACATATAGATTCGTAGCTTGTCAACACTTATTGAACTATAAGTCATGTCTAAAGTGCTTTGGAAAAAGATGAGAATAGAATTATGAACTTATTGCAACTTTCCAAATTATTCTGAAAATGGATCCCCGCTCGAGCGCCACTTTGGCCGCTCGAGCGGACTGTACACTTTAACAAAAATGCTGGGAGGTTAATTTTTACGCTCGAGCGGGAATTCCCTCGCTCGAGCGGAAGACGAAAATTCTGAAATTTCCAAAACTTCAATCACAGTTCATATTTGATATTCCAAGCTTCAAAACATATACTTACCAAACTTCAAAACATATATTTACCAAGCTTCAAAACATAACTTACCAAGCTGCAAAACATAACTTACCAAGCTTCATAACATAACTTACCAAGCTGCAAAACTTAACTTACCAAGCTTCATAACATATACTTACTAAGCTTCAAACCATAACTTACCAAGCTGCAAAACATATACTTACTAAGCTTCAAAACATAACTTAAGCATGCAATGCAGAACCCACATAGTTAGTTCGGGTCTGTATTACCTCGTAATGGTCTTAGGCCCTATTTTGGAATATATTAGCTTGAACATAATGTTTGGGCTTAATGCCCTTGAATGGTGTGGCACAAAGCCCTTAAACATGGTGGCACGAGGCCCTTAAACAAAAGTATCTTTTACAGAACGGCCTTGGGTCCAATCTTAAATAGAGTGGCTTTAAGCCCTTAACAGAATGGCCTGAAATCCTTAACAAAATGGCATGAAGCCCTTACCAGAATGGCATAAAGCCCATGTAATGGCATAAAGCCCTTGTCTTACATGCATGAACTCAAGAGGTGGCTCGTACGGGTTCTAGAGGTGACTCGCATTACAGCACTTAGTTCCGTATAGCACTTTGTTTCATACTAACAGATCATACAAAATGGCCATAGGCCTCTTGGAAATTGGCATCAAGCCCTGATATAATTGGCATTAAGCCCTTGTATAATTGGCATTAAGCCCTTGTATAATTGTATGAATTCAAGTGGTGTCTCACACGGATTCTAGAGGTGGCTCACATTGTAGCACTTAGTTCCGTGTAGCACTTTGTTTCATATCTTATCAACATGAAGGTGTTTCATTTGTTCCATTACTTCTTTACATGGTGTTTCCTTCGTTCCATTATTTCTTTACATAATTAACTTCATTCACGTAGAAACATAAGAATCATACATTAATGCTGTGTGACCATAGGCCCAGAGTCTTACAAAATGGAAGGATTTTATCTTCCCCAATTCTTTATTTTCATACATTAAAACATGAACATAGTTACATATCGTACATGAACAAAATGCTAATGACAATCATTAGCTATATATGATACGTATAATAGTACTACTACTCACAATGCCGTTGAGATGACGTGCTACTTCCTCCCGGAGCATGTCCTGCACACATTCAAAACTTGCACATTAATTCCTTCCTTTTTCCTTGTATACTCAATCCTGAATCGTTATACTTCCAATGAATTTACAACCATCTTAAGATCATCAAAAAAATAATCTAAAAATAGCTGAGGATCGAGCACGCAAAACAGAACAAATAATTTTCTTCTTCTCCGCTCGAGCACCACTTTGGCCGCTCGAGCGGACCGTATCCCTGTTTTGGGGCAGTTCGATTTCAGTTCAAAACTAAGCAACACCACTTCATTCTACATGTAAATCAAGGTGAAATTAATGCAATACATTGACCCAACTTCACTATAACATGGATTATCATTTCAATATCATAAAATAAACATAATTAGAAGCTTCATCAAGTCATAACCTTACCAAATTCCATCTCTTAATCTAAGTTTCTTACATTCATAAATCATAACACAAGTCATAGATATACAACCAAAGCTTGAAGTATAAATTTCATACAACACCTAAATTAGTTTCAAAACAACGAATTGATGAGAAGCCCCTTGGTAATCAAACATGACTCACACCCACTTTTCAATTACAACCCATAAGTGTATAAATATGAATCTAATAAACCCTTCCTCACATGCGGGAACCATGGCCGCACGTGCGGGAAATGGGGAATTTGGGGACTTTGCCTACTGCTAAAAAGGCACGTGCGGGGCTCCCTTGCTGCACATGCGGGAACCCTTGTCGTACGTGCGGGGCTCATAGCCGCACGTGTGGCCTATACTAAAAAATGCTGTCTGCTCCATTTGACCTGTTTGACCCTCTAGGATAATTAAAATTAGTATTTGAAATCCTTAAAATGCTTTTTAATTTACTGGAAGTTCTCGAATGAAATGTGAATTTAAGGAATTGAATTAATTTGTGAGTTATATGTGTGCGTAGGTCTCATATCGGAAGGAGCTGTAGCGCCACCAACACACTGTGAGTAGTGGTACGGTAGACATATATTTTACTTACCGTTAATAATTAATGTTATTAACGTTCTGTGCTTCGTAAGTGATTACGTTAACATTTATATAAATTGTCGAAAATGACATATACTCTGGATGTTGCACCCTGACTGAATTAACGAATACGATGAAACGATGACATTGATATGGGCCTATGGATATTCTGTATAAAAGTGGGCCCCAGGGCCGTTATGATATGAATTGCTCTGCCTTATTAATGTTATGAAACATTTGCCTTCTGATCATTGTTAATATTTATGTTCTGAACTTACAATAAACCATAGGAAAATCCAAGAGCATCATTGGGTAGTAGTATTGTAGCACTACGTTTTGGTTACTGTTGATAGTTAATATTAACATCCTGTTATATGCAAGCTAGCGGTATTGATTTATGACGAACAAATGGAATGTGTGTTCATTATGGAACTACGGTATGTATGTATCTCTAGGATTGCTCAATCTGTTATTAATTATTATTAACACTCTGCTAAACGTAAATTAACTATGTTAATTCATGTGAATGATTGAAAGAATCTGTGTGCTTCGATATAATCTGTTAGACCTATTGGTTTCTGGTATGGAACAAAGTGTTGTACGGAACTAAGTGCTGCAATGCGAGTCACCTCTAGAATCCGTGCGAGCCACCTCTTGAGTCCATACGTACATGAACTAGACTTAAAGCCAATCTATGAAATCTGGGCCTATGGCCAATCTGTGACATCTGGGCCTATGGCCGTTCTGTATCTGTTAGGCCTATGGCCGTTCTGTATCTGTTAGGCCTAGGGCCATTCTGTATCTATTAGGCCTATGGTCGTTCTGTGAAATCTATGAGGCCTATGGCCGTGCTGTGAAATCTGTGAGCCGATGGCTAATCTGTAACTCTGTTAGGCCGAAGGCCGTTCTGTATTCTGGGCTTAAAGCCACTCTGTTTAAAGACTGGTTCCAAGGCCGTTCTGGAAACAATTACAGGATAAGATTAACTATAAGTTCTCTGCATTTATATACCTTATGATTTGACTCATTCATTGATTTATTACGTACTATTATTCGCTGAGCTTCGCTCACTCTGTATTTGTCTGCTTCTGTAGGTAATCAGCCTGGAGGTCAGCTTTAACCCTCAATGCTCATTTCTTTTTGTCAACCTTAGAGTGTCCAAGTACTTAGATGAAGGCCAATCATTTTGTGGAGTTTTGCTAAGCTTTTGGTTTGTACCCTGAATGTCTGTCTAAGGTTGAAGTGTATATAATCCTTTTACCTTCCAATGTTTTTGTTATACGCCCAATCATGGGGCTGGGTCTGTATATGTTTATGTATATAACCGATGCTTAGGTGCATATTACTGTATGTTATTTACCTTATGCATTGTGTCTGATCCTGGCATAGTAGTGGTAGCTCAATGGATATTGCTTTATGTTATTTTTACGAAATTAAAGGCTTCCGTTCAGGCCCCATATCTTATGTACATCGAGTTAAGTGTCCGTTTTTGTAGTGGTCATGCCCGAACTTTTAGGGGCGGGTTTGGGGCGCGACAAATTCGGTCCAATCCAACATGTGTGAAGGATCAAGCTTGTATTTTTGGAGCATACAAATATGAAACATGTCATGAATCCCAAAAAGTTGGGGCAACAAGGCCAAACGATAAGCCACCTCTCCAATGCGCTCTAGAATCTCAAAAGGCCTAATAAATCTTTGAGACAGCTTCCCACCCTTCTTGAATCTCATGAAATTTTGTCTCGGTGATATTTTTAGAAACACATGATCCCCCGCCTCAAAAGATAAAGGCCTTCTTCTATGGTCGGCATAACTCTTCTGGTGATTCTGAGCTGAAACCAACCTCTTATGAATTAGTGCAATCTTCTCCATCATTTCCTGGACTAACTCTGGACCTAACATAGGTGCATTACCCACCTCGGCCCAACACATAGGAGATCAACACGGTTGGCCATACAAGGCCTCAAAATGTTCCATACAATACTCGCTTAAAAACTATTATTGTATGCAAATTCTACCAAGGGAAATTGCCTCTCCCATAGCCCCTTAAAATTAAAAACGCAAGCCCGAAGCATATCCTTTAAAATTTGAATGGTGTGCTCGGATTGCCCATAAGTCTGAGGATGATAGGTGGTATTAAAGGTTAACTTAGTGCCCAAGGCACCTTGTAGGCTTTGTCACAACTGAGTCGTAAACCATGGATCCCTATCTAAAACAATAGTCTTTGGGACCTCGTGAAGTCACACTATATCTCTAACATATAGATCGCAAGGTAATCTACTGAGTCACTCGTGCGCATAGGTATAAAATGTGCAGATTTGGTTAATCGATTGACTACTACCTATACGACGTCATTACCCCATTGAGTCCTTGAAAGACCCACAATAAAATTTATCGTGACATGCTCGCACTTCTATTCGGCTACAAGTAAGAGTTGCAACAAACTCGCTAGTTAATGATGCTTGGCCTTCACTTGTTTACAAGTAAGGCACCTTGAAACAAACAAGGCTACATCCATCTTCATCCCCCTCCATCGAAACTGGCGACTAAGGTCGTGATACATCTTTGTGCCTTCCAAGTGTATCACAAGGCGTGAATGGTGGAACTCTCAGAGTACCGCCTCTTTACAAGATTTTGGTACATAAAGTCGGTCTAGATATCTCACACTCGAATCTGAATGAACGTTCAAACCCTTCTCTACCTTCATACGCATAGCCTCTGCTTCGGGTTTACACTATTGTGCCTCTATGACTCGGTTTACTAAGGTAGGTTGTGCAACTACGGTAAATAAGGTGGCCAACTTAACGGATTCATCCAAATGCAAGTCAAACTCACCAATAGCACCCAATATCTCCCACTCTCAGATGGCAATGTTAGTTACACTATTTACGAACTTCCTACTCAATGCATTGGCTACTATGTTGGCTTTCCTCGGATGATAATGCAACTAAGAATCATAATCCTCCATAAACTCCATCCACTTCCCCTGTCTCAAATTCAAGTCCTTTTGTGAAAATAGGTATTTTAGACTCTCGTGGTTGGAAAACACTACAAATCTCTCCTTGTATAGGTCATGCCTTCAGATTTTTAAGACAAAAATCACCACTGCTAACTCTAGGTCGTGAGTGAGATAGTTTCTCTCATGTGTTTTCAGCTATTGTAGACCGTATGCTACCACCTTCCCTTTTGCATCAATACTTAACCCAAACCTTCCCGAGATGCATCATAATGAACTGAATATCCCAAACCCCTCTCTGGAATAATCAAAACTGGAGCAGTGGTGAGTCTAAGCTTAAGTTCTTGAAAGGACTTTTCATAAGTCTCACTCCACACAAATCTAACCCCTTTCCTCATCAGTCTAGTTAGTGGTTAGGTTAGTCTAGAGAAATCTTTCACGAAACGTCGGTAGTACCCGACTAGGCCCAAGAAACTTTGAATTTCAAAGGTATTCTTAGGTTGTTTCCAATCTTGCACTACATCAATCTTAGATGAATCCATGATCACTCCTTCCCTGGACACCACATGGACTAGGAACTTAACTTTGCTGAGCCAAAACTCATACTTCCCAAACTTAGCATATGATCGATGTGCTCTGAGAAACTCAAGTATAACCCGCAAGTGTTTCTCATGTTCCTCCTCGGAGAGTGAGTAGACTAAGATGTCGTCAATGAAGATAACCATGAATCGATCTAAGAACTCACAAAAGACTTGATTCATCAAGTCCATGAACAAAGTCGGTGCGTTGGTCAACCCAAAAGGCATCACTAAGAACTCGTAATGGCCGTACTGCATATGAAATGTCATTTTCTAAATATCCCCCCCTTTTACCCATAGCTAGTGATACCCCAATCTCAAATCAATCTTAGAAAAATAAAAAAAACCCCTTCAACTGGTCAAACATATCATCTATTCGTGGTAATGGCTACTTGTTCTTAACAGTTACCCAGTTCAACTTAAGGTAATCGATGCACAGTCACATTGTGCGATCTTTCTTCTCGGCAAAGACAACCGGTGCTCTCCAAGTTGATGTACTAGGACAGATGAAGCCCTTATCTAACAAATCCTAAAGCTGCACCTTCAACTCACACAACTCGGCTGGTGCAAACCTATATGGTGCCATGGAAATCAGAACCGTGCCTAACGCTAAGACAATTGAGAAGTCAATCTCTTTATATGGTGGCAACTATGTGAGATCCTTCGAAAAAACATCTGGATATTCTCGACCTACTCTTAGCAATTCACCTCGAATTATATTACCCTTATCTGCTACGGTGATGGAAAAAAGAAAACTTAACTTTCTTCGACCCTTAAGGTCATACAACAATGGGGTAGGACTATCACCTCCGTCACACATAAAATAGAAGTAGTCTCCTGATGGCATACCCACTAACACCCTCATACGATGGCAATCTCTCAAAGCCCAGTAATGAGTCAACTAATCAATACCCAGAATTACGTCAAAAGCATGCATATCCAGAACAATAAAATCGAAGAGAGCAGATGATCCGTTGCCTCAATCTCACAAGAGCTGCATAATCGACCTAATGTCACTCTATCCCCAATAGGTGTCTCATCCAACAAAGTACACTCCAACAATTCAAACTCCAAACCCAAAGTGGATGTAAAAGAAGACGATATGAATGAATGAGATGCACCAGTATCAATCAACACGTTGGTAATAGAGTTGAACAACAAAAAGTTACCTCTCACTATGGAAGGCGCTGGCAAATGATCTGGCGTGGTAACAATATATACACGTCTTGAAGGCCTTTGCTTTACCTGCTCATCCCTCGAAGCATAGGCTTGATACATGGATTGAGCAAACATGGCTCCCTGATTGGCCCTCGAGGCCTATGCTGACTGAGCTGGTTGATGGCTCTGTGTTTATCTCGCACCAGACGCACTAGATGTGCTACCAAATTGAGGGAAAAACCTCCTCAAGTGCCTTGCCTACCCACGCTAATAACAAATACGCGACTGACCCATCCCCCTGACTCTAGCTCTAAGGACGAGCGAGGAAGGTGTAGACTGTTGCCCTCTTCTTCTCTGCGGGCAAACTGAAGACTTGTGGCCTAACTGACCACACTTGAAACAAGTGAACGGTGGTGTGTGAGATGAAGGGACACCCTTCCGTTTGAAAATTGAAATGCCCAGCACAAACCCCTAGAATTATGGAAAAAAACTGTTGCAGTGGCAATCAAAACTATAACTCCTTTTCAACACAAGAGAAGAAAAGAAGCCAGAGTTGGGGGGCAATTTTGGGAGGCTAAAATAAATCAAGCTCAGGTAGGACTGAAATTCTTGAACTAGCAGTCACAACACGAAGGCAAATTTACCATGGAATTGGGAATTCAGCCCTGGATGGTTTGAGTGTGGTAGGGAGGTCCAGCACTAGACTAGGTCAGGGGAGTTTACGGACAGAGGAAAGGTGGTAGGAAGCACGCCTTAGGAGGGAGTGGACCCAATCAACACATGTCCCTGTATTTCAAGCCCAACCAACGCCTAAAAATCCACATTTGGTGGAACACAATCCCTAAGGAAACGAGGTTGACATGAGGAGTGGAGCGAAGCCTAACAGCCCACAATGGCTAGTGGGAGCAAGCTATAAAAGGGGAGGTAAACAGTATAACGAAGGTACACAACCACTTGAACCTAAACCCTAATCTAATCATTTCGCACCTTTGTCTACTTTGTCACTGACTTAAGCATCGGACGGACCCAAGGCGGCTCCAGTCAGCCCCCTTCACCTTTCAATGAGTACTTTTTAGGTCTGAAGTAGAGAGAAACCCACCACGTTACTGCTGCAGCCAAGTGGAACAATTTTTACCCACTACACAAACCTACGATGGTTTTCTACAAACAAAAACCAATCCAAGGGATAGTATCATTAGCAAGGATGTTGTCGATCTCTTGCTTAGAGCAAGGAACAAACCTATGATGGTTTTCTACAAACAAAAACCTATCTAATGGATAGTATCATCGATAGGGATGCTGGCGATCTCTTTCTTACAACAAGAAACAAATCTAAAATGGTTTTCTACAAACAAAACCTATCCAAGGGATAGTATAATCCTCAAGGATGCGGTTGATCTCTTGCTTATAGCAAGGAACGAATCTACGATGATTTCCTATCAACAAAACCTAACTATGGCGTAGTAACATCGGCAAGGATGTTGCCGAGCTCTTTCTTAGAGTAGAGAATAGAGCAAGGGGTAGAAGTATTTAACATAAAAAAAAAAAAATACATTGGCAAGTATGCTAATAAATCTCTTAAAACCAGAGCACATAAAATAGATTCCATCCACAAACACAAAATATATAAGTACAAATAAACAAGAAAGCAAACTAAATAAAGGTTGTTCATAGAATTAAAATGTTTACAGGAAAAAAAAAAAAAAAAAAAACAAACAGACAATTTAGAAACAAGAAAATAGAAAAATAAAAAAATCTTCATTCATTTGCTGGGGGATTCTTTTTGCTGGCTCCAACAGCCTCCTTACTTGCGGTCACCAAGGCTTCTAGACGAGGATAATGGATGTTCTTCATAAGCCGGGACCCTTCTGAAACAACTGTGGCTCGAAGAGCAACCAACAGCCCACCTCAAAAAGAAGGTTCTCCAACTTAGAGAACTACTCGTCATTAGCGAATGTGGCTTTGGCGTATCCCTTATCCTTAACAGCTTTGGTGGTTGCCTCTTGATTGGCCTTGAGTTCATCAGAAATAGTGGAGAGCTACTCCTTCTCCCTTTTCAAAAATAGTGGAGAGCTTTCACTCTACCTTTACAACATTGCCTTCGGAAGTCGCCATCCTGTGCTCCAGCTTCTTCACTCTCTCGTCTTGCTTTTCTTTGACAAACTTAAGCTTGTCTCAGCTCGGACAAGCCTATCATGTCAATGCATGGCTTGGTTAGTAGAATAAAGACCCTATGACGATAAAACACAAAACAATAAGGCAGAGCTCAAACAAAAAGAGACAAGTAAAAGAAGGAAAAAATGTCAAAGATACTTACTGCCAAAGAAAACTGCAAGGCGTGAGAAAAGATGGCCACATCCAACTGCTCTCGCAGCCAACCATCGTCTGCTGGAAGCATGAAGCTATGTACAATGGCGACAGCTATTTCGGGATCCGCCATTGCCGAATCGGTACTCACAAGCAGTCGGTCCTTCAGTTGTGGCATCAGAATTAAAGGAGGATTGGAAGAAGCGATCTCCTAGGAAGGAATAATACAAGAGACAAGAGAAGGGTCAGATCGGCGCTTCTTTCACCTTTTTGTTGATTGATCCACTGGCCACTCACCAAAGCTTTTTTCAGAAGGATGAGGATCAGAGGCAACCACTGCAAAAGAGGGATCAAAGACAACTGTAGCAGAAGCGTCATTGGCCACAACGATCAGAGATTGTTGAGAAATGGCAGAATTAGTAAAGGATCCGCCATATTTTTGGCATTTCCTATCAACAAGCAAAGACAAAAAATTCTTTGGTGACATAATTTCAGAAACTATGGACTCTAAGTCAGCAAGCTATTCCTAGATTTGCTTCTCTTCGGCTAGAGGGACCTCGACAATCAACTTATCAACATTAGGAGCCTCTTCGTCTTCAACAGCTTCTTGGAGGTGAGGGAGAATGTAAAAGTCCACACCACTATCGGCACTAAGAGGGACGCCATTAGTTGCAACTACAGTGTTATAGTAGGGCACATAGGAGAGAAAGATGTGGGTAGCCCAACCTTGACCTCTTTGCTCAAGTGGGCCTCTATAAGCCCAAAGTTGATGGAGAAGAGAAAAGTTGACTTGATCCTCCTACTCGCTAGGATGAGAGAAGACATCGGAACCTACAAATAAAAATAAATAAATAAAAAGAGCAAAATGCAATTTAGAATAATGATTCATAGAAGATAACAGACATAATTAAAAAAAAATGATGTTGAACAAAAAAATGATGAAAGTAGACAACTTGGATTGTTGAAAACCTTGGGTATAGACCATACCCTATCAGTGCTAGGGAAAAATTCCCAATTTCCCTCAATAATCGCAATTACATCATTTACTCCCTTGCCAGAGTCAAAGAGCATCTGAACTAATTTGACGATGCTTATTTTTGGGCTTAAAATAAAATGTTAACCTCCCCTTGGTGGTTGGAACGAAGTTGTAATAGTAACTAATCTTAGGGAGTACCAGGTTTTACCTGGAATCTCATTTAAATCTACTACCTCCATTACTATCCTAAAGAAGTTAGGAGAAAGTTGAGATGTGGCGACTCTATAAAAACAGAGCACCTTCCTTAGAAGAGGATGCAAGGGGAAATGAACAACCCCATTGACCATAATGATGAGAAGAAGGGGGATCTTGACCTCAGACTCCTCAATAAGGTCATCATTGGCCTTTGACAAACGAACAACTATATCATCAGGAATACGATGAAGAGTTCTACACTCAAGGAGGTTTTCCTCAAACTCAAAGAAACTCCTAAGGCGATTCATTTTTTTAGGAAAAAGGAAGAGCAAGCAAGACACAAGAAACCAAAGAAAAGGCAAGAGATAGAGAACTTACAAAGAATGAGAATGGAAGCTTCAAAAAAGATTTGGACTAGACGCGTCTTGAGAAGTCTTAGAGAAGAGTGTAAACAAAATGATAAGAGTAAAGGAATTGCCCTTACATTTAATGTGTTATAAATAAAATGGTGCATGAAAAGACAGGTGCTATCATTGCGGCCCCATTAGCACAGAAACAACAAAACACATGTCATTGGATGGATGACTCTTCACATTAAGCGTCGAATCAAACTTGGTCGGGAATATGTCTTTCGCAACCTACCAAGATCGGTTGTCGAATGGGGAGCAATTGTGGAGAAAAAAAATATGAGCCTAGATTTAAAGCCTAATTCCTACCAAGAGAAAGGAAAAAGGCCTAAATGCACAAAAAGGATATAAATGAGTCTATATATGGTAACATGTCATCCAACAAAAGACACTTGGTAGAATAGAAGATAGTCGTCTAGAAGACAAATCCGTAAAGTGGAACAGGAGCATTAGATTAAGGACATCCAACGGTGGGAACATAAATATGACAAGGCTATAGTATAAACTAAGCCTAGGAAATAGCTGGATCATCTAATCAAATTAATCCTACGGACATGATGAGAAGCAAGTTGGCCACTTCCACTTGGCATCATCTAGGTTGTCCAAACGCCGAAGATCCAACGATCAAGGACATAAAGCAAGTTGGCAAGCTGCCCGACCAAGACCAGACAACATGTAGAACCCTATGATCAAAATAAAGATCTAACGAAAGAGGTTTGAACTAGAACATCTATAAATAGATAAATGGACACAACAAAAAGGGGAGATTGAATGTAGGCAAAAATCATGTTTCAATGAAAATATTTATTTAGAAATTACCTATAGCCAATCAATGTACTGACTTGATCGTCGGAGGGTCCTCTTGACTAACTTAGGTCGGGAGTGATTACTGACAAATGGTTTCTCTTTGCAGATTGCAAATGATTGGGCTTATTATCTCACTTTCCTTGTAGGGGTAATTTTCACCTTCCATAGCGACTTTTTTACTTTTTGGCTAAAACAAAAAGCTGCCAAACGAGGCCTTAGTGTAACGATAGTCAACTTTTGGGAGAATCTTGGTAATATCAGCAAAAATAGGAGAGATTATTGTAATTATTAAAATCTCATGAGAGGTCTCTGTAATTTTTAGAAATCTCAAGGGAGGTAACTGTAATTTACTCTTAGATATATATATATATATATATATATATTTTGTGTCAATTCTATTAAATGACAAATTCTGACAATGGCATATTTATAAGTAGATCTTAAGAAGTGTATTTGTAATTTACTTAATTATTTATAATCAACACTAATTTAAATCATTACATGATGCAAGTAATCAAATCAGTAGGGGTTTTGGGAATTATTAGTGACTTGGGTTGAGACTAGGGGTGCGCGCGATACAGTTCGGACGGTTTGAGATTAAAATTATAAAATGAATGTCGGATTAGCGGATTAGCAAATTGTGGTTTGAGCGATTTTGAGTGGATTGGCAGATTGAACAATATTCTAACCAATTATCAAGTTTTTGCATAATATATAAGACTAATTTACATAATATTTTTCATATATATAATACAAACTAATTTTACATAATATCTTTCATGTATATAACTACTAATTTGTAATAAATTTCATATATTAAATCTCTTTCACACTCATTTTTATTTTGATAATTCATTATAAGTTAAAAAATATATATGTATCAATTATAGTGGGGCGAAACGATTTCGAAAATGGATTATAAATTTTAAAATTTCAATTGCAATTAACAAATAAAACGGTACAAATTGATACAGATTAATGCAATGGTAACGAACTGTGCGATATAGTCCTAATTAGAATGGTAAATTCTATTTCCACCAACCTAATAAACTCAAGGCAAATCTTTTCTCACTACACACCCCTATTAATTTGATTATGAACTAATTTTCTCAATCCACACCCTTAAAATTATAATTACATCCATGTTTCATAAATGGTACACACACTTTATCTTAAAATGCACACACTTTAATTAATCTTAATTGAAATTTATAGTCCACCCACTTTTGTGAAGACATTGACTTCGTTGAAACAGAGGAAAAAAAAAAAGTTTTGAACTTTCTTCACCGCCATTGAAGAACTTGAAGAGATCCATTGAATCTCCACTCAAAACAATTGAATCCTTTGTTTAAGGCAAGAAATCTTTCGATTTTCATATTACATTTATCATTTTGTTATTACATTTACCATTTTCGGATATATCTGCACTCCATTGGCATATAAAACATCGATTTTCCCATGGTTGTCGGGGTTGGAGCTTTCGGGACTGGGTTTTCGAATTTTTTTAATTCAGAACTTAATAACTGAATAATGGGTACATTTTCGACTTATCAAAACCGAACAAAATGCAAAATTTTGAAGTTTTTCAGCCGAATTTGGTATATTTTTTCGGTCCAATAGTTCCAAATCACCAAGTTACATAAGTTACAAAGGCTACCAAGATTGGTTTTACTGTAGGTTTTTCCAACAATTTTATTTTATGGGTATGTTTATGTATTTATTTATTTTTTTGCAAAATTCAATGCATAACAATAGAAACAAAAATTTGTGCAGTATTGGTATTTTCACATTATATTGTTAGCTTAAGTAGTTAAACATAGGTCTTCAAAAATGCTGTTAGCTAAATAGCTGAACAAAACAATTGCATTACATAGAACATTAGGGGTTTGTCCTTTCAAAACATTGAAATTGGGGCCAAATTTGGTGTTTGGTTGTATACTTACAGCTACAACAAATTTACAATCAAATAGAATGTACAAAGACAAGTGATGGGCAGTCCTTTGATTGTTTGAAAAATGATGTTGGTATTGATTAATGACCCTACTGCCTTGGTAAATTGGCCGAAGTGAAGTTAATATGTTTTTGTCATGTTGTGAACATTACCAAACTAATTGGTGAATGGTCTGTATAGAATACAAATACTTTTGCTATATCCATGTTTACATTGTAATTTTTCAACAAATCTTAGTCTCACTCTTTCATCAGTAGTAGGGTTATGTCCTTAACTTATTTTGTTAATTTCACATCATCCAAATTTTCAATTTAATGGTCTATAACAGCATATTAGATTTCATTAAGGTGGCATGGTTAGGCTACTTATTACCCACATTGATGTGATCCTTTTCTGAGAGTGTTTATATTGTTTCATTATATTGGGTTGATGAGAACAATTTTCCTTATGCAGATGGATGCCGGTCCCAGTCAACGTCAGTCAGTAACAGCTTTGAATAGAAGACTCCGTGAATTAGAGAGACGTAGACGTGGACGTGGACGTGCTCGAGTGCATGATGATGACACGTACATTGCCATGGATGATGATCCTATACAAGATGCACCAGTTATGGATGATGACCCTACTAGCGATGATGCTGACATTGTTGATGAAGATATCCTTACTCAGCCATTTCCGGGAGGGCCAACTGATCAATCAATCCTTAAAAGTTTTAAAAGTCATGTTGTCGCAGCTATTTGGAATGGTGCTGATGAAATGGGGCCCTTGAAGTGTCATAATCACTCGTCTAAGATTCGTTCGTGGCTGTGGCGGGAACAAGGAAACAACGCTATATTTGTAAACATTGTGGAGATATCAGAACTTGCACAATTAGGTCGTTGCATGTACCGCTTTGTCAACAAAATTGTAGTGTCTAGTTTTGTTGAGAGATGACAATCTGAGACAAACACCTTCCATTTGACTGTTGGAGAGATGACTATCACATTGGATGATGTCGCCACTATCCTATGGCTTCCCATTGTAGGCAAATCTATTAGTGCTCGTAAGTTGTTAGAAAGGCAAGCCATTACATTAGTAGTTAATACCTTGGAAATTGATGAGCAAGAGGTTAGACATGAGATGTCTAGTACTGGAGGCAATTCAGTGAGGCTTGAGTGGTTGATGGCATACTTTCATAATGTCACAGACAATGATTCAATGAAAAGAATTGCATGTGCAGGCAGAGCATACTTGCTATTTTTGTTGGGTTGTACACTTTTCAGTGACAAGACTGGTACTAGGGTCCCCGTTGTTTATTTGAGTTTGTTATCCGATTTGACGACTGTATCTTCATATGCTTGGGGTGCTGCTGCATTGGCATATTTAATAGACAGATGGGGTACGCTAGTAGGTCCGGCATGAAACAAATAGCTAGTTACATGACACTTCTTGAGGGATGGACTTATGAGTACTTTCGTGGATTCCGACCACACTTGAATATGAATTACACTCGAGACATGCCACATGTTTATCGTTGGACTTCTCAGAGAGAGTCTGGTGAAGAGACACAGTTGCAGGCTTTTCGACAGGAGCTTGATAGGTTGGGTGTACATGATGTAAGTTAGAAAGTCCTTCAAAATTTGAAACTCTATATCATACAAAATTTACAGTTGTCATATCTTACAGTTGTTATTGTTTGTAGGATATTTGGGACCCATACCAGAGTTGTAGAGATGTCCATCCGTGTCACCTAGTTACATTCTACCACGATTGCCTAAAGTGTTTGGAAGTAGTTGAACCATATCACCCTGATAGAGTTTTGAGACAGTTTGGCAGAGTGCAAACAATCCCTAATCCACCACTTGGCCCTATGCGTGCCTCTCGAGCAGCCACAGCTCTACGCTACAATGTTATGTATGCATACTTGGACATCATTTGGGAGGCGTAGGATAACCATGTGTTATCTGATCGGAGGAGGAGTACACCGGTACGACAGCCTTGGGATTGTGTTCCTGGTTACATGGATTGGTACCAAACCATTACCCATATGTATGTTCAAAACCCGGCGCGTCATTCTCAGGTGGACCCAAATATTCATCATTATCAGTATCCTAGCCAAGATGCACAAGTTTTTTTTTTTTAGGAGCACTATTGCAAATTATTTATGTAAACTATTATAGGTTTGTGTATAATGTTGTATTTGTTCTCGTAATGTATCGTATGTCACAGATATATCAGATTACTCATTCTTTCATTGAGGCTCGCTATGAGGATAGTGTTCAACATCCTGATAGACTTTACTATGCAATTGATGCAATTGAACAATTTCTTCAAGATCAGCACATTAGTGAAGTTGCGCCCAACACATCTGCTCAGGGTTGGTCTGTACCCAGCTCTTCTACTACACATCGTTTTGGAGCACATTACACTCGCCGGTCATCTAGTTGATAGTAGTTCATAATGTTAGCACAGGTAGTTTCTGATGGTGTTAGTGGATGTATAAAAAGACAAATATTATTATCATCTTTGGATTATGTACTTCTTGGATTATGTATACAGAGACATGTATTTTGTGATGATGTTGATGGATTGAACTACTAGTTAACATTACTAGTTCTTCTTACATACTTATTGTTTAATATGAAAAATCTTTAATAGTAGTTGCACTTGGTTAATATTATTTTTATTACGTTTTGCATTCAAACAATGTAAAAATAATATGACATCTATTCCATAAATAAGAGAACTATAACTCATATGATAGTTTATTTAAAAAAAATGACCATTACATCAATCTATGTGAACTAGTAAATCATAAAAACTAATGACTGCTCTCAAATGTCTTAAATCTCTCATGACTACTCTCTAATACATCAATCTATGTCAACTACATCAAATGTCTCTCGAGTAGCTACATTAGGTCCTATGTTGTCTTTGAATTTTTGAATGCAGCTAACATATGCATTCTCCCATTTTGATGCACAAGGGTGATGGTGAACTAGCCAAAGCACATCAATGGGAGGAACTGGATGGCTGGCCTTCAAAAATACCTGCACGTACATCCAAAAATTTTACACATCTTTACCAAATCCATCAAATTTGCAATTACACAAATATTAAACAACAATGTACCATTATTTTCATAACTTATACCTGCACAAAATGATTTCCATTGACAAATCCAATGGCAATCTCACGACAATCAACTAGGGTTATTGGCGGTGATCTCAAAGGTAAGAAAGTCAGACACTGTTGCAATGACAAGTGGTACAAGACTACATTATAAAATGATGCAATAAGATGTCCCATGTCAGGTATAGTCATCCAACTATCAAAGCCTGAGCTATCTTCAAAATATAAAAGGATGTATGCCAGCTCCTCAACCCTCTCATGCGACCCGTATAGTACGATGTATTCATCTCTGTAATTATTTAATTCAAATAACAGATCACGCTTAACTTGCACCCAGTCATTCTTTCCAAGACCAAGTAAACTCGCAATAGCTCTAAAACCACAATTCCCATCACCATCTACATCCTTCATCAACTTTATGAATGGTATTAACATAGGCGGGAAGTCACCAGCATATGCACTCGGTAAACTTGTTCTTGTACGATATGTCTTTGTCTTCACATTCTGCTTCTTATCAAGCACTTTCAAAGCTCTCTTTTTCTTTGACTGACTGGAAGCTAATGTGCTCTGGCTATCATGGCCATCGTTAACTAACTCAAATACACACGGGTCACAACGACAAGATATATCAGTTTTCTTATGTCCTCAACGTGGATTAGGTTTCACATCAAGCTCAATAAGAAAAGTGTTTGCTGGATTTGCAATTTCCCTCAACTTCTTCAACATATCTAATTTCATGGCAATATCAGACTCACTGAACCGCTTCAAAATCATTTCAAGTTCTGGGATACAAGTCAATTCCAATTTCTCAACCTTCGGATTATGCACACATATAGTAAGTCACGTCCAATGTACATGTATGCTACTGAGTGGAATAGGATGACCTTGTCTCATGTAATCTGCAATCTCGTGAGCACAAGGTAAACCATGTATGCACCTAAGAACACACCTACATGTTGCAACATCAATTCCATCTGAATTTGCTCTCTTACTCTCTGCCAATACGTACTCCAATGCACAAATAGACACATTACCCCAGAGCTCTCTAAATTGAGAAGGTTTGAATTGATGTTGCACAGTTGTCAAACTCTTCTCGAATGATGCTTTAACTTGAATGTGCTGCAACTCAAGTAGACAATGTATTTTTTCAAATGAAATCTCAAATGTCGTTGAATTGAACCTAATTGCCTTTTCAATCTAGCATGAGCACTCTTAACCTTGTTCATATGGATGTAAACAAAAATAGTCAAGCATAATAATTAAAAATAGCAATATGATTTATAAGAAATAAAAAAAAACAAATATTACCGATTGGTTGTAACATTGCCAAAATGCATACACATGTTTGTATGTACCGCAATGAATTTTTCTTGATACAGATTCAACCAACTCACTGTAACATACTTGATTGCCTCCGAATAGTTACTGAAATCCTTATGCAGTGTTGCAAGGTGATCATTATATTCCTCTTCAGTCGATGACAATACCACATAGTTCCATGTAGTGTTAAACTTGTCCCATTTTTCTTTTGTCTCAAATTCTTGCATTTCGTCAACACATTCTTAATAATATGCCAACAACATAACAAATGTCGAGCATTTGGAAAAGTGTTGTCAATGGCATTCATCAAAGCAAGCTCTCTGTCTATGACAATGACTTCAGGTAAAACACTGTTGTCCATAAGATCACACATTGTTTGTAACGCCCATGCATAATTATCAACCCGCTTAGTTTGTAAGTATGCGATAGCCAGGGAGAATGTCATATGAGTTGATGTCACTCCCACAATTTCAAGAAGAGGAAGCCGATATCTATTTGTCTTATATGTGCAATCCATAATCAACACACGAGGGAACGTACGAAGCAAATCCAAACTCACTACCAAAACAAGTCTGTGACAGTCATAGAGCCTTCTTCACATTGATGACGCTCAATGTACTTATGTTTCGCTAATTCACCTAGTAGTTGTTGCATTTGGGATCTACCAGCATTCTGTAGAACCCTACATCGATGTCGTACATTGTAAACTGTCTTCATTGTGCTCATATTAAGGGCATCCCTCTGTTTGAGTGTAATGAGTATCTCTTTTGGTCTTACTAGGCTCTTTGACATATCTACTAACAATGACTTTTCATTAGCTGACAATCTCCCTGCATATGAATGTCCTTGGAGATGCTCCGCAGCTCGATGATTATGCAATCCACAAACTACATTCAATATCCATTCATCGTTTGTTTTCAACTTGTATGCCTTCAAATCAAATGGACATTCGCACTTTTTCGTACTAGTTTGTCTCAATAAGTCTTTTGAGCCATCTTTCAACTTTTTACGTGATCAATACTTCCCACTCCGCTCACAAGCAAGATAAATTCTTGGTCTCTTGGTACCACCACCATAGTCTGACGTCCTTATAACAATAACAAAGCCATTTGCCCTTCCAATATCATGTACCCAAGTGAGCAATTCATCTTTGCTGTCGAAAACCTATATATAATGTCACATAACTTTCATAAGAACAAACTAAACAAACTAATTAATAAAAATTATGAACTTACGAATTTCATGTTAAACGTTACCTGTTTAGCAGTAAAATGACTAGTAAAATCCACCATAATATCCGATCGAACCTCAGTTTCTTCAGTGGATGTGATATGAAGAAAACAATTTTCATTCGGTTGTACAAAGCTGAAAATAATAGAATAATTCGGCACTGAAAATCCAAAAATAATAGAATAATTCGGCACTACAGAGCCAAAAAAAAGGAAATAATTTGGCACTCTATAGCCAAACAAAATTATAAAATTCGGCACTTAAAAACCGAAATAAATCTCAAGTTTCAGAATTTAAGTATCAAAATTTATCAAAAATTCGGAACTTATATATCGAAATATGACTATTATTTCAGAAGTTGATTTTCAAATATTTTGATAAAATTCCACATTGGGGCTATCCGACTAAAAAATGCAAAAAAAATAAAAATTACTACGCGAAAAACCTAACCTTTTCAGCACTGATTTTGGTGTCATCAGATATATTTTTGCTTGAGTTTGAACTTCCATAGGTTTGCAACTTTTCCATATCAAAATCAAGTAAAAATTATGAAACTAATAATTAAACGATGTAAATAGTAGAGTATAAACCTAGAGATTAAAGTAATATGAGAGATGTTTTGATAGTATTGCATAGAGTGTGTAACAAGCAAAGTGACCACAATAGAAAAATTAGGGTTTAATTGTTTTCATTCAAAAGGTGTATATTGAGATATTTTTGTTCCTAAAAGATGTGAACAGAGAATTTATGTATATAATATTAGGGGTGTTGATAAATGTCTATTATAGTAATTTTTAATTAGGATATAATTGTCATTAAGTTAATTTTTCGGGTGCCTCTATTTACACACCATAATTTATCTCAAGGCAAACCACTTCTAAAGGCACACCCTTAATAATTTGGTAAATATATATTTTGCTCATCACACACCACAAATTTGCATATTTACCCTTACTCACACACCCATCCACAACAATATACACACAAACTCCCATATTTACCCTCACTCACTCACACACCCCCACACACCCACCTTCTTCCATCTCCGCCCCCTCTATTCTTTGTTTCAACTGGTGAACACTGTGTTGGTGCTCAACATAGAGTAAAGTAGTGGTGAAGACGTCGTTGGTGCTCAAGTAAAGCATTAGGTGAGTTCTCATTTGGTTTAGATTTTAGGGTTTTATGTATTTTTTACCATTGCCATGAATGAATCAGTTCCAAACTGTTCGACACTGTAATTTCGAACCCCAAAAGCTGTATGGGCTCATTCGATACTTGACTTTCGAACAAAATCATTTTGTCCAGCTTGTTATTGTCAAATTTGTTCGGACCTAGAATGTTGAACTATAATACTTTGTTCGATTCTTTATTGTCGAACAGTATATGGTTTCCCCCCCTCCTTAATTTCCCCCACATTGGGAAAGTTTCTAATAAATTGATATAACCAATATATCTTTATAGAAGTTGATGAACACAAAAACTAAATGTAGAATCGAACAAAGAAAATAAAAAAAATGGATTAGATTTTTGAAAAACAGACTTCATCGATAAGTTTTTTAAAATCTTATCCATTTAGGTGTTCTCTGTATTCAAGTCTATGTTATGTTTTTTGTGTTACTCGCATTGTTGTTAACTTTCTATTAAATAGATGGCAGTGTGTCCATGTGCGTGGTTTTCTCTAGTGTGAAAAATTAGTCTCACTTTGTAGGCGTATAAAGAAAATACTTTAATAATTTTTTAAAAAAAAATTGAAAAAAAAAAATCGTGGTGAAGTGTAATTTGGGATTTACATTGTTGCTAATTTTGCAGAAAACATAAAACATATAATGAACAGGAAGAAATCATAGTTTAAAAAATACAGGTCCCTACATCTAAACATAATAATGAGAATGAAAATCTCAACTTGTTCACAATACATATTGATTGATAACTGATTCACGAATCACGACCTAATTTACAGAGTATATAGCCTTTCACAGCCAATTTCGGCCAATTTTGCTATAAAGTGTTTTTTCTCTTCCTTTTTTTTTCACTATCACAACTATGTTAACTATACTGCTAGTACATTGTGAATGATATCGATTGATGCGATGCATAAAAATAAAAATAAAAATAAAACTAAAAGGAAAATTAAAAGAAAAAGAAAATGATTGTCACTTTGACATGAATCATTCTTATATTGCTAAAGAAAACCAACATTTGACTTGGGATTATTTTACTACTAACATGACATCTCAGATCCATTAGTTTTCTTAATAATATCAACAAGACTGCCACCTCGATGATTTTGAAAAGATTTTATGGTGAAAATCTTATAAAAGCTGGAAAGTGAAGGTGATACTTAAAAGTTTTATTCAACTGTTGTTGTCATGAAAATAACATCTATTACTAGAAAACATGACTTGTGCTCTTGAAAACATTGGGCAAAATTGAAATGAAAACATATAGGAAAAATTCATGTGAATTGTATTGTTGAGACTTTCTTGCTTGTCAAAACCAATTTGTCTACAATTTTTCACATATAATAATATATGTTCGAATATGAACTCTTTGGTCTCAAGATTTAGTGTCACCTTTAGATATATAGTATTATTAGGTGAGCAGTTCCTGTTTGAATTTGGTGGGAGATAGTTGGCCATCATTTAACAATTCAATTTACTAATTAATTAATAAAAAAATACAGTGAATGTAGTAGTGGTTGCACACCAAAAATGAGCATTAATTCAATGTGAATGTATATCCTTGTCATGTCCCTTAGAAGCAAATCAATTAAATAAAGGGACATGCCACGTGGCGTGTCCCATACATATCCTTGTCGTGTCCCCACGTTTGACACCGCTATGGCACCTTTCTTGAAGTGTTGGTGCTTCATAGGTGTGAGTATTTTAACATAAATGATTTGTGTTACTTCTGTTAACTTTATTGTTTTTTGTTTCATTTTTAGAAATGGATGACCCTTCGTGTATTCCACCCACTGCCTCAGAGAGATGATGTCGTGCATTAACAAATCCTGCTCGTGCCCGAGGTCGTGGTCGTGGTCGAGGTCGGGGTTGGGGTCGGGGTCGGGATAGAGGTCGGGGTGATGATATTGTGTTGGAGAAAGCACCTCAAATCTTGGAAGAGGATGTGATTGATAATGGTTTAGGGGATGAAGATGATGTTGTTGATGTTGATCAAGTTGAAGAGGTACTCACTGGTCCGTTTCCTAGGGAGCCATCAGATCCATCAATACTGAAGAGCTTCAAGGCATATATTGCAGTAGCTATATGGGATCAGAAGGTAGTATATATTTTTTACCATGTTTCATTCATTTAATTATTTATTGAACCACATTATTTATGTTAATTATTAATTACCTTGCAAGAGAGGAATCCCTTAAGGTGTTATAATCACGCGTCCAAGATTCTTGAGTGGCGGTGGTGGTCAAGAACCGACAATAGAAGGTTTAGAGACATTGTGCAGCAGTCAGGCCTATCTTCTTTGGTCCATTACACATATCAGTTCGTGAATAGGATTGTCATTTCTGCATTTGTTGAGCGATGGCAACCAGAGACAAATACTTTCCATTTGACAGTTGGTGAGATGACAATGACATTGGATGATGTGGGTACCATCTTGGGGATCCCTATCACAGGTAGATAAGTTAGTGCTGCAAATTTGACAGATCAACAGGCACATGCACTTGTGGTAACTGCATTGGGAGTTGATGATGCTGAAGCAACTGAGGAGCTAACATCTGCTAGGGGACAATCAATAAAGTTGGAGTGGTTACGGAGCAAATTCAGTGGTTGCAAAGATTCAGACACCGAGGAGTCCATAGTTTGTGCCGCCAGAGCGTATCTGCTATTTCTATTGGGATGTACACTGTTTAACGACAAGAGTGGGACGAGAGTTCCTGTTGTGTACTTGCAGTTGTTGATGGATGTGACTGATATTCATATATATGCTTAGGGTGCAGCTGTATTGGCATATTTATACAGACAGTTGGGATTTGCCACGAGATCAGCTGTTCGACAGATGGCTGGTTACATGACATTGTTGGAGATATGGATTTATGAGCATTTCTGGCCATTTAGACCTCACCAAAACATGGAATATACTATACAATTGCCTCACGTGCATCGATGGACAACTCGTCGGGAAACTGGTTCAACGGTATCACACCTACAGGCATTACGGGAGAAGCTTGACATATTGGCATTTGATGAGGTATAGCAATTAATATTAGTTCAATTACGTGTTCTCATTCCATGTCACTCATCAAGATTTCATTTGTGTTTCTCTCTTAGGTTACTTGGGATCCATATCGAGATTGCTATCAACATCATCCATGTCATGAGATCACATTCTACAGCGGCTGTTTGAAGTGTCTGGATGTGGTTGAACCCTATCATCCTGAAAGGGTTCTTAGACAGTTTGGTAGGGTCCAGACCATCCCACCTGTGCCACTCGACCCTGTTCATGTTGGTAGAGGTGTCACAGCAGGCCAATATAGAGTGATGTATCAATATCTTGATCAGATATGGGAGAGTTGGGATAATCATGTGTTATCTGCTTGGAGGAGGAGTACCCCAATCAGACGTCCGACTGATTGTGTTGATGGTTACATGTAGTGGTATACAAACATCACACACTTATATATCGAGAACCCTGCACATCGGTCTGGTTTTGACCCACGTGCACATGATAGTCGATCTGATGTGCAGGACGCTGAGGTATGGCAATATTATGCACATATCGTTTACATTTTTTTTAAGGATGGCATGTGCTAATTACAATTGTATTTGTTCTTAATGCAGCCCATTGATCATGCACTACGAATTGGGCATACTATCATCGAGGCGGGCCATGATACTGGTGTTCGTGAGCCGGATAGGTTATATGAGGCCATTGAAAGGATGTCATGTAATAACCCAACCCTCGTACATGTTTTCTGATATATTTTCAGTCCCTGTTGTGTGTTTTCGAATGCTTATTATGAGATCCTATAAGAATTTACGGTTAAGTAAGTGAACTTCATGTTTAAGGATGCCTATCTGTTTGATATGAAATGTATATGTTGCAACTATAAAGTTTGAATCAGAAATTGGAAGCCTTAGGGGCTTAATTAGCTGAAATTGACTTGATATATGTGATCAGCATAATTTTTAAGTAATATTAAGCGTTTCTGTGAAATTTCAATTTGGAATGCTTAAACGATTGATTTTCGTCCTTATTCAAGCTTTACATATGTTTATCTATAAGAGCCTTATTGAACCCAAGACTTAGGAACTTTCTCATCACATATTCCCTGGGAGAGAAGTGAAGAGAGGTAAGGAACAAGGAAGAATTGAGAGAGATTAAAGTTCAAGGTAAGTTTAATTTCTATAGTTCAACCCTCTCCCTTAATTTGAAGTTGAAATGTCTTGTTGTTGTATGATCTAGTGTTGTCATGAAGTTTTGGAGTGTAAATGATGAATAATGGATAGGATGGCCTCATCACTTGATTATGTTATCTAACTTGAGCCATCTAGTAAGAAATGCATTTTGTCTTCTTCATTATCAAGTTTCTAATCATCTTATGAGCATGACCTTGTGTATCTATATTATGTTAGATGTATGTGAAGTTAGGAATTTCAAGAAATAGAATTGTGTTTATAAGTTTCAATTCTTGGTTAATCAATTGAGTTGTGTTCATGGGTTAATGAAAGTTAGATTGTGTATGTGATACCTTGAATTACATGTTTTTGAACCATGATTTAGCAATGAAAGGATCCCTTTTAGAGCCTTGAAAACATTCCCCAAAAGATGAGAATTTGATGCAAATTTCGGACCAAAACAGGGCAATCGCCGCACGTGCGGGAGTCACTGCCGCACGTGCTGCAAATGTTGAATTTTTGAGGTTTGGTTCTGCCTAAAAGGTACGTGCGGGACCTCAGAGCCGTACGTGCGGGGCCAACTGCCGCACGTGCGGGGCTCACAGCCGCATGTGCAGCTCATGCTGAAAAATATGGTTTGCTCCGTTTTGCGTGTAGAATCCTCTAATATTGTCGGAATGTGTATTTGATGCCTTTTCAATGTGTATAAGCTCCTTCGAAGTAAAGTGAAATAGAAAGTAATTTGATATGAAAGATGAACTAAATCGTGAGTTTTGAATATGTGCAGGGCACACTCCAAGAGGAACAAGCACGTCATCGCAACACTGTGAGTAGTAGTACGCTTTACTTACAGCTAACGAATGCCATTAGCATTCTGTTGTACATATTGATTATGCACTTATGCGAATGATTTAAGGAATGTAAATGTATGATCACTTTGCCTACTCTTATGATATCTGGGACTATGGTCAATATGTTTCAAGGGCTTTTATACCATATGTTCAAGGGCTTTAATGCCACGTGTTTCAAGGGCCTTGTGCCACCATGCTTTAAGGGCTGATAGCCACATTGTTTCAAGGGCTTATAGCCATCATGTTTATGTTGTAAGATTAGGCCTAAGGCCGTTATGTACTTAGCACAGAATCAGACTAACTATGTAAACTCTGCATTTTCATATGCATTGCTCTATTATGTTTCAAGTTAAGCATCGTTTTATTTAAGTATTACTGTTCACTAAGCCTGGCTCACTCTCTGTTATGTCTATTTTTGTAGGTAACCAACCAGGTGGTCAGTTCTAGCCCATAACGCCCGGTTTCTTTTGTCAATCTTCATGTGTCCCGGCACTATACGAGGCCATTTATTTTGTGAAGTTGTTAAGATGTTGTCTTGCTTTTTGAGTGCCGATCTAAGGTTGATGTATATAACTTCCATGTCTTTTGGTTTTGTTTATGCCCAATTATAGGGCTGGGTCTGTAAATGTGTATGTATATAACCGATGCCCAGGGATATAGTTTCAAACTTTATCTACTTATGGTGGTGCATGTGTTTATGAGATCCTGGCATATTAGAAATAGCTCAATGGAGTTTGTTGTATCATTGTTAATCTAAATTCTAGTGCTTCCGATAAGGCCCCGTATGTTATGTATCCCAGGTTTATCGTCCGTTTTCGAATAGGTCATGCCCAAACTTTTAGGGGCGAGTTAGGGGTGTGACAAGTGGTATCAGAGCACGAGTTGCTATCTCGCACACGGATCCATTGAGCTTTAGGGTGTCTAGAAAAGCTTTAGGCATCTTGCATGACATTCTGAAAGTATATGAAAGATCGATGGCAACGCTAAGTGTACTCTGATAAGGCTAACAATTTTGAATTTTGTCTATTGTATATAAATGATTGTTGTGTAGGCAATGGTGAGAACCAGGACAGAAGATGCGGAAGATGCTACTTCTGCACGGTTGGATAGAATGGAGAGAATGATTATGGAAATGGGCGGAGACCTTACGGCAACAACAGCAACAGCCACAATAGTAGCAACAGCCGCAAGAACAACCGCCACCACCACTGGTACCTCCTCCGGCAGTATAAGATTTCCATGCCGAAGACCGAACCATTACCCTTACGAAGGAGTTTTAAAAGATGAAACCACCATCCCTCAAAGGAGGAATAGAACCAATGAAAGCTGAGGCATGGGTGTTGGAAATAGAGAAGTTATTCGAAATCTTTCCCTGCACCGAAGCTCAAAAGGTGCAATTAGCTGCCTTCACTCTTGAGGACGAAGCACGGAGATGGTGGATGCTTATGAGGACTATACACCAAGGATTGACGTGGGACAAGTTTTTGGAATTGTTTTATGATAAGTATTTCCCTCAAAGTATGCGAGACAAGAAGGTGACAGAATTCGAGACTCTCAGACAAGGGAACAAGACTGTTGCTGAATATGAAGCCCAATTTGCAGAGCTAGCCCGGTTTGCACCGCAAATGGTGGACACGGACTATAAGAAGGCACGAAAATTTGAAGGGGGATTACGGGGATCAATTCTGGACTGAGTCAATATGTTGAAGTTGCCTACTTATGTAGATGTGTTGGAGAGGGCTGTTATAGCTGAGGGAAACCTTGCTGCTCAGAACCGGATTTCCGAGTGGAAAGGAAAGAGGCAGAACAATCAATGGTCAAAGGGGTCACCTACTCCACCCAACAAGAAACAAAGTTTAGGGACTTCAAATGCTTCTACCCCTAGTCAGGGTTCAATTCCCGTTTGTCCAGAATGTGGAAAGAAGCATTGTGGAACATGCTTATGGAAGACTGGAGCTTGTTTTCAGTGTGGCAAAATGGGACATTTGATAAGGGATTGCCCTCAGAGGAATCAATGAAATGACAGTCGGGCTGTTACTAGTTCAGTAGGGTCTGCACCAACCGCCTACACCAAGTCAGCTGCTAAACCTACTAACAATAAAGACACAGTGAGACAAGGCAGAGTGTTTGCATTGGTTCCGAGAGATGTGCAGAATGCGACAACGGTGGTATCAGGTATATTTATGGTTCACGGTTATTCTGCTTGTGTATTATTTGATTCTGGCTCTACTCATTCCTTCGTGTCAAAATTATTTGCACAAAACTTAGATAAAACTGAAGAAAAACTGTCTTATATGTTGTGTGTCTTCACCTTTGGGAGACTCTATGCTTTGTACTTTCGTCTATTTTGGTTGTGAACTTGAGCTTGGGGATATCTGGGTATATGCCAATCTGTTACCTCTTGACATGACCTATTTTGATATTATTCTGGGAATGGACTGGTTGGGTGAATATGGTGCAACTATAGATTGTCTGACTAAACAAATCAGTTTCCACCCTCCGGGACAACTAGAGACTACCTTACAGGGACATGGCGTGACTTCTCCACCTTATTTGATTTCCGCCTCAAAGGCTTGTAAACTAATCCAGAAAGGGTGTCAGGGGTATTTATGCAGCGTTTTAGAGGGGCAAGTGGTGAATGGGAAAACCGACAGGATCCCAGTTGTCTGTGAATTTCTGGATGTCTTTCCAGAGGAGTTACCAGGGCAGTTAATAGACCGTGAAATTGAGTTTACAATTGAAGTAGCACCGGGAACTCAACCCATTTCTAAGACTCCGTATAGAATGTCACCACTTGAGATGAAAGAATTGACAATGCAATTGCAAGATTTACTGGACAAAGGATTCATCCGTTCGAGTGTGTCTCCATGGGGTGCACCAATTCTGTTTGTGAAGAAGAAGGATGGAACACTCTGGCTTTGTATCGATTACAGGGAACTTAATAAAGTAACAATCAAGAATAAGTATCCTTTGCCAAGAATCGATGACCTATTTGATCAGCTTCAAGGGGCACAAGTCTTTTCTAAGATTGATCTACGATCTAGATACCATCAATTAAAGGTCAAGGCTGATGATGTTGAGAAGACGGCTTTTCGAACCCGGTACGGCCATTATGAATTTTTGGTTGTGCCCTTTGGAGTTACTAATGCCCCAACAGCCTTTTATGGATTTGATGAACCGTGTCTTTAAGCCCTATTTGGATGAATTTGTGGTGGTCTTTATTGACGATATTCTCATTTATTCAAAGAATGCAGAAGCTCATGAGAATCATCTTCGCTTGATCCTTCAAACCCTCCGGGAAAAGAAACTGTATGCAAAGTTGAAGAAATGTGAATTCTGGCTACTAGAGGTGGCATTTTTGGGGCATGTTATCACAAAGGAAGGAGTTTCTGTTGATCCACACAAGATTGAGGCGATCGTGAATTGGCCAACTCCCACTAACGTGATTGAAGTGCGTAATTTTATGGGGTTAGCCGGATATTATAGACGGTTTGTTCAAGATTTTTCCAAAATTGCTGTGCCACTCACACAACTGACTCGAAAGGGAGTTGTATTTGAATGGTCAGAAGAGCGGGAATCTGCTTTCCAGGAATTGAAGACAAAGTTGACTACAGCACTCGTGCTGGCCTTACCTTCCGGTACCGAAGGGTTTGTAATTTACAGTGATGTTTCCCATAAAGGACTTGGTTGTGTACTTATGCAGAATGGAAGAGTTATCGCCTACGCTTCTCGTCAACTGAAACCCCATGAGAAGAATTATCCCGCGCATGATCTTGAGTTAGCAGCAGTAGTCTTTGCTTTGAAGATATGGAGACATTATCTGTATGGCACTACTTGCGAAGTATACACCGACCACAAGAGTCTCAAGTACCTTTTTACTCAAAAAGAGTTGAATATGCGGCAGCGACGGTGGTTGGAACTTATTAAAGATTATGATTTGCAGATCCATTACCATCCTAGCAAAGCCAACACAGTTGCGGATGCACCTAGTCGAAAAAGTATGGGGACTTTAACAAACTTGGTTACAAGGCAAAAGGAATTGACATTTGAATTGAATAAGATGGAAGTAAATTTTGTGCTACATGGACAGGAAGCTTTAATGGCAGCAGTAATGGCTCAACCGACCTTACTTGAAGAAATTAAAGTGCACCAAATGGAAGACGAAACTCTAAGGAAGATACATGATGAGTTAGGAACCAAGGCAAAACCGGGGTTCAGTTTAGTAGATGTGGTGCTCAAATTTCAAAACCGGATATGTGTCCCCAATGTGTTGAATCTTAAACAAAAACTGATGGAAGAAGCCCATACTTCAAGATTTTCAATGCATCCAAGGAGTACCAAAATATATCGAGATTTGAAGCAAAATTTTTGGTGGCCAAATATGAAGAAAGAGATCACGGAGTTCATCTCTAAGTGTTTGCAATGTCAGCAAGTAAAAGCGGAGCACCAAAGACCTGTTGGTTTGTTGCAACCCCTTCCCATCCCGGAATGGAAATGGGAACATTTGACCATGGATTTTGTCGTGGGGTTACCACGGACTCCTCGGGGTATGAATTCAATATGGGTCATTGTGGACCGATTAACTAAGTCCGCTCACTTCCTACTAGTAAAGACTCAGTATAATGCAGATAAACTGGCGGTAATTTATGTAAATGAAATTGTGAGGCTTCATGGTGTTCCGGTCTCAATTGTGTCAGATAAGGATCCGAAGTTTGTTTCCAGATTCTGGCAAAGTTTACAAGAAGCAATGGGTACAGAATTAAAGTTCAGCATAACTTTCCACCCTCAGACTGACGGTCAATCCGAGAGAATGATACAGACTCTAGAGGATATGCTCCGTATGTGTGTGCTAGATTTTCAAGAAAGTTGGGAAACCCATCTACCGTTGGTAGAATTTGCGTACAATAATAGCTACCATTCGAGTATAGATATGGCCCCCTATGAAGCTTTGTATGGAAGACCATGTCGTTCTCCCGTGTGCTGGGCTGAAGTTGGAGATAAATCCTTGTTAGGGCCTGAAATTGTTCAATTGACAACTGAAAAAGTTCAAGTTATTTGGAAAAGATTAAAAACTGCTCAAAGTAGACAGAAAAGTTATGTGGATAACCGACAGAGGGATTTGGAATTTGAAGTGGATAGTCATGTCTTTGTGAAGGTTACTCCGATGAAAGGACACCCAAGATTCGGAAAAAGGGGTAAGTTGACACCCCGTTATGTTGGTCCCTTTCAGATTCTGGAAAGAGTGGGTCCGGTAGCTTACCGAGTTGCCCTTCCGCCAAATATGAGTCAAGTACATAACGTGTTCCATGTCTCTATGCTTCGAGGATACCTTTTGGATCCGTCACATGTCATTGATTACCACCAAATTGAGTTGGATGACAAGCTAATTTACGAGGAAAAACCAATTCGCATTTTGGACCAACAAGTGAAACAATTACGAAACCGAGAAATTCCAATAGTAAAAGTTGAGTGGCAAGAACATTATGGAATCGACGCAACTTGGGAAAAAGAAGAGGAAATGAAACACCAATACCCACACCTATTTCAATCCTAAGGTAAAACAAGTTTGGAGGACCAAACTTATTTAAGGGGGGGAGAGTGTAATAACCCGACCCTCGTACATGTTTTCTGATATATTTTCAGTCCCTGTTGTGTGTTTTTGAATGTTTATTATGAGATCCTATAAGAATTTACGGTTAAGTAAGTGAACTTCATGTTTAAGGATGCCTATCTATTTGATAAGAAATGTATCTGTTGCAACTATAAAGTTTGAATCAGAAATTGGAAGCCTTAGGGGCTTAATTATCTGAAATTGACTTGATAGACGTGATCAGCATAATTTTTAAGTAATATTAATCGTTTCTGTGAAATTTCAATTTGGGATGCTTAAACGATTGATTTTCGTCCTTATTCAAGCTTTACATATGTTTATCTATAAGAGCTTTATTGAACCCAAGACTTAGGAACTTTCTTATCACATATTCCCTGGGAGAGAAGTGAAGAGAGGTTAGGAACAAGGAAGAATTGAGAGAGATTAAAGTTCAAGGTAAGTTTAATTTCTATAGTTCAACCCTCTCCCTTAATTTGAAGTTGAAATGTCTTGTTGTTGTATGATCTAGTGTTGTCATGAAGTTTTGGAGTGTAAATGATGAATAATGGATAGGATGGCCTCATCACTTGATTATGTTATCTAACTTGAGCCATCTAGTAAGAAATACATTTTGTCTTCTTCATTATCAAGTTTGTAATCATCTTATGAGCATGACCTTGTGTATCTATATTATGTTAGATGTATGTGAAGTTAGGAATTTCAAGAAATAGAATTGTGTTTATAAGTTTCAATTCTTGGTTAATCAATTGAGTTGTGTTCATGGGTTAATGCAAGTTAGATTGTGTATGTGATACCTTGAATTACATGTTTTTGAACCATGTGTAGACACCCCATTTTTGACCGTCCTCAAGACTTGGACGTCACCGTTTGAACACTCGGTGATCATCCATGTTTGTGTTCGTCTTGAGTTCCCGGAGGTCTCGGCTACGTGCCTTGCCTCAGGATCTCTCGACTCGATTGTTTTGTGTTTGGTTTTGCACCAAACACTTGTGTTTTGCTTTTGAGGGGCAAGGAATGGCTTGTTAGACATCCCCACACCTCACCGACCACCGGCCATTGGTTTGTTACCATCGGCCAAATGTTTGGCCGACCGGCACTCTTTGTAGTCGACCGGCCATCTTTTTTGGTCAAATAGCATTTTTGGCTGGCCGACCACTGTGCATCTGCTTTTGGCAGATATTTTGTGCCAGCTGTGATAGCTGGCACCCACTTTGCCCCCCCTCCATACACGTATATGGAGGGATTTCACTCTTGCTTAGCTTGTTTTGAAAGCTTTGCATGAGTGATCCTCTATAAAGGGAGGGCCTCTCCTCCCTTCTCTAGGTGACAAAAATTTCCAGAGCTCTGAGTTTTAGGGTTAGGGTTTGTGTATCCTCTATCTCTATTTCTCCCTCTCTTTTGCTCTAAGTGTGTGTTTGTTCATAGTTTTGCATACAAACACCTAGTGCTACACCTTACCTTGGCTACTGAGGTGCTAGGGAGTTGTTCTTGAAGTTCATAAGCTGGTTTGGAGCTAAGGAAGCAGATGGAGTGCTGTTCTTGAAATGGGTCAACAAGGGTAAGAACTTCACCCTTTATTCCCCATTTTTGCATAGGCTTTTAGCCATGTTTGCTTGCTGTTTTAAGCTTAGTGTATAACATATAAAAGTCTTGTTTTTACTTGCTTAAAATAGTTGTTTGAGGTTGCTTTGTTGTTCGGGGCTGTTTGACCCCTCTTAGGGCTTGTTTGGCCCCCATTTTGTGCTATTTTGGTGAGCTCCGGGACCACTTTGTTTGGGCCTCCTCACCACTGAAATCTTGAGGGATTTCAGTGGTGAGGATAGTTGTTTAAGGTCCTAAGAAGGAGAGGTCCATCCCCTCTCCTTGTTGTCTTTAAACTTGCCATTTTAAGCCTCATGTGTGAGCACCATTTTTAAGATCATGTTGGCCATGTTTCAGTAGGTATTTGGTAGTATTTTGCCATGTTTTACCTCTATTTTTACTTGGTTTAGACACACCTTGCTTAGCTTGCATACTTGTCTTATAATGCCATGAATCGCCTTAACATGCTTTGTGCTTTGAGCCTTGTGTCTAGCATGTTTTTGGCCTAGCTTTGTGAAGCTTTTAGACTTGTTTTGCCATGCTAAAGGTCTGTTTTTGGTCATTTGGGTCATCCATGCTTTGCTTTGTATAGCTACCATGTAATCCCCCTTGTATGCCTTGAGCATTGACCCCTCTAGCATGCCATCCTTGCTTTGTTTTAGTGGTTTGGAACCACTTGCCATGCCATTTCAGTCCTTGTGGTGTGCTTGTATGCTTGCATTTGATGCCCCTTTAATGTGTTAAAAGGTTGTTGTCTTGTGCTCCATGTTTGGACCCTTTTGTATGCTTGCATGTTTAGACCATTTAGATGCCATCTAGGTGTGTCTTTGGTCTTGTTTAGACCTGCATTGGGGCTGTTTGGAGTCCCCTTGGCCCTTTGAGGCTTGGTTGGCATGGCCATGGTTTGAGCCCTTTGGTTGGTCTCAAGCTTTGGGCTTGTTAGCATGCTTTGATTGCTTGGTTTAGGTTGGTTTGGCACCATCCTCATGTGTTTTTCAGAGCTTAATATGCATGCCATATGACCATGTTCATATCTTTTAAGTGTGCTTAAGAGTTGCCTTTTGATGCTTAAGTATTGGACCATGTATGCATGCATGCTTGTATGTGCATTTGGCCCCATTTCCATAGCTTTTGGCCACTGTTTTGGGCCTAGTTGAGAGCTGCCCAAATTAGTTTAAGACCATTCTAGCATATTGTTGCATGCTTGCCTTATGTGTTGTTGCATATTTGGCCTTGTTCCATGCTTGTTACATTGCATCTTGCATAGTTGATACATTGCACATGTGCATGCTTAGGTTGTAATGCATTTGGCATGCATTGTACTTAACATGTTGTCCATATTGCATCTTGCATGCTTGCATGGTTAAATTACACTTTGCATGCTTGTTTGTTTGCATGCTTGCCCTCATGTTCATGTTGCATACTAGCTCATATGCCTAGGTTGCATTGCATTGGCATGCATGCTTTGCCCCTTGAATTAAGTATGATAGAGGTTGAGCTCATTGTTTGTTTATGTGCATTTCATTCCACATTGAAAATGCACAACTTGGTTTCTTGGGCCATCACGCATTGAAATGCACGATTGGTGGTTCGAGAATCAAGGACTATACTCCTTTGAGTCATAAATATGATAAGGAGTGTGGTTGGTGCAAACATTGCTTGAAATGCATTGCCATGCCATGTTTTGCCCTCTGCTGCTGTCAAAACAGGTTTCTGCAGGAAGCTTTGGCCGATCGATTACACCAAGTGCCGACCGACCAACAATGGATAGCTGAGAGCTAAATGGATGGTCGGTGACCATCCCATTATGGTCGGTGGTGTTTCCACTTGGTCGGTGGTGTTCTACAATGTCCATAGAGTGTACCCTGGGACTTGCACAATTTCCAGAAGAGCAGAGCAGGGAAAACAGAGGCAGCTTGTGCATGGCGACGGATTTTCGAGCGAACCCGAGCACGCGTGCATTGGACCCTCTTCCCGAGGCCTTTTACTGCTTTCTTAACTTACTTGATTTGTTAATTAATTAATTGGTCTGTAAATATTTAATTAGCTTGTAGGTTAATTAATTGCATTATTCTTTCGGTCCCTCCGGGCAATGGCGAATTTGTAATAAGTGTGGGTGCGTGTGTGCATGTCTTCCAACCCCCACTTCTTTCTCCCTTTTACTTACCTGCTTTTGATGGTTAGTATTAGGGCATATCTAATTTAGCATACCTTATGCTATGCATGCGTGCATTCATTCATCGGTATTGCATGCACCGGGCTCGGCGCATCATGCTAACTGCATAGTATTTCAAATCAAACTTGAATACATGTTATCTGTCGCATCTCACATGCCATTCATAGATTAGCCGAGCCTATTCTAGTGACATTTTGTATTTGATGCATTAGGCACTTAACATGGACTCGGATCATGCATTGATTGCTAACGAGTTCTTTGTTTTGGCTCGGAGTACGCTGTAAGTATTTATGCTTTAGCATCTCGCACGAGTGTGAATGTTAGCATGACAGCATGCTTACCATGTGGCTATATGCTTAGTTGATATAACTACCTGAATGCCTGTGGGTGAAGGTTGGATTGTTTGAGTTGGAACAACTCGTTGAAATCCGTGTTTTAGCCTACTTGCGAGTAGCAAATTTTAAACCAATTTCCAAACAAAACGGATATGCAATGTTTCGTTCCAAATTAGACGATCTAGTCTATACTTTTGTGTTTCGCGCATCACATAGTAAGATTAGCTAATTAATCGGAATAAGAACACATAACGTTTTCAAAACTAGATATCATGGTTAGTAGAGGCCGATCTTCAGATCGGGCGAGAGGGGGTGCTCATAGCTGACCTTCCCCAATCGTACCCAAGTTCCCGAGCCGAGGCAACTTTGGTGATGACGGACACGTGGCCTTAGGCAAACAAGTCAGGGTTTCCTAAATTCCCCCATAAAAAATATTTAGGTGGCGACTCTGTATCTGGCAAAGCAGTCCATGTTTGGCACTTCTTTTCTAAAAATCTGTTTTCTCAAAATGATTTGCCGGATTTTGACTCTTTGGTTCAGATTAAGAACCGTGACAATTTGAGTCCGAACTGTAGCGTGAGGCCCACGGGCGCGTCTACACCATGATTTAGCAATGAAAGGATCCCTTTTAGAGCCTTGAAAACATTCCCCAAAAGATGAGAATTTGATGCAAATTTCGGACCAAAACAGGGCAATCGCTGCACGTGCGGGACCTCAGGGCCGCACGTGCGGGGCTCACAGCCGCACGTGCGGCTCATGCTAAAAAACATGGTTTGCTCCGTTTTGCGTGTATAATCCTCTAATATTGTCGGAATGTGTATTTGATGCCTTTTCAATGTGTATAAGCTCCTTTGAAATAAAGTGAAACAGAAAGTAATTTGAAATGAAAGATGAACAAAATTGTGAGTTTTGAATGTGTGTAGGGCACACTCCGAGAGGAACAAGCACGTCATCGCAACACTGTGAGTAGTAGTACGCTTTACTTACAGCTAACGAATGCCATTAGCATTCTGTTGTACATATTGATTATGCACTTATGTGAATGATTGAAGGAATTATGCGAATGATTGAAGGAATGTAAATGTATGATCACTTTGCCTACTCTTATGATATCTGGGCCTATGGTCAATATGTTTCAAGGGCTTTTATGCCATATGTTCAAGGGCTTTTATGCCATATGGTCAAGGGCTTTAATGCCATATGTTTTAAGGGCCTTGTGCCACCATGCTTTAAGGGCTGATAGCCACCATGTTTCAAGGGCTTATAGCCATCATGTTTATGTTGTAAGATTGGGCCTAAGGCCGTTATGTACTTAGCATAGAATCAGACTAACTATGTAAACTCTGCGTTTTCATATGCATTGCTCTATTATGTTTCAAGTTAAGCATCGTTTTATTTAAGTATTACTGTTCATTGAGCCTGGCTCACTCTCTGTTATGTCTGTTTCTGTAGGTAACCAACCAGGTGGTCAGTCCTAGCCCATAACGCCCGGTTTCTTTTGTCAGTCTTCATGTGTCCCAGCACTATACGGGGCCATTTATTTTGTGAAGTTGTTAAGATGTTGGCTTGCTTTTTGAGTGCCCATCTAAGGTTGATGTATATAATTTCCATGTCTTTTGGTTTTGTTTATGCCCAATTATAGGGCTAGGTCTGTAAATGTGTATGTATATAACCGATGCCCAGGGATATAGTTTCAAACTTCATCTACTTATGGTGGTGCATGTGTTTATGAGATCCTGGCATATTAGAAATAGCTTAATGGAGTTTGTTGTATCATTGTTAATCTAAATTCTAGTGCTTCCGATAAGGCCCCGTATGTTATGTATCCCAGGTTTATCGTCCGTTTTCGAATAGGTCATGCCCAAACTTTTAGGGGCGAGTTTGGGGTGTGACATGTCACGTGTTCTTCAGGGTCAACAAATTGATGAGGCTGGACCTAGTTCTATTCCATTTCGAACATACAATCGTAGGAGACGAGTACATGATAGGTAGTTGGTTTTGTGGTAATCTTGTTTTGTTATTTTGTAATGGAAAAGAAGTACTCTTTTGATGTTTTGTAATGAACAAAAATTACTCTACCAATATTTTGTAACAAACAAGTATTCATGGTTTCCATTTTTGGTAATCAACAGGAAGTATTATGCCGATGCATTTGATACACTACAATGAACAAGTACTACCATGTCCATTAAATTAACTCAAAGCTTAATCCAACTCAACTATTTAAATTGCATAACTACAACTCAACTCACATACATCATTACTCATCAAGGTTAATACAATTAAATGTCTCTCTAGTAGCTACCTCTGAATGAACAACTTCTTTAAAATGCTCAATTCGGCGACTATATGCAGTACCCTATCCAGCCACACATGAATGATGAAACTTGCACCAATTGGTAGCTATCGGTGGAACTGGATGACTCGGTAACATGAACACCTACATTGACAAAGCTCTAAGTATGAGAGCGATGCAGTACAAAATGATAAATGTATTACACAAATAATAATGCTATACCTGGACAAAATGATTCCCATTAACAAACCCAATAGCAATCTCACGCTGTTGAAGTTGTGATATTGGCACTGATCGTAGGGGGAGGAAAGTAAGGCATTGTTGTGCAAATAAGTGGTACAATACCACATTATAACAATGTCATGACCCAAACCCAACCCTAAAGGTTTGGTCTATGACCGGCCCGTATATCGGCCTCAAACAGAATTTTTAAATAATACTTAGTTACATACGGGGCCTTAAGCGGAAGCAATAACAAGAAAAGACAACATCCATTGAGCTTGTGCATACATGATGGCTTAATTAGATACATTTCCTGAGTTACATATACAACCATAGAATTATACAGATCTCACACACACTTAAATACGACTCCAAAAAGAAATATACAATTCTTAGAATACCAAAATTAAGGCCTCAACACGGAGGCGTAACCCAGGCGGCTTGGTAGACAGGTAGACCTCAATATAATTCTAGTGTCAATCCCCCGATGGCTCACCTACATAAATATACATAAAAGCGGAGTGAGCAAGGCTTAGTGAATAATAGTACCTAAATGCTCAATTTAAGCATAATACATAGCAATGCATAAGTAAATGCAAAGATCACATGAATAATCTATTCCTGTTTTCATTTCAAAATGGCCTTAGGCCCAATCGTAAGACATTATGGCTTTAAGCCTTTGAATGGATTGGCGATAGCCCTTGAACATATTAACATTAAGCTTTTACACATGTTGGCGTATAGCCCTTGAACATATGGCATGAAGCCCTTAAACATGTTGGCATATTGCCCTTGTACATATGGCATGAAGCCCTTGAACATATGGCATAAAGCCCTTGAAAGATTGGTATGAAGCCCTTGAAAAGTTGGCACTAAGCCCTTGAACATGCATGTATGAACCCAAGAGGTGTCTCACACGGATTCTAGAGGTGACTCACGTCGTAGCACTTAGTTCCGTGTAGCACTTTGTTTCATATCATAATAACTTATACGAATTAGCCATAGGCCCAGATTGGCTTTAAGCCCAGTCATGTATGTATGGACTCAAGAGGTGGCTCGTACGGATTCTAGAGGTGACTCGCATTGCAGCACTTATGTCACACCCCGAACTCGCCCCTAAAAGTTCGGGCATGACCTAGGTAGAAACAGACACTGAACCTGGTATACATAACATATGGGGCCTGAACGGAAGCATTTAACAATATAAATTAACATAAATAAAAGAACTATATCCATTGAGCGACCACTATCATACCGGGATCACAAACTGAACATAATGCAAACAAACATATAGTGGTATGCATCTGAGAATTTAGCTATGGACATATACATATACAGACCCAGCCCCTATAATTGGGCGTAACAAACACAATAAGAAGTAAAAGAATTATAAACACTTCAACCTTAGACAGATAAACAGGGTATAAAACCAAAAGCTTAATAAAACTCCATAGAATGACTGCCTTTACTTAAGTGCCTGGACCGTCCGAGGTTGACACCACAAGGAGCGGATGCCACGGGTAAGACTGACCTCCAGGTAGGATGCCTACAGGAACAAACGTAACATAAGGTGAGCCAAGCTCAGTGAATAGTACTACTTAAATAAAACGATGCTTAACTTGAAACATAATACATATCAATGCTTATATAAAGAAAGAGAGCATATGGTTTAATTCTATCTTAAGTTTAGAATGATCTTGTCTCACACATTGGCCCTCGGCCTAACAGATCCATAACTTCACAAATTGGCCCTCGGCCTCATCGATTCATGACTTCATAGCTTCACAAATTGGCCCTTGGCCTCTTAGATTCACAGGTTCACAAATTGGCCCGCGGCCTCATAGATTCACACGTTCACAAATTGGCCCACGGCCTCATAGATTCACAAGTTCACAAATTGGCCTGCGGCCTCATAGATTCACAAGTTCACAAATTGGCCCGCGGCCTCATAGATTCACAAGTTCACAAATTGGTCCGCGGGCTCATAGATTATACAGAATGGCCATAGGCCCATATTGGCTTTAAGCCTAGTTCATATATGTATGGATTCAAGAGGTGTCACACATGGACTCTAGAGGTGGCTCACAATGTCATGTATTACTTAGTTCCAAGTAGCACTTTGTTCCATACCAACAATTAATAGGTCTTACAGACCAAACCATACATACCATGTCATACCATAACGGAAATAAATTCATATATATGCATTAAGCTTGAATTGTAAATAGAAATCAGAATTCATACTTGCTTATCTCTGGTATAAAGCACTCTTGTTAGTTCACATAAAGAAATTCCCCTGTACCGAGAGCTTGTGCTAAGGATGCCTTGAATATCGTTATATAGATGGACAATCATTCAGTGATTCACAACGTAACTTGTCAAATAGACCATTTCTTGTCATATTATGTTATTATCGTACGCTTACTAAAAGAGAATAATTCACATTCTCATGAGGGTCACACCACAATATGAACCTTTGCACTTATATTGTAGATTCTGAATAACTTCAATTCATATGTAACATAACAAATAACTTCAAATTCATATGGTTACACATAGCTTTTCCATTTTTCTGATTCTTCGAAGGTGTCCACACTTGATAACCTATAACTGATTGGCCTATGGCCTATGAACAATAAAATAGTCTACTCTCATATTTACTTAGAATCTGTTCTTCAAGAATGAACATAATTTCTCGTTATTCGTTAAGAAATTGTGTAGTTTACTTGATCTATTAATCCATAGCATACGCAAAGCATATATATATTAACATAGTTGACGTGTAATTAACAAAGTATTAACGGTCACTGTTACGTCATTCACATACGTTAATATAGTTAACGTAAGTTTAACAGAACATTCCCGATAATTAATAGCGAGAGGTAAGCACATTTACAGATGGGATTAGTTCAGAGATACGTAAATACCATGGTTCCATAGTGCTTATACGTTCCCTTTATTCGTCAAGAGTCACTATAGCTAGCTTGCAGAGAACAGGATGTTAGAGTGTACTGCTCAATAATGCTTCTTCCAACTCAATCTATTGTCAACATTATTACTTGCAAGGAATGTAGTATCACAATAAGAATCAGTAACAATAATTGAACATACAACTACCGTACTACTACTCACAGTGCTACAACGGAGTGTTTGTCCTTCTTGGAATGTGCCCTGTACACATACATAACTTAGGCATTAGTTCTTTTTCTTTCTTAAGTCATTCCCTGCATCATTTCACTTCGCACGAATTTACAAGCATCTTAGGAACATCAAACATGAATTTCAAAAATACCAGAGGGTTAAGCACGCAAAACAGAGCGAACAAATTTTTGCAGTTTGGGCCGCACGTGCGGCTGTGAGCCCCGCATGTGCGGCAGTGCTTCCCGCACGTGCGGCAAGAAGCCCCACACGTGCGGCGATTCTGGCAGAATGCAGTTCGAAAATTCAGAAAAAAGCCCAATTTTTGGTACACTTTCTCAAGGCTCAAAATAAGTACTTTAATGGCTAAATTGTGGTCCAAAATCCATGTTAACAAGATTCACAAACACATATTACTCTAACTATTGTTTCAATTGTTAATCTTGAACTCAAAAACATATTAAATTCCAAAGTATTTCCATCACCCACATAAACACACACACTTACATACATCATCCTATCCACCTAGATCAATTCAAGCTTAAAAATGGAAGAATTAAGATATATATATATATATCCTTTTATCATGTTAACCACCCATCATACACTTGCAGAAGTCCATTACAATTCTAAATCACACAACACCAAGAAATTCCCATCCATTTTCAAGAGAAGAGTTAATTAAAATCTACAATCAACATACCTTGAGTTTTGAAATCCCTTAAACCTTCTCAATCTCTTCCTTGGAAGCCTTTTCTTCTTTCTCCCTAATTCTCCTCTCCTAACCCTCTCAGGAGATATTTTTGTTTTTAAGGCTCAAAGTCAATGATCAAAGCATACATATATCTTATGTCAAATAGCTAAAGCATACATTTATATATAAAAAGTGAATAGGACAAAACTTAATCAAGTTAATCATTCCAAATTGAAATTCCACAAAATGCTTATTATTACTTAAAAATTATGCTGATTTCAAATGTAAAATCAATTTCGGATTATTAAGCCTCTAAGGCTCTCAATTTCAGATTTGAACATCCCAATTATAACAGATTTTTCTCTTGTTAAACAGATATGACTCTAGAATCTTAAGATTCACTTAATTAAACTCAATGCCACATGGAATTTCACAATAGGCGTATAAATATACAGAATAAGGGGACTGAAAATATACCAGAATCACAGACGGGGTTCGGGTTATTACACTCTCCCCCCTTAAATAAGTTTGGTCCCTCAAACTTGTTTTACCATGTGACAAAGTGGAAATCTTAGTCTCACATTATTGCCCAATTCGATCATAGCTGTTCACATTCTTTAGTTCGAACAATTCACAGGGTAATCCAATACTTATTACAATCATTCCAAAGTTCTTAACATAATAAGCATCGCACTAGAATAAAAGAAAACATCTCATATTTTTATTTCACAGGATCTTATATCGCATAAGATAAGAGTCCTTGGCTGGACATTCCAGACATAAAATCCCCAGTAGGCAGGGTTTGTAATCACAACATTTCGTGTCAATAAGTTACATTGCATCGATTCCCAGGTATAGAAACATATAAATAGCATTCTTCTACACACATAATTCATATATTTCTACAGCATACGTTAATTCCATTCACAATATGTTCTTTACTACGTTCATAACCAAATTGATCCAACCTTAATAGTTCATGTGTAACTCTCATTAGAAAATACATGTTCAAACTTGCCCAATGAGTATTCCTTGGGTAAATTATGTATTACCTTTCACACAAAAGTAAATCATCAATTAAGGTTATATGCATTTTTCAAATGAAATAGATTCAAACTGTATTAGGCATAATGAAATTAGACACCAGAGCCCATCATTAAAGTTCTGTTTATTTAACAAGGTTTACTTTATTCCGACTGCCACATTTAGCTCCACAATTTGTTCGTAGTGTTCCCCGGTTTCTGAAAGCGTATCAAAATTATATTATTATATTGGTTCAAAAGAATATGTAATAGTTCCTGACAAGGTCAGTATAACAGACACATATCGTTGATTTTCATAGCATTACTTTTAAATATAGTACTACATAAAGAGTCATATTCTGAATATCGAAGCGAGTACCATACCGTTTCACAAATTCATACATACCATGTCATACCATAACGGAAATAAATTCATATATATGCATTAAGCTTGAATTGTAAACAGAAATCAGAATTCATACTTGCTTATCTCTGGTATAAAGCACTCTTGTTAGTTCACATAAAGGAATTCCCCTGTACCGGGAGCTTGTGCTAAGGATGCCTTGAATATCGTTATATAGATGGACAATCATTTAGTGATTCACAACGTAACTTGTCAAATAGACCATTTCTTATCATATTATGTTATTATCGTACGCTTACTAAAAGAGAATAATTCACATTCTCATGAGGGTCACACCACAATATGAACCTTTGCACTTATATTGTAGATTCTGAATAACTTCAATTCATATGTAACATAACAAATAACTTCAAATTCATATGGTTACACATAGCTTTTCCATTTTTCTGATTCTTCGAAGGTGTCCACACTTGATAACCTATAACTGATTGGCCTGTGGCCTATGAACAATAAAATAGTCTACTCTCATATTTACTTAGAATCTGTTCTTCAAGAATGAACATAATTTCTCGTTATTCGTTAAGAAATTGTGTAGTTTACTTGATCTATTAATCCATAGCATACGCAAAGCATACATATATTAACATAGTTGACGTGTAATTAACAAAGTATTAACGGTCACTGTTACGTCATTCACATGCGTTAATATAGTTAACGTAAGTTTAACAGAACATTCCCGATAATTAATAGCGAGAGGTAAGCACATTTACAGATGGGATTAGTTCAGAGATACGTAAATACCATGGTTCCATAGTGCTTATACGTTCCCTTTATTCGTCAAGAGTCACTATAGCTAGCTTGCAGAGAACAGGATGTTAGAGATTACTGCTCAATAATGCTTCTTCCAACTCAATCTATTGTCAACATAATTACTTGCAAGGAATGTAGTATCACAATAAGAATCAGTAACGATAATTGAACATACAACTACCGTACTACTACTCACAATGCTACAACGGAGTGTTTGTCCTTCTTGGAATGTGCCCTGTACACATACATAACTTAGGCATTAGTTCTTTTTCTTTCTTAAGTCATTCCCTGCATCATTTCACTTCGCACGAATTTACAAGCATCTTAGGAACATCAAACATGAATTTCAAAAATACCAGAGGGTTAAGCACGCAAAACAGAGCGAACAAATTTTTGCAGTTTGGGCCGCACGTGCGGCAAGAAACCCCACACGTGCGGCGATTCTGGCAGAATGCAGTTCGAAAATTTAGAAAAAAGCCCAATTTTTGGTACACTTTCGGGCACACAGCTCGTTTTCTGGCACACGGCTCATTTTCGGGCACACGGCTCATTTTAGGGCACACAGCTCATTTTCGGGCACACGACTCGTTTCCGGGCACACACCTCATTTTTCGGGCACAGGGCTCTTTTTCTTGGGCACACGGCTCATTTTCGGGCACACGGCTCATGTTTTGGGCATACGGCTCATTTTCGTGCACTCAGCTCATTTTCGGGCACACAGCTCATTTTTTGGGCATACGGCTTATTTTTCGGGCACACAGCTCGTTTTCGGGCACACGGCTCATTTTTCGTGCACACGGCTCATTTTCAGGCACACAGCTCATTTTCGGGCACACGACTCGTTTCCGGGCACACACCTCATTTTTCGGGCACAGGGCTCTTTTTCTTGGGCACACGGCTCATTTTCGGGCTCACGGCTCATTTTCGTGCACTCAGCTCATTTTCGGGCACACAGCTCATTTTTTGGGCACACGGCTTATTTTTTGAGCACACAGCTCGTTTTCGGGCACACGGCTCATTTTTCGGGCACACGGCTCATTCTTCAGGCACACAGCTCATTTTCGGGCACACAGCTCGTTTTTGGGTACACAGCTCATTTTTTGGCACACGGCTCATTTTCGGGCACACGGCTCATCTTCGGGCACATGGCTCATGTTCAAGCACACGGCTCATTTTTCAGCACACAGCTCATTTTCGGGCACACGACTCATTTTCCGGGCACACAGCTTGTTTTCGAGCACACAGCTCATTTTTCGGGCACACGACTCTTTTTCTCGGGCGCACGGCTCATTTTCGGGAACACAGCTCATTTTTTGGTCGCACAGCTCGTTTTCGGGCACACGGATCCTTCGGGCACACAGATTGTTTTCATGTACGCAGCTTATTTTTCAGGCACACGGCTCTTTTTCTCGGGTACACGGCTCATTTTTGGGCACACAGCTCTATTTTCGGGCACACGGCTCATTTTCGGGCACACGGCTCATTATCGGGCGCACGGCTCATTTTCGGGCACACGGCTCGTTTTCGGGCACATGCTCATTTTTCGGGCACACGGCTCTTTTTCTTAGGCACACGGCCCATTTTCGCGCACACGGCTCATTTTTCGGGCACACGACTCTTTTTCTCGGGCACACAACTCGTTTTCGGGCAAAAAGCTCATTTTTTGGGCACACGGCTCATTTTCGGGCACACAACTCATTTTCCGGGCACACAGCTCGTTTTCGGGCACACGGCTCATTCTTCGGGCACACGGCTCATTTTTCTGGCACACGGCTCATTTTCGGGCACATGACTCATTTTTCGACACACGGCTCATTTTTCGGCATAAGGCTCGTTTTCGGGCACACGGCTCATTTTCGGGCACACGACTCTTTTTCTGGCACACAGCTCATTTTTCAGGCACACGGCTCGTTTTCGGGCACACAGCTCATTTTCGGGCACACGGCTCGTTTCCGGGCACACACCTCATTTTTCGGGCACATGGTTCTTTTTCTCGGGCACACGTCTCATTTTTGGGCACACGGCTCATTTTTTGGGCATACGGCTCATTTTCGTGCACACAGCTCATTTTCAGGCACACAGCTCATTTTTGGGGCACACGGCTCATTTTTCGGGCACACAGCTCGTTTTTGGGCAGATGGCTCATTCTTTTGGGCACACGGCTCATTTTCGGGCACACAGCTCATTTTTCGGGCACACAGCTCATTTTGTGGCACACGGCCATTTTCGGGCCCACGGCTAATCTTCGGGCACACGGCTTATTTTTCGGGCACACGACACTTTTTCTCGGGCACACGGCTCATTTTTCGGGCACACAGCTCACTTTCCGGGCACACAGCTCGTTTTCAGGCACACGGCTCATTTTCGGTCACATGTGTAGACACCCCATTTTTGACCGTCCTCAAGACTTGGACGTCACCGTTTGAACACTCGGTGATTATCCATGTTTGTGTTCGTTTGGAGTTCCCGGAGTTCTCGGCTACGCGCCTTGCCTCAGGATCCCCGAACTCGACTGTTTTGTGTCTGGTTTTGCACCAAACACTTGTATTTTGCCTTGGAGGGGCATGGAATGCCTTGTGAGGCATCCCCACACACCACCGGCACTAGCTAGAGGCCACCGACTGGTTTTTGTTGCCACCAACAATATATATTGTCGGTCGGCACTATTTGTTGCCAGTCGGCAGTCATTTTTGTCAAAATGACATTTTTGGGCAGCCGATTACTGTTCAGTTGCTTTTTCAGATATTTTGAGGCAGCTGTATGGCATTGGCTTCTCCTCCATACACGTGTATGGAGGGATGCCTCTCTTGTTTTGCTTAGTGACTAAGCTTACAAGATTGCCTCCTCTATAAGAGGAGGCCTTGTCTCCCTTGCTTTAGGGTTAGAAAAATTGGAGAGGAGAAGGAAGAGCTCTGGTTTTTAGGGTTTGCTTTGGTATATCTAACCTATATCTATATCTCTTCTTCTCTTGCCCTTGTGTGTGTTTGTGTCTCACTATTGCACATCAACACCTAGTGTTTCACCTTTTCTTGGTTTCTGAGGTTCCAAGAGGTTGTTCTTGGTGTTCTTGGCTGGATTTGAGCCCAAGGAAGCAACAACATCAACACTTGTGAAGGTGGTCAACAAGGGTGAGAAACTTGCCTTTTATTCCCCATTTTTGCATCCTTTTTTTACCTGTCTTAAAGCTGTTTTTGTGTTTAGTGTATAACAAAAAAAAGTTCTGTTTTTAAGCCCTCTTAATTGTTTGTTAAGGGTGTTTTGTGGTTTGGGTGTGTTTGACCACCCTTAGGCCTTGAAAGGCCTCATTTTGTGCAAGTTTCGAGACTTTGGTGTTTGGGCCTCTTCACCACTGAAATCTTGAGGGATTTCAGTGGTGGAGATGGTGCCTTGAAGTCTCCAAAAGGGGAGGGCCACCCCCTCTCCTTGTTGTCCTTGAAAGGGACCATTTTTGGTCTCTTAAGGAGCCTTTTGTTCAAGTGTGTGTTGATCATGTCTAGGCAGCATTTCATGCTTATTATGCCATAATATAATCATGTTGTATGTTGGTTTTGGTACTCCATGCATGTTTTGCATAGATGCTTTGTAATGCCATGTTTAGGCCTTAAGTTGCTTTGGGTTGTAAACCTTAATTCGAGCATGATTTAGGCTTGGAATTATGAATGTTTTGTGCTTATTTTGCCATGCTTTAGGTCTGTCCATAGTCGTTTGGATTGATTTTGGCATGCTTAGTATAGCTCCTTTGCATTTGTGGCTTGTCGGGCTTGTATGCCTCAAGTATGTGAATGTGTAGCATGTGTTGCTTGCATCATTTTGGTGGTTTGGAACCACCTAACATGTAATATCAGTCCCTTTGGCATGCCCATATGCTTGCCTTAGTCGCCTCTTTATTGCTTTGAGAACATGTGTTGTATGCCCTTTGTTTTGGCCATTATGCACGCCTTTGAATTTGAGCCACTTAGATGCCATCTAAGTAGTCCTTTGGCCTTGCTTTAACATGCTAAAATTCTGTTTTTAGTTGTTTAGTGCATGCCATGTTTGTTGTGATTAAATGTGCTTCAAAGCTTCATGACTTGCCTCAAGTGCTTGGACTATGCTTGCATGCTTATGTTTGTTTCATTTGGCTTGGTTTGGCACCATATTCTAGCATGAATTTCGGAGCTTATATTGCATGCTAGTTGTCCATGATATCCCCTTTCAAATGTGTTTGGAAGTTGCTTGTTTAAGGCTTAAAGTGTTGGTCCAACTTACTTGCATGTGTGCATATGTGTTTAGCCCTCATTTTTGGGCATTTTGGCCACTGATTTTAGGCCCACTTGGAGTTGCCTAAGTCATGTTTAAGACCGTCATTTGTTTGCTTGCATGCTTACCTCATGTTTGCTTGTGTGCTTGCATTGTTTGTTCACATGCTCATGTTACATCCCTAGCTAACATGATTAGGTTGCAATGCATCTTGCATGCATGCCTTGTCCCTTGATTTGGTGATGGGGATTGGGCTCTTTGATTATATGGTTTGCATTTCATTTGAAATAGAAGTTGCACACTTGGCTCTTTGGGCCATCATGCATGGAAATGCGTGATTGGTGGCCCGAGAATCGAGGCACATCCTCCTTTGAGTCGCAAACATGATAAGAAATGTGTTTGGTGCATACATTGCTTGAATTGAGCTGCCATGCAAGATTCTGCCCTCTGCTGCTGTGAGTTGCAGGTTCTGCAGGAACTTATTGCCGGCCGGCAGTATTTAGTGCCGACCGGCAGTCCATCAATGGCCGGTGGACCTATTTCGTGACGATGACCACATCCTTCAGCCGGTGATGTCCCCTTTCAGCCGGTGGTGATCCCCAGTATTCAGAGAGGCATCCTTGAGACTTTGGCAGTTTTTAGAGGAGCAAAGCAGGGAAAACAGAGGCAGGCTAGGTATGGCAGTGCAATTCCGAGCGGAATCCGAGCGCGCATGCATTGAGCCCTCGCCCCGAGGCGGTTTGTTGTTTTTCTTAGATTAATCAATTTGTTAATTTAATTAATTTGTAATATTTAAATAGCTTGCGTAGTTAGTTAATTTGTATTATTATTTGGTCCCTCCGAGCGAGGGCAAACCTGTAATAAGCGTGTGTGAGTAGTGTGTATGTCTTCCAACCCCCACTTCTTTCTTCCCTTTTATTTACCTGCTTACGATGGTAGATTAGGGCACGCTTATTTTAGCATACCTTATGCAATGCATGCGTGCATCCATGCATTTGTTGACATGCACCGGGCTCGGTACGTCATTCAAACTACATCTGTATTTCAATTCCAAATTGAATACGTGATAGTTGTAGCATTTCACATGCCATGTTTAGGGTTAGCCGAGCCTGCTCTACTGCATCTCTGTGTGTGTTGCATTAGCCACTTGACATGAATTAGGGCATGCATTTTTGCTAACTAGTTTACTGTTTTGGCACGGAGTACGATGTGAGTATTTATGCTTTAGCATATCGCATGCGTGTGAATGTTAACATGACAGCATGATTACCATGTGGCTAAGTGCTTATATGAGATAAACTGTTTGAATGCTTGTGGGTGGAGGTTGGATTGCTTGAGTTGGAAAAACTCGTTGAAATCCGTGTTTTAGCCTACTTGCGAGTAGCAAATTCCGAAGCCTTTTCAAAACAAACGGATATGCAATGCTTATTTCCAAATTAGGCAATCTAGTCTATACTTGTTTGCTGTGCGCATAACATAGTAATTCTAGGCTAATAACCGGAATAAGAACACATAACGTTTTCAAAATCGGATATCATGGTTAGTAGAGGCCGGTCTTCGGACCGGGCGAGAGGGGGTGCTCATAGCTGACCTTCCCCGATCGTACCCAAGCTCCCGAGCCAAGGCATTTGGTGATGACAGACACGTGGCCTTCGGCACCGAGTCAGGGTTTCCTAAATTTCCCATTTTAAAAAATATTTAGGTGGCGACTCTGTATTTGGCAAAGCAGTCCATGTTTGGCACTTCTTTTCAAAATCTGTTTTTTCTCAAAACGATTTGCCAGAGTTGGACTCTTTGGTTCAGATTTAGAACCGCAACAAAAATCGAGTCCGAACTGTAGCGAGGTCCCCCGCGGGCTTGTTACAGTTTCTGGCGACTCTGTTGGGGATTTTAGAGAGCTTGACTCGAACTCGTGATATCCTGTTTTGACTACACTTATGTGTTTCTTTGCATTGCATGTGCATTGGTGCGCCTAGGACACCGTGTTGGCCATCTGCTATTCCTGAGCGGTTTGCTGGAGGCTTGTCTTGTCAAGGCATGTCCATAAGGCTGACCGGTTGCAGGCTCTGCCAGTATGGGAACACAAACCCCGGTTTTACCGGGGCACCCTTTTTGACCATTCGACCTAGTGCATATTCGGATCCATAGTGACCATTCCAAACTAGGACAGGTTGCTTACCCGATATAGGTTGTTTGAAACCGCTGCGTGCGTAGTGAAACCCTAGCTCCTGACAAAATAGGACAGGGAAACCCTACCCCAACGTAGGGGTGTTTTGGCTCTCTTTTACCTGCTATGTGCTTTTAGAGTATATCTCTGCAGGGAACGCATGTATCAGTTTGCAAGTTTGAACATCAGGCTCGAGGGCGCTAGTATCAGTGTTGTTGAGAATCAGTTATATCCGCGGCTATCAGTTCAGTTCTGAACAGTGATTCTGGGGAACAGTGATCAGTAGCAGAGTGCAGTTGTTCGGCTACACCTGTGTTTGATCTGTTAGGGGCTGAAATGCTGCTTGTTTTTCCGTTTCAGTTCAGAGATTCAGAGAGTTGATCCAGAACAGTTAGTGTCTTCTCCTTGCTGAGGCAGGACTGAGCATGACGCAGAATTCAGAAGAGATCGTGGTCATGACGGCCGCGTTGGATCAAGGAATCACCCTACACAGTGAGACTACTGTTGATATGCCGCATCCACCCAGATCGCCGGCTGCGCACCCAATTTGGACCCCTCAACTATATCAGGCTCGCGAGCCTACTACATTTGAACTAATGGGAATGATAGGTGATCTTCAAAGATCCGTGGCGGATCTCGCCTATGGAATGTCAGCTTCACCGCCAACCACACCGTATGTCGGGAGCTTTATACCCCAGGAGCCCCCGCTGTTGGGCCGAATTGTTATCGAACTTAGTCAACCAGAGATGGCCTCCAGTTACAACAATGACATGTCAACACCAACTCAAATCCTAGATCAGGCTGAGGCCCGAGACAAAGGCAAGATGAAGACAGATGCCGACCCTATCGAATAGCTGCTGTGGGCAGTCGAGGCTATGAAAGCCGGGGGGATGAACAAGCAACAGATATCCGCAGTTATGTCAAAAGCTGTGGAGGATGCTTTCCCCACCCCGCCTGAGGGCAATTCCAGACAATCAGAGAATCGGGATAGGCCCCGTCATGCCAAAACAGTTCTTCCCGCTCCCAACCTTGCATCCGGAAGGGATCAGAAATCCAAGGCTGCACCCGCCGATCCGTTCGCTAGTGCATCTAGCAAGAGTGCTCAGGCTCCAAAATACCTGCCCCGAGGGCGCAGGGTCTTCCATGCTCTCTACATGCCATTGTCCAAGGCACTTCAAATCCTTGCCGAGAGGGGACACCTTAAACCCCTGGAGCCTCGGCCTCTCCCGAAGAATCTCCTTGCTACTCATGACCCTGCTCAGTACTGTGCGTACCACCAGCAGACAGGCCATGCTACCGACAATTGTTTCCGCCTCCGTCATGAGGTGCAAGATTTGATTGACAACGAGGTTATCCTCCCCCCCACCTCAGCAAAGTCCGTCACCACCCAGTTGTTGGATGTTGAGGACGCAGACACTGCAAGTATGTAGTCAGAAGGTGAACCGCTTGTGGGCAGTGCCGGGCGCGTTTTTGGATGTGGCGTTTGGCACGCATTTTGGGCATCTGTTAATTTTTGTAAATTCTGACTTGGGTCTCGAGCCAGTCTTTTGTTTTGTCTTGAGTCTGTCTCATTGTTTTGAGTCAGTCCTTTTGCTTAAGGGTCTGTCTTGTTGTAATAAGTCAATCCCTCTTGTATAGAATACCAGGTGATTCCGGGGTTGTTGCCTCGAATACCGTTTTGCTTTATAATTACTTCCTTCGTTTTCCTTTTGAGTCTGTCTCTGCCGTGGAGCCAGTTGCATCTGAGAAACCTGAGTGAAACAGCCGTGGCTATCATGTGCCGTATTTGTTGCTATTTGAATCAGCCAGGCCAGAAGATGTGTATGGAACGACAATACATACCGCCTACTTTCTTGTGCCTTAAACATCGTCGTAATGACCTAAGCTTTTCATAAAAACCCTTTTTGAACACTGCGGTGATAAAAACGAAGAGGAAGGAATTCCTCGGGTTTTGCAAAACTTTGATCAAATTGAGAGAAAGAGAGGCATGCTAAGCTTTTAATGAATGAATTTATGCTTGTCGGCGTGAGTACTGAGAAGGATCCTAGTTTGATCCAGACTGGTTCCACACTATCTTCTGCGCGAACGATTTGTCGCTTTCTTAAAAACTTTCAAAAACGAAATGTTTCGCGCAGTCTTGCGAAGACCTGTGTGGAATCGCTCTTGAGATTGTGCTGCCCAGGATCGCTCTCATCCTCAAGATTCAATTTATCTGTTGCAAACTGGAATCCGTTCAAAACATTCAACAGTGCCATGAAACGCCTGTGTGGCCTATTTTGAGGCACACGGCTCATTCTTCGGGGACACGGTTCGTTTTCGGGCACACGACTCATTTTCGAGCACACCGCTCATTTTTCGGGCACACAGCTCATTTTCGGGCACACGGTTCATTTTCAGGGTACACAGCTCCTTTTTCGGGCACACGGCTCTTTTTCTTGGGCACACGGCTCATTTTCGGGCACACAGCTCGTTTTTCAGGCACATGGCTCGTTTTCCTGGTACACAGCCCGTTTTCGGGCACACAACTCATTTTTTGGGCATAGGGCTCTTTTTCTCGGGCACACGGCTCATTTTCAGGCACACGGCTCATTTTTCAGGGGCACACAGCTCACTTTCCAGGCGCACAGCTCGTTTTCGGGCACACGACTCATTTTTCGGTCATGTTCGAGCACACGGCTCATCTTCGGGCACACGGCTCATTTTTCGAGCAGAAAGCTAATTTTCAGGCACATGACTAATTTTTTGGCACGCGGCTCATTTTTCGGCACACGGCTCGTTTTTCGGCCACACGGCTCGTTTTCAGGCTCACGGCTCATTTTCGGGCCCACGACTTTTTTTTTCCGGGCGCACAACTCGTTTTCCGGAGCACAGCTCGGTTTCGAGGACACGGCTCGTTTTCAGGCACACGACACTTTTTCTCTGGCACACGACTCATTTTCGAGCACACCGCTCATTTTCGGGCACACGGCTCATTTTAAAGGCACACAGCTCGTTTTCGGGCACACAGCTCCTTTTTCGGGCACACGGCTCTTTTTCTTGGGCACACGGCTCATTTTCGGGCACACAGCTCGTTTTTCGGGCACATGGCTCATTTTCCTGGCACACAGCCCATTTTCGGGCACACAACTCATTTTTTGGTCATAGGGCTCTTTTTCTCGGGCACACGGCTCATTTTCGGGCACACAGCTCGTTTTTCAGGGGCACACAGCACACTTTCCAGGCACACAGCTCGTTTTCGGGGACACGGCTCATTTTCGGGCACACAGCTCATTTTTCGGGCACATAGGTCATTTCGGGCACACGGCTCATCTTCGGGCACACGGCTCATTTTTCGAGTAGAAAGCTAATTTTCAGGCACATGACTGATTTTTTGGCACACGGCTCATTTTTCGGGCACACGGCTCGTTTTCAAGCCCACGGCTTTTTTTTTTTTTTTCGGGCGCACGTCTTTTTTTTTTTTTGGGCGCACAGCTCGTTTTCGGGCACACGGCTCATTTTCGGGGACACTGCTCGTTTTCGGGCACACGACACTTTTTCTCTGGCACACGACTCATTTTCGAGCACACCGCTCATTTTTCGGGCACACAGCTCATTTTCGGGCACACGGCTCATTTTCAGGGCACACAGCTCGTTTTCGGGCACACAGCTCCTTTTTCGGGCACACAGCTCTTTTTCTTGGGCACACGGCTCATTTTCGGGCACACGGCTCATTTTCCTGGCACACAGCGCATTTTCGGGCACACAACTCATTTTTTGGGCATAGGGCTCTTTTTCTCGGGCACACGGCTCATTTTCGGGCACACAGCTCGTTTTTCAGGGACACGGCTCATTTTCAGGGCACACAGCTCGTTTTCGGGCACACGGCTCATTCTTCGAGAACACATCTCATTTTCGGGCACACTGCTCGTTTTTCAAGCAAACAGCTCATTTTCGGGCACACGGCTCATTTTTCGGGCACACGGCTCATGTTTAGGCACACGACTCATTTTCTCGGGGACACAGCTCATTTTCGGGCACACAGCACATTTTTTGGGCATACAGCTCCTTTTCGGGCACACAGCTCATTTTTGGGCACACAGCTCTGTTTTTAGAGCACACGGCTCATTTTCCGGGCACACGGCTCGTTTTCGGGCACACAACTCATTTCCGGGCACACTGCTCATTTTCCGGGCACACAGCTCGTTTTCGGGCACACGGCTCATTTTCAGGCACACGGCTCTTTTTCTCGGGCATACAACTCATCTTCGGGCACACAGCTCATTTTTCAGGCACACGGCTCATTTTTGGGCACACGGCTCATTTTTCGGCACACAGCTCATTTTTTGGGCACAAGTCTCATTTTCCGGGCACACAGTTCATTTTCGGGCACCCAGCTCCTTTTTCGTGCACACGGCCCTTTTTCTCGGGCACGCGGCACATTTTCGGGCACACAGCTCGTTTTCCAGGCACACAGCTCGTTTCCGGGCACACGGTTCATTCTTCGGGCACACAACTCGTTTTCGGGCACACAGCTCATTTTTCGAGCACATGGCTCTTTTTCTCCAGCACACGGCTCCTTTTCGAGCAAACTGCTCATTTTTTGGGCACACGGCTCATTTTCGGGCACACAGCTCATTTTTGAGCACATGGCTCATTTTTCGGGCACACGACACTTTTTCCGGGCACACATCTCGTTTTCGGGCACACAGCTCATTTTTCGGGAACACGGCTCTTTTTCTAGGGCACACGGCTCATTTTTCGGGCACACAGCTCTTTTTCTAGGGCACACGGCTCCTTTTCAGGCACATAGCTTATTTTCAGGCACACGGCTCGTTTTCGGGCACATGTCTCATTCTTCGGGCACACGGCTCGTTTTTCTGGCACACGGCTCATTTTTCTGGCACACAGCTCATTTTTGGGGCACACGACTCATTTTCGGGCACACAGCTTATTTTCGGACACACAGCTCGTTTTCCGGGCACACGGCTCTTTTTCTCGAGTACACGGCTCATTTTCGGGGACACGGCTCTTTTTGTCTGGCGCACGGCTCATTTTTCGGGCACAAGGCTTATTTTTCAGCACAGCTTGTTTTCGGGCACACAGCTCATTTTTCGGGCACACGACTCTTTTTCTCGGGCACACGGCTCATTTTCGGGCACACAACTCATTTTCCAGGCACGCTGCTCGTATTCGGGCACACGGCTCATTTTTGGGCACACGGCTTATTCTTCGTGCACACAGCTCATTTTTCGGGCACACGGCTCATTTTCCGGGCACACAGCTTGTTTTCAGGCAAACAACTCATTTTTCGGGCACACGGCTCTTTTTCGGGCACAAGGCTCTTTTTCGGGCACACAGCTCATTTTTCGGGCACACGGCTCTTTTTCTCAGGCACATGGCTCATTTTCGAGCACATTGCTCGTTTTCCGGGCACACAGCTCGTTTTTGGGCACACGGCTCATTTTTCGGGCACACGGCTCATTTTCAGGAAACAGCTCATTTTTTGGGCACGCAACTCTTTTTCTTGGGCACACGGCTCATTTTCTGGCACACGGTTCATTCTTCGGGCACACAGCTCTTTTTTCAAGCACACGGCTCTTTTTGTCGGGCATACGGCTAATTTTCAGGTACATAGCTCATTTTTCAGGCACACAGCTCGTTTTCGGGCACACGACACATTCTTCGGGCACACAACTCATTTTCAAAGACACAACTCATTTTTCGGCACACAGCTCATTTTTCGGGCACACCGCTCTTTTTCTCTGGCACACGGCTCATTTTCGGGCACACGGCTCTTTTTCCATGCACACAGCTCATTTTCGGGCACACGGCTCATTCTTCGGGCACACAGCTCGTTTTTCCGGCGCAATGCTCATTTTTCGGCACACGGCTCCTTTTTTGAGCACATAGCTCATTTTTCGGGCACAAGGCCCCTTTTCTCGGGCACGCGGCTCATTTTCGAGCACACAACTCGTTTTTCGGGCACCCAGCTCGTTTTCGGGCACACGGCTCTTTTCGGGCACACGGTTCATTCTTCGGGCACACAGCTCGTTTTCGGGCACATGCTCATTTTTCTGGCACACAGCTCGTTTTTGGGCACACGGCTGATTCTTCGAGCACACAGCTCATTTTCGAGCACACAACTCGTTTTTCAGGCACATAGCTCATTTTCGGGCACACGGCTCATTTTCTCGGGGACACGGCTCATTTTCGGGCACACAACACATTTTTCAGGCACACGGCTCCTTTTCGGACACACAGCTCATTTTCGGGCACCCAGCTCTTTTTCTAGGGCACACGGCTCATTTTCCGGGCACACAGCTCGTTTTCAGCCACATAGCTCATTTTCCGGGCACACGCCTTATTTTCCGGGCACACAGCTCGTTTTCGGGCACACGGCTCATTTTTCGGGCACACGGCTCTTTTTCTCGAGCACACAGCTCTTCTTCGGGCACACGGCTCATTTCTCAGGCACACGGCTCATTTTCCGAGCACACAGCTCATTTTCGGGCACCCAGCTCCTTTTTCGTGCACACGGCTCTTTTCCTCGGGCACGCGGCTCATTTTCAGGCACACAGCTCGATTTTCGGGCACACAGCTCGTTTTCGGGCACACGGTTCATTCTTCGGGCACACAACTCGTTTTCGGGCACACAGCTCATTTTTCGGGCACACGGCTCTTTTTCTCTGGCACAAGGCTCCTTTTCGAGCAAACTGCTCATTTTTCGGGCACACGGCTCATTTTCGGGCACACAGCTCATTTTCGGGCACATGGCTCATTTTTCGGGCACACGGCACTTTTTCCGGGCACACAGCTCGTTTTTCAGGAACACGACTCATTTTTCGGGAACACGGCTCTTTTTCTTGGGCACACGGCTCATATTTCGGGCACATAGCTCGTTTTCGGGCACACAGCTCATTTTTCGAGCACACAGCTCTTTTTCTCGTGCACACGGCTCCTTTTTGGGCACACAGCTTATTTTCCGGGCACACAGCTCGTTTTCTGGCACACAGCTCATTTTTGGGGCACACGACTCATTTTTCGGGCACACAACTCGTTTTCCGGGCACGCGGCTCGTTTACGGGCACACAGCTCAGTTTTTGACCACACGGCTCTTTTTCTCGGGCACACGGCTCATTTTCAAGCACAGGCTCTTTTTCTCCGGCACACGGCTCATTTTCCGGGCACACGGCTCATTTTCAGGCACAAGGCTTATTTTTCAGCACACAGCTCATTTTGCGGGCACACGGCTCATTTTTCGGGAACACAGCTCGTTTTCGGGCACACAACTCTTTTTCTTGGGAACACGGCTCATTTTCGGGCACACAGCTCGTATTCGGGCACACGGCTTATTTTCTGGGCACACGGCTTGTTTTCGGGCAAACAACTCATTTTTCGGGCACACGGCTCTTTTTCGCAAGCACACGGCTCATTTTCGGGCACACAACTCATTTTCGGGCTCACAGCTCATTTTTCGGGCACACAACTCTTTTTCTCGGGCAGACGGCTCATTTTCGGGCACACAGCTCATTTTCCAGGCACACAACTTGTATTCAGGCACACGGCTCATTTTTGGGCACACGGCATATTCTTCGGGCACATAGCTCATTTTTTGGGCACACGACTCATTTTCCGGGCACATAGCTTGTTTTCGGGCAAACAACTCATTTTTCGGGCACACGGCTCTTTTTCTCAGGCACACGGCTCATTTTCGGGCACACAGCTCATTTTCAAGCACACAGCTCATTTTTAGGGCACACGGCTCTTTTTCTCGGTCACATGGCTCATCTTCGAGCACATAGCTCATTTTCCGGGCACACAACTCATTTTTCGGGCACACGGCTCATTTTTCGGGCAAACAGCTCATTTTCGGGCAAACAACTCATTTTTCGGGCACACGGCTCTTTTTCTTGGGCACACGGCTCATTTTCTGGCACACGTCTCATTCTTCGGGCACACAGCTCGTTTTCGGGCACACAGTGCATTTTTCAATCACACGGCTCTTTTTCTCGGGCATACGGCTCATTTTCGGGTACACGGCTCATTTTCGGGTACACAGCTCATTTTCCTGGCACACCGCTCGTTTTCGGGCACACGGCTCAATTTCGGGCACACAGCACATTTTTCAGGCACACAGCTCATTTTCGGGCACACGGCTCATTTTTCGGCACACAGCTCGTTTTTCGGGCACACAGCTTGTTTTTTAGGCACACGGCTTATTTTCGGGCACACAGCTCGTTTTTCGGGCACACGGCTCTTTTTCTCGGGCACACGGCTCTTTTTCTCGGGCACACGGCTCATTTTCGGGTACACAGCTCGTTTTCTTGGCACACAGCTCGTTTTCGGGCACACGGCTCATTGTCGGGCACACGACTCATTCTTCGGGCACACAGCTCATTTTTCAGGCACACAGCTCATTTTCGGGCACACGGCTCATTCTTCGGGCACACGGCTCGTTTTTTGGGCACACGGCTCATTTTTCTTGCACACGGCTCATTTTTGGGGCACACGGCTCATTTTCGGGCACACAGCTCGTTTTCCGGGCACACGGTGCATTTTCAGGCACCCGGCTCTTTTTCTCGGGCACACGGCTCATTTTCCGGGCACAAGGCTTATTTTTCAGCACACGGCTCATTTTTCGGGCACATGGCTCATTTTCCGGGCACACATCTCATTTTTTGGGCACACGACTCTTTTTCTCAGGCACACGGCTTATTTTCGGGCACACAACTCATTATCCGGGCACGTAGCTCGTATTCGGGCACACGACTCATTTTTGGGCACGCGGCTTATTCTTCGTGCACACAGCTTGTTTTCAAGCAAACAACTCATTTTTCGGGCACACGACTCCTTTTCGGGCACACAGCTCATTTTCAGGCACACAGCTCATTATTCGGGCACACGGCTCTTTTTCTCGGGCACATGGCTCATTTTCGAGCACATTGCTCGTTTTGTGGGCACACAACTCATTTTTCGGGCACATGGCTCATTTTTCGGGCACACAGCTCATTTTCGGGCAAATAGCTCATTTTTCGGGCACGCGGCTCTTTTTCTTGGGCACACGGCCCATTTTCGGGCACACGGTTCATTCTTCGGGCACACAGCTCGTTTTCGGGCACACACCTCATTTTTCAAGGACACGGCTCTTTTTCTTGGGCATACGACTCATTTTCGGGTACACAGCTCATTTTCCAGGCACACAGATCGTTTTCGTGCACACGACTCATTTTCGGGCACACTACTCATTCTTCGGGCACACAGCACATTTTTCAAGCACACAGCTCATTTTCGGGCACACGGCTCATTTTTTGACACACAGCTCGTTTTTCGGGCACACAGCTCGTTTTTCAGGCACACAGCTCTTTTTTGGGGCACACAGCTCATTTTCGGGCACACAGCTCATTTTCAGTCGCACAGCTCGTTTTCCGGGCACACGGCTCTTTTTCTCGGGCACACGGCTCATTTTCGGGCACACGACTCTTTTTCTCGGGCACACGGCTCTTTTTCTCGGGCACACGGCTCATTTTCGGGTACACAGCTCGTTTTCTTGGCACACAGCTCGTTTTCGGGCACACGGCTCATTTTCGGGCACATGACTCATTCTTCAGGCACACAGCTCATTTTTCAGGCACACAGCTCATTTTCGGGCACACGGCTCATTCTTCGGGCACACGGCTCATTTTTTGGGCACACGACTCATTTTTCTTGCACACGGCTCATTTTTGGGGCACACGTCTCATTTTCGGGCACACAACTCGTTTTCCGGGCACACGGCTCATTTTCAGGCACCCGGCTCTTTTTCTCGGGCACACGGCTCATTTTCCTGGCACAAGGCTTATTTTTCAGCACACGGCTCATTTTTCGGGCACACGGCTCATTTTCCGGGCACACAGCTCATTTTTGGGGCACACGACTCTTTTTCTCAGGCACACGGCTTATTTTCGGGCACACAACTCATTATCCGGGCACGTAGCTCGTATTCGGGCACACGACTCATTTTTGGGCACGCGGCTTATTCTTCGTGCACACAGCTCATTTTTCGGGCACACGGCTCATTTTCCGGGCACACAGCTTGTTTTCAAGCAAACAACTCATTTTTCGGGCACACGACTCCTTTTCGGGCACCCAGCTCATTTTCAGGCACACAGCTCATTATTCGGGCACACGGCTCTTTTTCTCGGGCACATGGCTCATTTTCGAGCACATTGCTCCTTTTCTGGGCACACAGCTCATTTTTCGGGCACATGGCTCATTTTTCGAGCACACAGCTCATTTTCGGGCAAATAGCTCATTTTTCGGGCACGCGGCTCTTTTTCTTGGGCACACGGCCCATTTTCGGGCACACGGTTCATTCTTCGGGCACACAGCTCGTTTTCGGGCACACACCTCATTTTTCAAGGACACGACTCTTTTTGTCGGGCATACGGCTCATTTTCGGGTACACAGCTCATTTTTCAGGCACACAGCTCGTTTTCGGGCACACGGCTCATTTTCGGGCACACGACACATTCTTCGGGCACACAGCTCATTTTTTAGGCACACAGCTCATTTTCAAAGACACAGCTCATTTTTCAGGCACACAACTCATTTTTCGGCACAAAGCTTGTTTTTCGGGCACACAGCTCGTTTTTCAGGCACACAGCTCATTTTTCGGGCACACCGCTCTTTTTCTCGGGCACACGGCTCATTTTCGGGCACACAGCTCATTTTCGGGCACACGGTTCATTCTTCGGGCACACGGCTCGTTTTTCGGGCACACTGCTCATTTTTTGGCACACGACTCCTTTTTCGAGCACACAGCTCGTTTTTGGGCACACAACTTATTTTTCGGGCACAAGGCTCCTTTTCTCGGGCTCGCGGCTCATTTTCGAGCACACAGCTCGTTTTTCGGGCACCCAGCTCGTTTTCGGGCACACGGCTCTTTTCGGGCACACGGTTCATTCTTCGGGCACACAGCTCGTTTTCGGGCACATGCTCATTTTTCTGGCACACTGCTTGTTTTCGGGCAAACGGCTCATTCTTCTAGCACACAGCTCATTTTCGGGCACACAGCTCGTTTTTCAGGCACACAGCTCATTTTCGGGCACACGACTCATTTTTCGGGCACACGGCTCATGTTCAGCACACGGCTCATTTTCTAGGGGACACGGCTCATTTTCGGGCACACAACACATTTTTCGGGCACATGGCTCCTTTTCGGGCACACAGCTCATTTTCGGGCACACAGCTCTTTTTCTGGGGCACACGACTCATTTTCTGGGCACACAGCTCGTTTTCGGCCACACAGCTCATTTTCCGGGCACACGGCTCATTTTCCGAGCACACAGCTCATTTTCGGGCACACGACTCATTTTTCGGGCACACGGCTCTTTTTCTCGGGCACACGACTCTTCTTCGGGCACACGGCTCATTTTTCAAGCACACGGCTCATTTTTCAGCACACAGCTCATTTTTCGGGCACAAGGCTCATTTTCCGGGCACACAGCTCATTTTCGGGCACCCAGCTCCTTTTTCGTGCACACGGCTGTTTTTCTTGGGCACGCGGCTCATTTTCAGGCACACAGCTTGTTTTCCGGGCACACAACTCGTTTTCGGGCACACGGTTCATTCTTCGGGCACCCAACTCGTTTTCGGGCACACAACTCCTTTTCTGGCACACGGCTCTTTTTCTCCAGCACACGGCTCCTTTTCGAGCAAACTACTCATTTTTCGGGCACACGGCTCATTTTCGGTCACATAGCTCATTTTCGGGCACATGGCTCATTTTTCGGGCACACGGCACTTTTTTTGGGCACAGAGCCCATTTTTTGGGAACACGACTCAATTTTCGGGAACACGACCCTTTTTCTCGGGCACACGGCTCATTTTTCGGGACACAACTCGTTTTCGGGCACACAGCTCTTTTTCTCGGTCACACGGCTCCTTTCCGAGCACTTAGCTTATTTTTCGGGCACACAACTCGTTTTCGGGCACACGGCTCATTCTTCGAGCACACAGGTCATTTTTCGGGCACACGACTCATTTTTCTGGCACACAGCTCTTTTTTGGGGCACACGGCTCATTTTCTGGCACAAAGCTTATTTTCGGGCGCATAGCTCGTTTTCCGGGCACAGGGCTCGTTTCCGGGCAGACAACTCTTTTTCTCGGGCACATGGCTCGTTTTAAGGCACACAGTTCTTTTTCTCGGGCACACGGCTCATTTTCCAGGCACACGGCTCATTTTCCGGGCACAAGGCTTATTTTTCAGCACACAACTCATTTTTCGGGCACATGGCTCATTTTTCAGGCACATAGCTTGTTTTCGGGCACACAGCTCATTTTTCGGGCACATAACTCTTTTTCTCGGGCACACGGCTCATTTTCAGGCACACAGCTCGTATTCGGGCACACGGCTCATTTTTGGGCACACGGCTTATTCTTCGGGCACACAGCTCATTTTTGGGGCACACGGCTCATTTTCCAGACACACAGCTTGTTTTCGAGCAAACAGCTCATTTTTCGGGCACACGGCTCTTTTTCTCAGGCACACGGCTCATTTTCGGGCACACAGCTCATTATTCGGGCGCACGGCTCTTTTTCTCGGGCACATGGCTCATTTTCGAGCACATTGCTCGTTTTCCGGGCACACAGCTCATTTTTTGGGCACATGGCTCATTTTTCGAGCACACAGCTCATTTTTCGGGCACGCGGCTCTTTTTCTTGGGCACACGGCTCATTTTCGGGCACACGATTCGTTCTTCGGGCACACAGCTCGTTTTCGGGCACACACCTCATTTTTCAAGGACACGGCTCTTTTTCTCGGGCATACGGCTCATTTTCGGGTACACAGCTCATTTTCCAGGCACACAGATCGTTTTCGCGCACACGACTCATTTTCGGGCACACGACTCATTCTTCGGGCACACAGCGCATTTTTCAAGCACACAGCTCATTTTCGGGCACACGGCTCATTTTTTGACACACAGCTCGTTTTTCGGGCACACAGCTCGTTTTTCAGGCACACAGCTCTTTTTTGGGGCACACGGCTCATTTTCGGGCACACAGCTGATTTTCGGTCACACAGCTCGTTTTCCGGGCACACGGCTCTTTTTCTCGGGCACACGGCTCTTTTTCTCGGGCTCACGGCTCATTTTCGGTTACACAGCTCATTTTTCGAGCACACAGCTCGTTTTCGGGCACAAGGCTCATTTTCGGGCACATGACTCATTTCTCGGGCACACAGCTCATTTTTCAGGCACACAGCTCATTTTCGGGCACACGGCTCATTCTTCGGGCACACGACTCGTTTTTCGGGCACACGGCTCATTTTTCTGGCACACAGCTCATTTTTGGGGCACACGGCTCATTTTCAGGCACACAACTTATTTTCGAGCACACAGCTCATTTTCCGGGCACATGACTCTTTTCCTCGGGGACATGGCTCATTTTCGGGCACACGGCTATTTTTCCTGGGCCCACGGCTCATTTTTCGGGCACAAGGCTTATTTTTCATCACACCGCTCATTTTTGGGCACACGGCTCATTTTCCGGGCACACAGCTCGTTTTCGGGCACACAACTCTTTTTCTCGGGCACACGGCTCATTTTCGGGCACACAACTCATTTTTCGGGCACGCAACTCGTATTCGGGCACATGGCTCATTTTTGGGCACACGGCTTATTCTTTGTGCACACAGCTCATTTTTCGGGCGCACGACTCATTTTCTGGGCACACAGCTTGTTTTCTGGCAAACAGCTCATTTTTCGGGCACAAGACTCTTTTTCGGGCACACGGCTCATTTTCGGGCACACAGCTCATTTTTCGGGCACACGGCTTTTTTTCTCGGGCACAGGGCTCATTTTCGAGCACGTTGCTCGTTTTCCGGCACACGGCTCGTTTTTGGGCACACGGCTCATTTTTCGGGCACACAGCTCATTTTCGGGCAAATAGCTCATTTTTCGGGCACGCGGTTCTTTTTCTTAGGCACACAGCTCGTTTTCTGGCACACGGTTCATTCTTCGAGCACACAGCTCGTTTTCGGGCACACAACTCATTTTTCAAGCACACGGCTCTTTTCCTCGGGCATACGGCTCATTTTCGGGTACACAGCTCTTTTTTCGGGCACACAGCTCGTTTTCAGGCACACGGCTGAATTTCGGGCACACGACACATTCTTCAGGCACACAGCTCATTTTTCAGGAACACAGCTCATTTTCAGGGACACAACTCGTTTTTCAGGCACACAGCTCATTTTTCGGGACAAACCTCTTTTTTCGGGCACACAGCTCGTTTTTCAGGCACACAGCTCATTTTTTGGGCCCACCGCTCTTTTTCTCGGGCACATGGCTCATTTTCGGGCACACAACTCTTTTTCCATGCACACAACTCATTTTCGGGCACACGGCTCATTCTTCGGGCACACAACTCATTTTTCGGGCACACTGCTGATTTTTGGACACACGGCTCGTTTTTCGAGCACACAGCTCGTTTTCGGGCACACAGCTCATTTTTCGGGCACAAGGCTCCTTTTCTCGGGCACGCGGCTCATTTTTGAGCACACAGCTCGTTTTTCGGGCACCCAGCTGATTTTTGGGCACACGGCTCTTTTCGGGCACACGGTTCATTCTTCGGGCACACAGCTCGTTTTTGGGCACATGCTCATTTTTCGGGCACACAGCTCATTCTTCAAGCACACAGCTCATTTTCGGGCACACCGCTCATTCTTCGGGCACACGACTCATGTTCAGGCACACGGCTCATTTTCTCGGGGACACGGCTCATTTTCGGGCACACAACACATTTTTTGGGCACACGGCTCCTTTTCGGGCACACAACTCATTTTCTGGGCACACAACTCATTTTCTGAGCACACAGCTCGTTTTGGGGCACACGACTCATTTTTCGGGAACACGACTCTTTTTCTTGGGCACACGGCTCTTCTTCGGGCACACGGCTCATTTTTCAGGCACACGGCTCATTTTCGGGCACACGGCTCATTTTTCGGCACACAGCTCGTTTTTCGGGCACAAGGCTCATTTTCCGGGCACACAGCTCATTTTCGGGCACCCAGCTCCTTTTTCGTGCACACGGCTCTTTTTCTCGGGCACGCGGCTCATTTTCAGGCACACAGCTCGTTTTCCGGGCACACAGCTCGTTTTCGGGCACACAGTTCATTCTTCGGGCACACACAACTCATTTTCGGCCACAAATCTCGTTTTTCGGGCACACGGCTCTTTTTCTCCGGCACACGGCTCCTTTTCGAGCAAATCGCTCATTTTTCGGGCACACGGCTCATTTTCGGGCACACAGCTCATTTTCGGGCACATGGCTCATTTTTCGGGCACACGGCACTTTTTCCAGGCACACAGCTCGTTTTCGGGCACACAGCTCGTTTTTCAGGAACACAGCTCTTTTTCTCGGGCACATGGCTCATATTTCGAGCACACAGCTCATTTTCGGGCGCACAGCTCATTTTTCGGGCACACAACTCTCTTTCTCGGGCACACGGTTCCATTTCGGGCACACGGCCTATTTTCTGGGCACACAGCTCGTTTTCGGGCACATGGCTCATTCTTCGGGAACACGGCTCATTTTTGGGGAACACGGCTCATTTTTCTGGCACACAGCTCATTTTTGGGGAACACGGCTCATTTTCGGGCACACAGCTTATTTTCGGGCACACAGCTCGTTTTCCGTGCACACGGCTCGTTTCCGGGCACACAACTCTTTTTCCGGGCAAACGGCTCATTTTCCGGGCACACGGCTCATTTTTGGGCACAAGGCTTATTTTTCAGCACACAGCTCATTTTTCGGGCACACGACTCATTTTTCGGGCACACGACTCTTTTTCTCAGGCACACGGCTCATTTTCGGGCACACAACTCATTTTCCAGGCACGCAGCTCGTATTCGGGCACACGGCTCATTTTTGGGCACATGGCTTATTCTTCGTGCACACAGCTCATTTTTCGGGCACACGGCTCATTTTCGGGCACACAGCTTATTTTCGGGCACACGGCTCTTTTTCTCGGGCACATGGCTCATTTTCGAGCACATTGCTCGTTTTCCGGGCACACAGCTCGTTTTTCGGGCACACGGCTCATTTTTCGGGCACACAGCTCATTTTCGGGCAAACAGCTCATTTTTTTGGGCACGCGACTCCTTTTCTTGGGCACACGGGTCATTTTCTGGCACACAGTTCATTCTTCGGGTACACAGCTTGTTCTCGGGCACACAGCTCATTTTTCAAGCACACGGCTCTTTTTCTCGAGCATACGGCTAATTTTCGGGTACACAGCTCATTTTTCAGGCACACAACTCATTTTCGGGCACACGGCACATTCTTCGGGCACACAGCTCATTTTTCAGGCACACAGCTCATTTTCAAAGACAGCTCATTTTTCAGGCCCACAGCTCATTTTTCAGCACAAAGCTCGTTTTTCGGGCACACAGCTTGTTTTTTAGGCACACAACTTATTTTTCGGGCACACCGCTCTTTTTCTCGGGCACACGGCTCATTTTCGGGCACACAACTCATTTTCGGGCACACGGCTCATTCTTCGGGCACACAGCTCGTTTTTCGGGCAAACTGCTCATTTTTCGGCACACGGCTCCTTTTTCGGGCACACAGCTCATTTTCGGGCACACAACTTATTTTTCGGGCACAAGGCTCCTTTTCTCGGGTACGCGGCTCAGTTTCGAGCACACAGCTCGTTTTTCGGGCACCCAGCTCGTTTTCGGGCACACGGCCCTTTTCGGGCACACGGTTCATTCTTCGGGCACACAACTCGTTTTCGGGCACATGCTCATTTTTCTAGCACGCTGCTCGTTTTTGGGCACACGGCTCTTTCTTCGAGCACACAACTCATTTTCGGGCACACAGCTCATTTTCGGGCACATGGCTTATTTTTCGGGCACACAGCTTGTTTTCGGGCAAACAGCTCATTTTTCAGGCACACGGCTCTTTTTCTCAGGCACACGGCTCTTTTTCTCGGGCACACGGCTCATTTTCCGGGCACAAGGCTGATTTTTCAGCACACAGCTCGTTTTCGGGCACACAGCTCATTTTTCTGGCACACAGCTCGTTTTTGGGCACATGGCTCATTCTTTGAGCACACAGCTCATTTTCGGGCACACAACTCGTTTTTCAGGCACACAGCTCATTTTCGGGCACACGACTCATGTTCAGGCACACGGCTCATTTTCTCAGGGACACGGCTCATTTTCGGGAACACAACACATTTTTCGAGCAAACGGCTCCTTTTCGGGCACACAGCTGATTTTCGGGCACACAACTCTTTTTCTAGGGCACACGGCTCATTTTCCAAGCACACAGCTCATTTTCGGCCACACAGCTCATTTTCCGGGCGCACGGCTCATTTTCCGAGCACACAGCTCCTTTTCGGGCACACAACTCATTTTTCGGGCACATGGCTCTTTTTCTCGGGCACACGGCTCTTCTTCGGGCACACGTCTCATTTTTCAGGCACACGGCTCATTTTCGGGCACACGGCTCATTTTTCGGCACACAGCTCGTTTTTCGGGCACAAGGCTCATTTTCCAGGCACACAGCTCATTTTCGGGCACCCAGCTCCTTTTTCGTGCACACGGCTCTTTTTCTCGGGCACGCGGCTCATTTTCAGGCACACAACCCGTTTTCCGGGCACACAGCTCGTTTTCGGGCACAAAGTTCATTCTTCGGGCACACAACTCGTTTTCGGGCACACAGCTCATTTTTTGGGCACATGGCTCTTTTTCTCCGGCACACGGCTCCTTTTCGAGCAAACTGCTCATTTTTCGGGCACACGGCTCATTTTCGGGCACATGGCTCATTTTTCGGGCACACGACACTTTTTTTGGGGTCACAGCTCGTTTTTCGGGAACACGGCTCATTTTTCGGGAACACAGCTCTTTTTCTCGGGCACACGACCCATATTTTGGGCACACAGCTCGTTTTCGGGCACACAACTCGTTTTTCGGGCACACAGCTCTTTTTCTCGGGCACACGGCTCCTTTTCGGGTACACAGCTTATTTTTCTGGCACACAGCTCGTTTTCAAGCACACGGCTCATTCTTCAGGCACACGGCTGGTTTTTCGGGCACACGGCTCATTTTTCTGGCACACAGCTCATTTTTGGGGCACACAGCTCATTTTTCGGGCACACAGCTCATTTTCCGGGCACACGGCTCGTTTTCGGGCACACGGCTCAGTTTTCCGCCACACGGCTCTTTTTCTCGGGCACACGGCTCATTTTCAGGCACACGGCTCTTTTTCTCGGGCACACAGCTCATTTTCTGGGCACACGGCTCATTTTTAGGCACAAGGCTTATTTTTCAGCACACAGCTCATTTTTCGGGCACACGGCTCTTTTTCGGGCACACAGCTCATTTTTCGGGCACACAACTCTTTTTCTCGGGCACACAGCTCTTTTTCGGGCACAGAGCACATTTTTCGGGCACACAGCTCGTATTCTGGCACACGCTCGCTCACACGGCTTATTTTGGGCACACGGCTTATTTTCCGGGCACACAGCTTGTTTTCGGGCAAACATCTCATTTTTCAGGCACACGGCTCATTTTTGGGCGCACAGCTCATTTTTCGGGCACACAACTCTTTTTCTCGGGCACACGGCTCATTTTCGGGCACACAGCTCATTTTCCGGGCACACAGCTCGTATTCGGGCACACGGCTCATTTTGGGCACACGTCTTATTCTTCGGGCACACAGCTCATTTTTCGGGCACACGGCTCTTTTTCTCAGGCACACGGCTCATTTCCGGGCACACAGCTCATTTTCAAGCACACAGCTCATTTTTAGGGCACACAACTCTTTTTCTCGGTCACATGGCTCATTTTCGAGCACATAGCTCGTTTTCCGGGCACACAGCTCATTTTTCGGGACACGACTCATTTTTCGGGCACACAGCTCGTTTTCGGGCAAATAGCTCATTTTTCGGGCACACGGCTCTTTTTCGTGGGCACACGGCTCATTTTCGGGCACACGGCTCATTCTTTGGGCACGCAGCTCGTTTTCGGGCACACAACTCATTTTTCAATCACACGACTCTTTTTCTCAGGCATACGGCTCATTTTCGGGTACACAGCTCATTTTTCAGCCACACCGCTCGTTTTCAGGAACACGACTCATTCTTCAGGCACACAGCTCATTTTTCGGGCACACGGCTCATTTTTCGGCACACAGCTCATTTTTCGGGCACACAGCTCGTTTTTTAGGCACATGGCTCAGTTTTGGGGCACACGGCTTATTTTCAGGCACATGGCTCTTTCCGGGAACACGACTCTTCTTGTCGGGCACACGACTCATTTTCGGGCACACGTCTCTTTTTCTCGGGCACACGGCTCATTTTCGGGTACACAGCTCATTTTTCGGGCACACAACTCGTTTTCGGGCACATGGCTCATTTTCGGGCACACGACTCATTCTTCGGGCACACAGCTCATTTTTCAGGCACACAGCTCATTTCGGGCACACGGCTCATTCTTCGGGCACACGGCTCGATTTTCGGGCACACGACTCATTTTTCTGGCACGCAGCTCATTTTTGGGGCACACGGCTCATTTTCGGGCACACAGCTCGTTTTCTGGGCACACAGCTCGTTTTCCGGGCACAAGGTTCTTTTTCTCGGGCACATGGCTCATTTTCGAGCACATTGCTCGTTTTCCAGGCGCACAGCTCATTTTTAGGGCACACAGCTCATTTTTCGGGGCACACAGCTCGTTTTCGGGCAAATAGTTCATTTTTCGGGCACACGGCTCTTTTTCTTGGGCACACGGCTCATTTTCGGGGACAAGGTTCATTTTTCGGGCACAAAAGCTCGTTTTCGGGCACACAGCTCATTTTTCAAGCAGACGGCTCTTTTTCTCGGGCATACGGCTCATTTTCTAGTAGACAGCTCATTTTTCAGGCACACAGCTCGTTTTCGGGCACACGACACATTCTTCGGGCACACAGCTCATTTTTCAGGCACACAGCTCATTTTCAAAGACAGCTCATTTTTTAGGCCCACAGCTCATTTTTAAGCACAAAGCTCGTTTTTCGGGCACACAGCTTGTTTTTCAGGCACACAGCTCATTTTTCGGGCACACCGCTCTTTTTCTCGGGCACACGGCTCATTTTCGGGCACACATCTCATTTTTGGGCACACGGCTCATTCTTCGGGCACACAGCTCATTTTTCGGGCACACTGCTCATTTTTCGGCACACGGCTCCTTTTTCGAGCACACAGCTCGTTTTCGGGCACACAACTTATTTTTTGGGCACAAGGCTCCTTTTCTCGGGTACGCGGCTCAGTTTCGAGCACACAGCTCGTTTTTCGGGCACCCAGCTCATTTTCAGGCACACGGCTCTTTTCGGGCACACGGTTCATTCTTCGGGCACACAGCTCGTTTTCGGGCACATGCTCATTTTTCTAGCACACTGCTCGTTTTTGGGCACACGGCTCATTCTTCGAGCACACAGCTTATTTTCGGGCACACGGCTCATGTTCAGGCACACGGCTCATTTTCTCGGGGACACGGCTCATTTTCGGGCACACAACACATTTTTCGGGCACACGGCTCCTTTTCGGGCACACAACTCATTTTCTAGGGCACACGGCTAATTTTCCGAGCACACAGCTCGTTTTCGGCCACACAGCTCATTTTCCGGGCGCACGGCTCATTTTTCGAGCACACAGCTGATTTTCGGGCACACGGCAATTTTTCTCGGGCACACGGCTCTTCTTCGGGCATACGTCTCATTTTTCAAGCACACGGCTCATTTTTCGGCACACAGCTCGTTTTTCGGGCACATGGCTCATTTTCCAGGCACACAGCTCATTTTCGGGCACCCACCTCCTTTTTCGTGCACACGACTCTTTTTCTCGGGCACGCGGCTCATTTTCAGGCACACAGCCCGTTTTCCGGGCACACAGTTCATTCTTCGAGCACACAACTCGTTTTCGGGCACACACCTCATTTTTTGGGCACACGGCTCTTTTTCTCCGGCACACGGCTCCTTTTCGAGCAAACTGCTCATTTTTCGGGCACACGGTTCATTTTCGGGCACACAGCTCATTTTCGGGCAAACAGCTCATTTTTTGGGCACGTGACTCTTTTTCTTAGGCACACGGCTCATTTTCTGGCACACAGTTCATTCTTCGGGCACACAGCTTGTTTTCGGGCACACAACTCATTTTTCAAGCACACGGCTCTTTTTCTCGGGCATACGGCTAATTTTCGGGTACACAACTCATTTTTCAGGCACACAGCTCGTTTTCGGGCACACGACACATTCTTCGGACACACAGGTCATTTTTCAGGCATACAGCTCATTTTCAAAGACACAACTCATTTTTCAGGCACACAGCTCGTTTTTCGAGCACACAACTCGTTTTTCAGGCACACAGCTCATTTTTCGGGCACACCGCTCTTTTTCTCGAGCACACGGCTCATGTTAAGGCACACAGCTCTTTTTCCATACACACGGCTCATTTTCGGGCACACGGCTCATTCTTCGGGCACATAGCTCGTTTTTCGAGCACACTGCTCATTTTTCGGCACACGGTTCCTCTTTCGAGCACATAGCTCATTTTTCGGGAACAAGGCTCCTTTTCTCGGGCACGCGGCAAATTTTCGAGCACACAGCTCGTTTTTCGGGCACCTAGCTCGTTTTCAGGCACATGGCTCTTTTTGGGCACACGGTTCATTCTTCGGGCACACAACTCGTTTTCGGGCACGTGCTCATTTTTCTGGCACACAGCTCGTTTTTGGGCACATGGCTCATTCTTCGAGCACACAGCTCATTTTCGGGCACACAACTCGTTTTTCAGGCACACAGCTCATTTTCGGGCACACGACTCATGTTCAGGCACACGGCTCATTTTCTCGGGGACACGGCTCATTTTCGGGCACATAACACATTTTTTGGGCAAACGGCTCCTTTTCGGGCACACAACTGATTTTCGGGCACACAGCTCTTTTTCTAGGGCACACGGCTCATTTTCGGCCACACAGCTCATTTTCCGGGCACACGGCTCATTTTCTGAGCACACAACTCCTTTTCGGGCACACAGTTCATTTTTCGGGCACACGGCTCTTTTTCTCGGGCACACGGCTCTTCTTCGGGCACACGTCTCATTTTTCAGGCACACGGCTCATTTTCGGGCACACGGCTCATTTTTCGGCACACAGCTCGTTTTTCGGGCACAAGGCTCATTTTCCAGGCACACAGCTCATTTTCGGGCACCCAGCTCCTTTTTCGTGCACACGGCTCTTTTTCTCGGGCACGCGGCTCATTTTCAGGCACACAGCCCGTTTTCCGGGCACACAGCTCGTTTTCGGGCACACAGTTCATTCTTCGGGCACACAACTCGTTTTCGGGCACACAGCTCATTTTTTGGGCAAATGGCTCTTTTTCTCTGGCACACGGCTCCTTTCCGAGCAAACTGCTCATTTTTTGGGCACACGGCTCATTTTCGGGCACATGGCTCATTTTTCGGGCACACGACACTTTTTTCGGGGACACAGCTCGTTTTTCGGGAACACGGCTCATTTTTCGGGAACACAGCTCTTTTTCTCGGGGACACGACTCATATTTTGGGCACACAGCTCGTTTTCGGGCATACAACTCATTTTTCGGGCACACAGCTCTTTTTCTCGGGCACACGGCTCCTTTTCGGGTACACGACTTATTTTTCGGGCACACAGCTCGTTTTCAGGCACACGGCTCATTCTTCAGGCACACGGCTCGTTTTTCAGGCACACGGCTCATTTTTCTGGCACACAGCTCATTTTCCGGGCACACAGCTCATTTTTCGGGCACACGGCTCGTTTTCGGGCACACGGCTCAGTTTTCGGCCACACGGCTCTTTTTCTCGGCACACGGCTCATTTTCAGGCACACGGCACTTTTTCTCGGGCACACAGCTCATTTTCTGGGCAGACGTCTCATTTTTAGGCACAAGGCTTATTTTTCAGCACACAACTCATTTTTCGGGCACACGGCTCATTTTTCGGGCACACAACTCTTTTTCTCGGGCACACAGCTCATTTTCGGGCACACAGCTCATTTTTCGGGCACACAGCTTGTATTTTGGCACACGGCTTATTCTTCGGGCACATAGCTCATTTTTCGGGCACACGGCTTATTTTCCGGGCACACAGCTTGTTTTCGGGCAAACAACTCATTTTTCAGGCACACGGCTCTTTTTCTCAGGCACACGGCTCATTTTCGGGCACACAACTCTTTTTCTCGGGCACACGACTCATTTTCGGGCACACAGCTCATTTTCCGGGCACACAGCTTGTATTCGGGCACACGGCTCATTTTTGGGCACACGGCTTATTCTTCGGGCACGCAGCTCATTTTTCGGGCACACGGCTCATTTTCCGGGCACACAGCTTGTTTTTGGGCAAATAGCTCATTTTTCGGGCACACGGCTCTTTTTCTCAGGCACACGGCTCATTTTCGGGCACACAGCTCATTTTCAAGCACACAGCTCATTTTTAGGGCACACAACTCTTTTTCTCGGTCACATGGCCCATTTTCGAGCACATAGCTCGTTTTCCGGGCACACATCTCATTTTTCGGGACACGGCTCATTTTTCGGGCACACAGCTCGTTTTCGGGCAAACAGCTCATTTTTCGGGCACACGGCTCTTTTTCGTGGGCACACGGCTCATTTTCGGGCACACGGCTCATTCTTCGGGCACACAACTCATTTTTCAATCACACGACTCTTTTTCTCAGGCATACGGCTCATTTTCGGGTACACAGCTCATTTTTCAGCCACACCGCTCGTTTTCAGGCCCACGACTCATTCTTCGGGCACACAGCTCATTTTTCAGGCCCACAGCTCATTTTCGGGCACACAACTCATTTTTCGGCACACAGCTCGTTTTTTGGGGACATAGCTCATTTTTTAGGCACACAGCTCATTTTTCGGGCACACAGCTCATTTTTCAGGCACACGGCTCATTTTCTGGCACACAGCTCATTTTTCAGCACACAGCTCGTTTTCCGGGCACACGACTCTTCTTGTCGGGCACACGACTCATTTTCGGGCACACGTCTCTTTTTCTCGGGCACACGGCTCATTTTCGGGTACACAGCTCATTTTCCGGGCACACAGCTCGTTTTTGGGCACACAGCTCGTTTTTGGGCACACGACTCATTCTTCGGGCACACAGCTCTTTTTTCAGGCACACAGCTCATTTTCGGGCACACGGCTCATTCTTCGGGCACACGGCTCTTTTTCGGGCACACGACTCATTTTTCTGGCACGCAGCTCATTTTTGGGGCACACAGCTCGTTTTCCGGGCACACAGCTCGTTTTCCGGGCACACGGTTCTTTTTCTCGGGCACATGGCTCATTTTCGAGCACATTGCTCGTTTTCCAGGCACACAGCTCATTTTTCGGGCACACAGCTCATTTTTCGGGGTACACAGCTCGTTTTCGGGCAAATAGCTCATTTTTCGGGCACACGGCTCTTTTTCTTGGGCACACAGCTCATTTTCGGGGACAAGGTTCATTCTTCGGGCACAAAGCTCGTTTTCGGGCACACAGCTCATTTTTCAAGCACACGGCTCTTTTTCTCGGGCATACGGCTCATTTTCTAGTAGACAGCTCATCTTTCAGGCACACAGCTCGTTTTCGGGCACACGACACATTCTTCGGGCACACAGCTCATTTTTCAGGCACACAACTCATTTTCAAAGACAGCTCATTTTTCAGGCCCACAGCTCATTTTTAAGCACAAAGCTTGTTTTTCGGGCACACAGCTTGTTTTTCAGGCATACAACTCATTTTTCGGGCACACCGCTCTTTTTCTCGGGCACACAGCTCATTTTCGGGCACACAGCTCATTTTCGGGCACACGGCTCATTCTTCTGGCACACAGCTCGTTTTTCGGGCAAACAGCTCATTTTTCGGCACACGGCTCCTTTTTCGAGCACACAGCTCGTTTTCGGGCACACAACTTATTTTTCGGGCACAAGGCTCCTTTTCTCGGGCACGCGGCTCACTTTCGAGCACACAGCTCATTTTTCGGGCACCCAGCTCGTTTTCGGGCACACGGTTCTTTTCGGGCACACGGTTCATTCTTCGGGCACACAGCTCGTTTTCGGGCACATGCTCATTTTTCTGGCCCACTGCTCGTTTTCGGGCACACGGCTCATTTTTCGAGCACACAGCTCGTTTTTCGGGCACACGACTCATTTTTCGAGCACACGGCTCATGTTCAGGCACACGGCTCATTTTCTCGGGGACACGGCTCATTTTCGGGCACACAACACATTTTTCGGGCACACGGCTCCTTTTCGGGCACATAGCTCATTTTCGGGCACATAGCTCTTTTTCTGGGGCACACGGCTCATTTTTCGGGCACACAGCTCGTTTTCGGCCACACAGCTCATTTTCCGGGCACACGACTCATTTTTCGAGCACACAGCTCATTTTTCGGGCACACGGCTCATTTTTCGGGCACACGGCTCTTTTTCTCGGGCACACGGCTCTTCTTCGGGCACACGGCTCATTTTCAGGCACACGGCTCATTTTTCGGCACACAGCTCGTTTTTCGGGAACAAGGCTCATTTTCCGGGCACACAGCTCATTTTCGGGCACCCAGCTCCTTTTTCGTGCACACGACTCTTTTTCTCGGGCACGCGGCTCATTTTCAGGCACACAGCTCGTTTTCCGGGCACACAGCTCGTTTTCAGGCACACGACTCCTTTTTCAGGCACACGACTCTTTTTCTCCAGCACACGGCTCCTTTTCAAGCAAACTGCTCATTTTTTGGGCACACGGCTCATTTTTGGTCACATAGCTCATTTTCGGGCACTTGGCTCATTTTTCGGGCACATGGCACTTTTTCCGGGCACACAGCTCGTTTTTCGGGAACACGGCTCAATTTTCAGGAACACGGCTCTTTTTCTCGGGCAAAAGGCTCATTTTTCGCGCACACAACTCGTTTTCGGGCACACAGCTCATTTTTCGGGCACACAGCTCTTTTTCTCGGGCACACGGCTCGTTTTCGAGCACACAACTTATTTTCCGGGCACACAGCTCGTTTTCGGGCACACGACTCATTCTTCTGGCACACGGCTCGTTTTTCGGACACACGGCTCATTTTTCTGGCACACAGCTCATTTTTGGGGCACACGGCTCGTTTTCGGGCACAAAGCTTATTTTCGGGCACACAGCTCGTTTTTCGGGCACACGGCTCGTTTCCGGGCATACAACTCAGTTTTCGGGCAGACGGCTCTTTTTCTCGGGCACATGGCTCATTTTCAGGCACACGGCTCTTTTTCTCGGGCACACGGCTCATTTTCCGGGCACACGGCTCATTTTCGGGCACAAGGCTTATTTTTCAACACGGCTCATTTTTCGGGCACACATCTCATTTTTCAGGCACACAGCTCGTTTTCGGGCGCACAACTCTTTTTCTCAGGCACACGGCTCATTTTCGGGCACACAACTCATTTTTGGGCACACGGCTTATTTTTCGGGCACACAGCTCATTTTTGGTGCACACGGCTCATTTTCCGGGCACAGCTTGTTTTCAGGCAAAAAGCTCATTTTTCGGGCACACGACTCTTTTTCTCAGGCACACGGCTCATTTTCGGGCACACAGCTCATTTTTTGGGCGCACAATTCTTTTTCTCGGGCACATGGCTCATTTTCGAGCACATAGCTCATTTTTCGGGCACACGGCTCATTTTTCGGGCACACGGCTCATTTTTCGGGCAAACAACTCATTTTTCGTGCACACGGCTCTTTTTCTTGGGCACACGGCTCATTTTTTGGCACACGGTTCATTCTTTGGGCACACAGCTCGTTTTCGGGCACACAGCTCATTTTTCAATCACACGGCTCTTTTTCTCGGGCATATGGCACATTTTCGGGTACACAGCTCATTTTCCAGGCACACAGCTTGTTTTTGGGCACACGACTCATTTTCAGGCACACGACTCATTCTTTGGGCACACAGCTCATTTTTCAGGCACACAGCTCATTTTCGGGCACACAGCTCGTTTTTCGGCACACAGCTCGTTTTTCGGGCACACAGCTCATTTTTCAGGCACAAAGCTCTTTTTTGGGTCACACGGCTCATTTTCGGGCACACAGCTTATTTTCGGGCACATAGCTCGTTTTCCGGGAACACGGCTTATTTTCGGGCACACGACTGTTTTTCTCGGGCACACAGCTCATTTTTGGGTACACAGCTCATTTTCCGGGCACACAGCTCGTTTTCGGGCACAAGGCTCATTTTCGGGCACACGACTCATTCTTCGGGCACACAGCTCATTTTTTGGGCAAACAACTCTTTTTCTCGGGCACACGGCTCATTTTCGGGCACACAACTCATTTTTCGGGCACGCAACTCGTATTTGGGCACACGACTCATTTTTGGGCACACGGCTTATTCTTCGTGCACACAGCTCATTTTTCGGGCACACGGCTCATTTTCTGGGCACACAGCTTGTTTTCAGGCAAACAAGTCATTTTTCGGGCACACGGCTCACGGCTCATTTTCGGGCACACAGCTCATTTTTTGGGCACACGGCTCTTTTTCTCGGGCACATGGCTCATTTTCGGGCACACAGCTCATTTTTCGGGCACACAACTTTTTTTCTCGGGCACATGGCTCATTTTCGAGCACATTGCTCGTTTTCCGGGCACACAGCTCATTTTTTGGGCAAACAGCTCATTTTTCGGGCACGCGGCTCTTTTTCTTGGGCACACGGCTCATTTTTCGGCACACGGTTCATTCTTCGAGCACCCAACCAGTTTTCGGGCACACAGCTCATTTTTCAAGCACACGGCTCGTTTTCTCGGGCATACGGCTCATTTTCGGGTACACAGCTCATTTTTCGGGCACACAGATCGTTTTCAGGCACATGGCTGATTTTCGGGCACACGACACATTCTTCGGGCACACAGCTCATTTTTTAGGAACACACCTCATTTTCAGGGACACAGCTCATTTTTCAGGCACACAGCTCATTTTTCGGGACAAACCTTATTTTTCGGGCACACAGCTCGTTTTTCAGGCACACAGCTAATTTTTTGGGCCTGCCGCTCTTTTTCACGGGCACACAGCTCTTTTTCCATGCACACAACTCATTTTCGGGCACACGGCTCATTCTTCGGGGACACAGCTCGTTTTTCGGGCACACTGCTCATTTTTCGGCACACGGCTCGTTTTTCGAGCACACAACTCATTTTCGGGCACACAGCTCATTTTTCGGGCACAAGGCTCCTTTTCTCGGGCACGCGGCTCATTTTTGAGCACACAGCTCGTTTTTCGGGCACCCAGCTCGTTTTCGGGCACACGGCACTTTTCGGGCACACAGCTCGTTTTCGGGCACATGCTCATTTTTTGGGCACACAGCTCGTTTTCCGGCACACGGCTCATTCTTCAAGCACACAGCTCATTTTCGGGCACACGGCTCATTTTTCGGGCACACGGCTCATGTTCAGGCACACGACTCATTTTCTCGGGGACACGGCTAATTTTCGGGCACACAACACATTTTTCGGGCACACGGCTCCTTTTCGGGCACACAGCTCATTTTCTGGGCACACGGCTCATTTTCTGAGCACACAGCTCGTTTTCGGGCACAAGACTCATTTTTCGGGCACACGACTCTTTTTCTGGGGCACACGGCTCTTCTTCGGGCACACGGCTCATTTTTCAGGCACACGGCTCATTTTCGGGCACACGACTCATTTTTCGGCACACAGCTCGTTTTTCCGGCACAAGGCTCATTTTCCGGGCACACAGCTCATTTTTGGGCACCCAGCTCCTTTTTCGTGCACACGGCTCTTTTTCTCGGGCACGCGGCTCATTTTCAGGCACACAGCTCGTTTTCCGGGCACGCAGCTCGTTTTCGGGCACACGGTTCATTCTTCGGGCACACACAACTCGTTTTCGGGCACACAGCTCATTTTTCGGGCAGACGGCTCTTTTTCTCCGGCACATGGCTCATTTTTGGGCACACAACTCATTTTCGGGCACAAGGCTTATTTTTCAGCACACAGCTCATTTTTTGGGCACACGGCTCATTTTTCGGCACACAGCTCGTTTTCAGGCACACAGCTCATTTTTTGGGCACACGACTCGTTTTCTCGGGTACACAGCTCATTTTCGGGCACACAGCTCATTTTCCAGGAACACAGCTCGTATTCGGGCACACGGCTTATTCTTCAGGCACACAGCTCAATTTTTGGGCACACGGCTCATTTTCCGGGCACACAGCTTGTTTTCGGGCAAACAACTCATTTTTCGGGCACACGACTCTTTTTCTCAGGCACACGGCTCGTTTTCGGGCACACAGTTCATTTTCAGGCACATAGCTCTTTTTCTCGGGCTCATGGCTCATTTTCGAGCACATAGCTCGTTTTCCGAGCACACAGCTCGTTTTCCGGGGACACGACTCATTTTCCTGGCACACATCTCGTTTTCGGGCAAACAGCTCATTTTTCGGGCACACGGCTCATTTTCGGGCACACGGTTCATTCTTCGGGCACACAGCTCGTTTTCGGGCACACAACTCATTTTTCAAGCACACAACTCTTTTTCTCAGGCATACGGCTCATTTTCGGGTACACAGCTCATTTTCTGGGCACACAGCTCGTTTTCGGGCAGACGGCTCATTTTCGGGCACATGACTCACAGCTCATTTTCTGGGCACACAGCTCGTTTTCAGGCACACGGCTCATTTTCGGGCACATGACTCATTCTTCGGGCACACAGCTCATTTTTCAGGCACACAGCTCATTTTCGGCACACGGCTCATTTTTCGGCACACAGCTCATTTTTCGGGCACACAGCTCGTTTTTTAGGCACACAATTCATTTTTTGGGCACACCGCTCTTTTTCTCAGGTACACGACTCATTTTCGGGCACACAGCTCTTTTCCCAAGCACACAGCTCATTTTCGGGCACACGGCTCATTCTTCGGGCACACAGCTCATTTTTCAGGCAGACTGCTCATTTTTCGGCACACGGCTCATTTTTCGAGCACACAGCTCGTTTTCGGGCACATAGCTCATTTTTCGGGCACAAGGCTCCTTTTCTCAGGCACGCGCTCATTTTTGAGCACACAGCTCGTTTTTCAGGCGCCCAGCTCGTTTTCGGGCACACGGCTCTTTTCGGGAACACGGTTCATTCTTCGGGCACACAACTCGTTTTCGGGCACATGCTCATTTTTTGGGCACATGGCTCTTTCTCGGGCACAGGGCTCATTTTCGGGCTCACAGCTCATTTTCGCGCACACGGCTCATTTATCGGGGACACAACTCTTTTTCTCGGGCACACAGCTCGTTTTCGGGCACACAGCTCATTTTTCGGGCACACGGCTCTTTTTCTTGGGCACACGGCTCATTTTTGGGCACACAGCTCATTTTCCGGGCACATAGCTCGTTTTTAGGCATACAGCTCATTTTCGGGCACACTGCTCATTTTCCGGGCACAGGGCTCATTTTCCTGGCACACAGCTCGTTTTCGGGCACACGGCTCATTTTTCAGGCACACGGCACATTTTTTGGCACGTAGCACATTTTTGGGGCACAAGGCTCATTTTCCAGGCACACATCTCATTTTCGGGCACCCAGCTCCTTTTTCGTGCACACGTCTCTTTTTCTCGGGCACGCGGCTCATTTTCAGGCACACAGCTCGTTTTCCAGGCACACAGCTCGTTTTCGGGCGCACGGTTCATTCATCGAGCACACAACTCGTTTTCGGGCACACAGCTCATTTTTCGGGCACACGGCTCTTTTTCTCCGGCAAACGGCTCCTTTTCGAGCAAACAGCTCATTTTTCGGGCACACAGCTCATTTTCGGGCACATGGCTCATTTTTCGGGCACACAGCTCGTTTTCGGGCACACTGCTCATTTTTTGGGAACACAGCTCTTTTTCTCGGGCACACGGCTCATTTTTCGGGCACACAGCTCGTTTTCGGGAAATCAGCTCATTTTTCGGGCACACGGCTCTTTTTCTCGGGCATACGGCTCCTTTTCGGGCACACAGCTTATTTTCTGGGCACACAGCTCGTTTTCGGGCACACGGCTCATTCTTCGGGCACACGGCTCGTTTTTCGGGCACACAGCTCATTTTTCTACCACACAGCTCATTTTTGGGCACAGCTTATTTTCGGGCACACAGCTCGTTTTCCGAGCACGCGGCTCATTTCCGGGCACACGGCTCTTTTTCTCGGGCACACGGCTCATTTTCAGGCACACATCTCATTTTTCGGGCACACGGCTGATTTTCGGGCACAAGGCTTACTTTTCAGCACACAGCTTATTTTTCGGGCACACGGCTCATTTTCTGGGCACACAGCTCGTTTTCGGGCATACAGCTCATTTTTTGGGCACACGACTCTTTTTCTCGGGCACACGACTCATTTTCGGGCACACAGCTTGTTTTCCGGGCACACAGCTCGTATTCAGGCACACGGCTCATTTTTGGGCACACGGCTTATTCTTTGTCACACAGCTCATTTTTCGGGCACACGGCTCATTTTCCGGGCACACAGCTTGTTTTTGGGCAAACAGCTCATTTTTCGGGCACACGGCACTTTTTCTCAGGCACACAGCTCATTTTCGGGCACACAACTCATTTTTCGGGCACACGGCACTTTTTCTTGGGCACATGGCTCATTTTCGAGCACATAGCTCGTTTTCCAGGCACACAGCTCGTTTTTCGGGCACACAGCTCGTTTTCGAGCAAACAGCTCATTTTTCAGGCACACGGCTCTTTTTCTTGGGCACACGGCTCATTTTCGGGCACACAGCTCATTTTTCAAGCACACGACTCTTTTTCTCGGGCATACGGCTCATTTTCGGGTACACATGTCATTTTCCAAGCACACAGCTTGTTTTCGGGCACACGGCTCATTTTCGGGCACACGGCTCATTCTTCGGGCATATAGCTCATTTTTCAGGCACACAGCTCATTTTCGGGCACACGACTCATTTTTCGGCACACAACTCGTTTTTCAGGCACACAGCTCATTTTTCGGGCACACCGCTCTTTTTCTCGGGCACACAGCTCATTTTCGGGCACACAACTCTTTTTCCAGGCACACAGCTCATTTTCGGGCACACGGCTCATTCTTCGGGCACACAGCTCGTTTTTCAGGCACACTGCTCGTTTTTCGGCACACGGCTCGTTTTTCGAGCACACGGCTCGTTTTCGGGCACACGGCTCGTTTTTCGGGCACAATGCTCCTTTTCTCGGGCACGCGGCTCATTTTCGAGCACACAGCTCATTTTTCGAGCACCCAGCTCGTTTTCGGGCACACGGTTCATTCTTCGGGCACACAGCTCGTTTTCGGGCACAAGCTCATTTTTCGGGCACACGGCTCTTTTTGTCAGGCACATGGCTCATTTTCGAGCACACAGCTCATTTTCGCGCACACAGCTCATTTTTCGGGCACACGACTCTTTTTCTCGGGCACACAGCTCGTTTTCGGGCACATAGCTCATTTTTCAGGCACACGACTCTTTTTCTCAGGCACACGGCTCATTTTTGGGCACACGGCTCATTTTTCGGGCACACAGCTTGTTTTTAGGCACACGGCTGATTTTCGGGCACACGGCTCATTCTTCGGGCACACAGCTCGTTTTTCAGGCACACGAGTCATTTTCAGGCACACGGCTCATTTTCGGGCACACGACACAAAAGGGGGTAGAACACCCCCCAACACCCAAGGAGCCTCAAACAAACATGTTAAGTACTAAAAAATAAAGCTTTTTGCAGTTGAAAGTTAGTCCATATGAAGCATGCAAATATGGCTAAGAGTGTAACCAAAACTAAGCTTAAAAAGGGAGAGAAGAGGTTACCCTTGAAGCACTGCAACAACAGCTTCTTTCTCAGCCAAGAACCAACTTTTTAACCTCCAAAAGTGTCCTCGATGAACCTCAGTTCAATGGTGGGGTGTATGGTTAAGAGTTGTGGTGCAAAGGTGAAGAACAACACACACTTTAGGGCATAAATATATAGAGAGAGAAAGAGGGGAATATAAAGAGGGAGATATATGTATATGCCCTAAGCCAACTTCAGAACCTGGAGAAGGGAGGGGGGCCTCCCCTCTTATAGAGAAACAACTCTCAAGCTTCTTGAGGAAGCCAAGAGCCCCAAGCAATCCCTCCATACATGTGTATGGAGAATACAGTCTGTGCCCTCCAGCTGGCACATCTGGCACAGCTGGCATCCACAAACTCTGTAAAATATGCAGGAAGGCCACCGACCAGTTAAAGTGGTCGGCCGACCACTTTTTCTGGTCGGCCAGCTACTTTTTCTGGTTTTTCAAGACAAAAAGTGGTCTTCCGGAAAGAAAACTGGTCGGCCAATGGCTTCCAAGGCCAAAAAGTGGTCGGCTAGTATCCAAAATGAAGCCCCAGAAGTTAGCTTTCCAATGGCACCAGCCTTGCATCAAAATTCCAATTATGCAAAAAGTTATGCATGTTTTGGTGAAGCCGTGTAGTTTCGGCCCAACCGGATTGATGCCCTACTTCAACCAACCATATCTCCCCTGTCTGGACTTGGCTTTAGAAGATTCTTGAGTGCAAAATGAAGCCCCGGAAGTAAGCTTTCCAATGGTCGTGGCCTCATAGCTGAAATCCAAGTATGTAAATGAATAGGCCCGGTTCAGCGAGGGTTGCTCGACTCTCTCTTAACGATTCATGCCCATTTTCTCCCACAACTGGGTTTCTTCCCTCTTATCTTCTTTTCTTCAACTCTAAACCCCTAAGCACGGTGTTTTGAAAGATTTTTAAAGGATTTCATCTCTCTTTCATTCATTTCCACTTTGTTCTTGCTCGATTTACCGAAAAGTGCAACATTTAACGAAATGCGAGCGTCGGAACATCGTAGGAACTTTATTTTCAAAACCTTTTGAAAGAGAGAGTTTCAAGGTCTAAAATATTTTAATCAAGATTGTTTTGGTCCAAAAGGGGTATGAAGTTGGGATTTGACTCTCTCCTTGCCGAAGAAACTGATCCTTTGCCCTACACAACTTTCATCACCAAGTAAACCATCAGTAGTACCCAAGTCTTAAGGGCGGTCAAAAATGGGGTGTCTACACAATGCGAGTCACCTCTAGAATCCGTGCGAGCCACCTCTTGAGTCCATACGTACATGAACTGGGCTTAAAGCCAATATGTGAAATCTGGGCCTATGGCTAATCTGTGACATCTGGGCCTATGGCCATTCTGTATCTGTTAGGCCTATGGTCGTTCTGTATCTGTTAGGCCTAGGGCCGTTCTGTATCTGTTAGGCCTATGGCCGTTCTATGAAATCAGTGAGGCCTATGGCCGTGCTGTGAAATCTGTGAGCCAATGGCTAATCTGTAACTCTGTTAGGCCGAAGGCTGTTCTGTATTCTGGGCTTAAAGCCACTCTGTTTAAAGACTGGGCCCAAGGTCGTTCTGGAAACAATTACAAGATAAGATTAACTATAAGTTCTCTGCATTTATATACCTTATGATTTGACTCATTCATTGATTTATTACGTACTATTATTCGCTGAGCTTCGCTCACTCTGTATTTGTCTGCTTCTGTAGGTAATCAGTCTGGAGGTCAGCCTTAACCCTCAATGCTTGTTTCTTTTTGTCAACCTTAGAGTGTCCAGGCGCTTAGATGAAGGCCGATCATTTTGTGGAGTTTTGCTAAGCTTTTGGTTTGTACCCTGAATGTCTGTCTAAGGTTGAAGTGTATATAATCCTTTTACCTTCCAATGTTTTTGTTATACGCCCAATCATGGGGCTGGGTCTGTATATGTGTATGTATATAACTGATGCTCAGGTGCATATTACTGTATATTATTTACCTTATGCATTGTGTCTGATCCTGGCATAGTAGTGGTAGCTTAATGGATATTGCTTTATGTTATTTTTACGATATTAAAGGCTTCCGTTCAAGCCCCATATCTTATGTACATCGAGTTAAGTGTCCGTTTCTGTAATGGTCATGCCCAAACTTTTAGGGACGGGTTTGGGGTGCGACAAGTGGTATCAGAGCACGAGTTGCTATCTCACACACGAATCCATTGAGCCTTAGGATGTCTAGAAAAGACTTAGGCATCATGCATGACATTCTTAATGCATATGAAAAAGATTGATGGCAACGATACTTGTGTGTGTAATATCTGCTAACCGTAATGGTTACTATCCATGTTTATTGTATATCCTGTATATAGTGATTGGTTGTGATGTAGAATATGATAAGCATAAAGATGGAAAATCCGGAGGGTTCTACCTCCGCATGGTTAGACAGAATGAAAAAGGAAAATTATACAACATAAACGGGAACTATTGCTTCTGTTTATCTTACGCAGATTGGTGAACAATGGAAGACATGCAGATGAGATTAAATCAAACAACATTACATTGCGGAAGCGTGGTGAGGGTTCGAGCTGATCGGTAAGATAATTTACATGCAAATGGTTAAATGAAATTTGTGTTATCTGTTAATAGTCACTTGTGGGGAACAATGATGATATAATTGCGCTTTTTGGCATCTGTTTAAATGACTTGGTTAAACTCTAGGTATTGAATATTCTTAAGATCTCGTGACTAAATGAAATGACATATGTGATACGTTAACTTTTATAACATAATCACGTCTCTCTTGCTATAACAATGTTTAGATCTGTGAATTTGAGAAGTTACTGTGCTCAAATATTTGATAAGATGTATAGCATGATAGTTTGGAATTGTGTTGAGTCTAACCGGTTGTGTTAAACAATGGCACATATAGTGACCTTCTTAGAATCGTGTAAGAGGTTAATTGAATGTAATTTTATTTCTACTGATTGTTAAAATGGATAAGGAAATTGACTATTGACCTTGGAACAACATAAAATTAATGTGATTTTGTGAACTGAGAAAATTATTGGCGATTTCTGATGGGAAACCGAGGGAAGTATTGATGGGGTCGAATGAGTATTGTTTATGTGTAATTGGGATTTGATTATGAGAATCTGTAATCATAACTGTGTCTACTCATGGTTAAGAAATCTGTAATCTGTATTCTGTACTCTGACATCTGTGATCTGTAATATGAAATCTGTAATCAGGTTTTTCAAAAATAAAAAATGGTCGAACGACATGAGGAACCCCACCTATATTACGCGTCTGTTTATACGACACTCGAAAAAGGGATAGGCAATTATTGACTAATTTGGAATTGAAACTAAATGATTGGTAATCTGATAAGTTACCGCAAGAATTAATATTCTGCCTCTGTATATTAATGACTCAAGATTGAGAAATCATTTATGTGAAGTATTTCTGGGTAAATCTGTAAATGTCGGATGTAGCAAATTGCCAATTTAGTCGTCTGTTTTGAATTGAAGGCTATAATATGAGATGTTCTGTATGATATGGTAAACTTTGTTAAAAACGAATGGACATGGGAATCTTTTATATTGATGGTGGGTTAACGGTATGTACTAGGCATTCACCTCCATTTGTATGTTTATACGGATTTGTACAATACTCACTATATGATTACGGATTGATTTACCATCATATTGAACTGACTTGGCCAAGAATTCTAGCTCTAATATTGGGTGGTCAAATTATTTTGTCGCTAAATTATTGAGTTTCTAGACATTATGGAATCCGGATGGATGTGATTACTGTGTACTTAATGAAATCTATAACCCTACGAACGGACCTAGTAGGACCTACATATGTGGAATAACTAGATACTCTGTTTATGTTAATTGATTGAGCCAGACGACTGGTCTATAATTTTTGTATGGCTGTTTGCTGACCCACTGTAATTATAAGTTGTGAATACAAAACCATGTGGTTGATCTCGTATCTTACAGTAGGAAAAGAAAGAATCATCTGAATAGTGGAATACCGAAATGATTGAAAATAGGCCAAATTAACTTGTACTGTAACAAGAAGAAATGCTTATTAAGGGAGGATGTTACACCTTACGGTTATGACTGATTAGTCAAAGCATGATTTTGAATTTGATTTTTGGCTTTGTTTTTGAGTAACTCCCTTTGCTCGAAATGATGGTTGTCACATTTGTATCTACTACTCAGATTTGAATTTATGACAGTATGATTAAGTGTTTAAGATAGTGTGTTTGCATGAATTTACGAAATTGTATGTTATTCGCTTTGGTATTACTGTAACTATTTGAATTGGAATATGGTTCTCCTTGTGTTACTGTATTTAGAAGTAATGCTGTGAGGAATTAACGATATTGATTGGGATTCTTCTTCCCATCGTTCTGATCTTGTCAAGAATTAGCATATCTGGTTTTGAATCCATATGACGATATGATTTTGATATGTTTTCGGAAATGGAGAAATACTAAGAACAATTGTGAAGCTAGTGACTACATGCTTAAGTGACTTATTTAAGACTATTGGAATGAAGTACACCTTGTTAATTAGGCAGAACCTTGTTGGTGGGCTCTGATATCCGATTTCATTATGCCTAATATGATTCGAATTTAACTACATAATTGATTTCTGTGAAGACGATATATAGCTTTGATTAATAACTTATCTCTAAGTGACTTATAATATGGGATTTACCAAGTAATGAAATTTGCATATGAACTATTAATACCGGGTCGATCTGGATATGAACAAGTAAAGAACATATTGTGATTGAAATTAACATATGCTGTAGCATGTGTGTATTCTGTGCCTAAAGAAATGGAATCTACTATATTTCTGTATTTAAGAATTGTATGTTTCTGTATTTGAGAATTGACACTGTGGAACTTATTGATAGGAAAATATTGTGATTATAAACTCTGCCTACTGAGGACTTTAAGCCTTTGATACCTTACAATGGACTCTGGTAGTCTTAAAATACACACTCTACATGCCTGAAATAGATATCGAAATGACTAGTTGAGTAAAACCGTGAGATACTTATTATGTTAAGAACTCTAGAATAATTATGATACATATCAGGGTAACCTGTGACTTGTTCGAACTGAGGAATTACGTGAACATGTATAACAGGATTGGACAATAATGTGGGACTGAGATTTCTAATTTGTCACATGGTAAAACAAGTTTGAGAGACCAAACTTATTTAAGGGGGGAGAGTGTAATAACCCGACCCTCGTACATATCTTCTGGTACACTTTCGGTCCCTTATTCTGTGCATCTAAATACTTATTATGAAATTTTATGTGAAAGTAAGTTTAATGAAGTGAATCTTATGCTTATAGATGTGTATCTGTTTAATATGAGAAATATCTGTTACAATTCTAGTGTTTGAATCAGAAATTGAAGGCCTTAGAAGCTTAATTATCTGAAATTGATTTTACATCTGAGATCAACATAATATTTAAGTCATAATAAGTATTTTTATAAAAATTTGATTTGGGATGATTAAACTGGTTGATTTTCGTCCTTACCTTTTATATAAATATCTATACTCTTGGAACATTTGACTTAGAGCCATTATAAGAAAATCTCCTGAGAGAGAGAATTAGTGAAGAAAAGGGCTTGAGAGGAAATTCTTCAAGAAGAAGATTAAGAAACCTTGTGAGGGTTGTAGAATTTGGGCTCAAGGTATGTATTCTTTACTTTTGTTAAGCTCTCTTGATAATTGATTGAGGAATTCTCTAACTATATTAAAGTTAAGGTTATGATTGAAACCAAGAGTGTGTGTGTTCTTGTCTAATTGTATTTGTAGTTATATTGGTAATCTCAAGCTTGTGATAGGAAACTTTATCTTTCCCTCTTGATTTCACTTGTTGTGTGGAGGTTATTTACATACCTAGATGATGATCTATATATATGTATATATATAGTTGGAACCAAACATGATTAACCATGAAAGGTATGTGTTGTGCATGTGTAAGGGAAGTGATGACTTTAATTGCATTTTAAATGCATGTTATAGTAATCTTAAACTACCATATGACATTAGATTTACCTATGTTAAGCCTTGCCTTAAGTGTGCCAAGTGAAGTTTTTGGGTTGAATTTCAGACTGCCCTCACAGGGGAATCGTTGCACATGCGGGAGTCATGGCCGCATGTGCGGAAGCACTGCCCCACGTGCGGGAGTCATGGCCGCACGTGCGGGAAATGGGGAATTTTGGGACTTTGCCTACTGCTAAAAAGGCACGTGCGGGGCTCCCTTGCTGCACATGCAGGAACCCTTGTCGTACGTGTGGGGCTCACAGCCGCACGTGCAGCCCATACTAAAAAATGCTGTCTGCTCCATTTGACCTGTTTGACCCTCTGGGATAATTAAAATTAGTATTTGAAATCCTTAAAATGCTTTTTAATTTATTGGAAGTTCTCGAATGGAATGTGAATTTAAGGAATTGAATTAATTTGTGAGTTATATGTGTGCGTAGGTCTCATACCGGAAGGAGCTGTAGCGCCACCAACGCACTGTGAGTAGTAGTACAGTAGACATATATTTTACTTACCGTTAATAACATTAATTATTAACGTTCTGTGCTTCGTCAGTGATTACGTTAACATTTATATAAAATTATCGAAAACGACATATACTCTGGATGTTGCACCCTGACTGAATTAACGAACACGATGAAACGATGACATTGATATGGGCCTATGGATATTCTGTATAAAAGTGGGCCCCAGGGCTGTTATGATATGAATTGCTCTGCCCTATTAATGTTATGAAACATTTGCCTTCTGATCATCGTTAATATTTATGTTCTGAACTTACAATAAACCATGGGAAAATCCAAGAGCATCATTGGGTAGTAGTATTGTAGCACTACGTTTTGGTTACTGTTGATAGTTAATATTAACATCCTGTTATATGCAAGCTAGCGGTATTGATTTATGACGAACAAATGGAATGTGTGTTCATTATGGAACTACGGTATGTATGTATCTCTGGGATTGTTCAATCTGTTATTAATTATTATTAACACTCTGTTAAACGTAAATTAACTATGTTAATTCATGTGAATGATTGAAAGAATCTGTGTACTTCGATATAATCTGTTAGACCTATTGGTTTCTGGTATGGAACAAAGTGCTGTACGGAACTAAGTGCTGCAATGCGAGTCACCTCTAGAATTCGTGCGAGCCACCTCTTGAGTCCATACGTACATGAACTAGGCTTAAAGCCAATCTGTGAAATCTGGGCCTATGGCCAATCTGTGACATTTGGGCCTATGGCCGTTCTGTATCTGTTAGGCCTAGGGCCGTTCTGTATCTGTTAGGCCTATGGTCGTTCTGTGAAATCTGTGAGGCCTATGGTCGTGCTGTGAAATCTGTGAGCCGATGGTTAATCTGTAACTCTGTTAGGCCGAAGGCCGTTCTGTATTTTGGGCTTAAAGCCACTCTGTTTAAAGACTAGGTCCAAGGCCATTCTGGAAACAATTACAGGATAAGATTAACTATAAGTTCTCTGCATTTATATACCTTATGATTTGACTTATTCATTGATTTATTATGTACTATTATTCGCTGAGCTTCGCTCACTCTGTATTTGTCTGCTTCTGTAGGTAATCAGCCTGGAGGTCAGCTTTAACCCTCAATGCTCGTTTCTTTTTGTCAACCTTAGAGTGTCCATGTACTTAGATGAAGGCCGATCATTTTGTGGAGTTTTGCTAAGCTTTTGGTTTGTACCCTGAATGTCTATCTAAGGTTGAAGTGTATATAATCCTTTTACCTTCCAATGTTTTTGTTATACGCCCAATCATGGGGCTGGGTCTGTATATGTTTATGTATATAACCGATGCTTAGGTGCATATTACTGTATGTTATTTACCTTATGCATTGTGTCTGATCCTGGCATAGTAGTGGTAGCTCAATGGATATTGCTTTATGTTATTTTTACGATATTAAAGGCTTCCGTTCAGGCCCCATATCTTATGTACATCGAGTTAAGTGTCCGTTTCTGTAGTGGTCATGCCCGAACTTTTAGGGGCGGGTTTGGGGCGCGACAAATTCGGTCCAATCCAACATGTGTGAAGGATCAAGCTTGTATTTTTGGAGCATACAAATATGAAACATGTCATGAATCTTGAAAAGTTGGGGCAACAAGGCCAAATGATAAGCCACCTCTCCAATGCGCTCTAGAATCTCAAAAGGCCTAATAAATCTTTGAGACAGCTTCCCACCCTTCTCGAATCTCATGAAATTTTATCTCGGCGATATTTTTAGAAACACATGATCCCCCACCTCAAAAGATAAAGGCCTTCTTCTATGGTCGGCATAACTCTTCTGGTGATTCTGAGCTGAAACCAACCTCTTATGAATTAGTGCAATCTTCTCCATCATTTCTCGGATAACTCTGGACCTAACATAGGTGCATTACCCACCTCGGCCCAACACATAGGAGATCTACACGGTTGGCCATACAAGGCCTCAAAATGTTCCATACAATACTCGCTTAAAAACTATTATTGTATGCAAATTCTACCAAGGGAAATTGCCTCTCCCATGGCCCCTTAAAATTAAAAACGCAAGCCCGAAGCATATCCTTTAAAATCTGAATGGTGTGCTCGGATTGCCCATAAGTCTGAGGATGATAGGTGGTATTAAAGGTTAACTTAGTGCCCAAGGCACCTTGTAGGCTTTGTCACAACTGAGTCGTAAACCATGGATCCCTATTTAAAACAATAGTCACTGGGACCTCGTGAAGTCGCACTATATCTCTAACATATAGATCGCAAGGTAATCTACTAAGTCACTCGTGCGCATAGGTATAAAGTGTGCAGATTTGGTTAATCGATTGACTACTACCTATACGACGTCATTACCCCGTTGAGTCCTTGAAAGACCCACAATAAAATTTATCGTGACATGCTCGCACTTCTATTCGGCTACAAGTAAGAGTTGCAACAAACTCACTAGTCAATGATGCTTGGCCTTCAATTGTTTACAAGTAAGGCACCTTGAAACAAACAAGGCTACATCCATCTTCATCCCCCTCCATCGAAACTGGCGACTAAGGTCATACATCTTTGTGCCTTCCGAGTGTATCACAAGGCGTGAATGGTGGAACTCTCAGAGTACCTCCTCTTTACAAGATTTTGGTACACAAAGTCGGTCTAGATATCTCACACTCGAATCTGAATGAACGTTCAAACCCTTCTCTACCTTCATACGGATAGCCTCTGCTTCGGGTTTACACTATTGTGCCTCTATGACTCGGTTAACTAAGGTAGGTTGTGCAACTACAGTAAATAAGGTGGCCAACTTAACGGATTCATCCAAATGCAAGTCAAACTCACCAATAGCACCCAATATCTCCCACTCTCAGATGGCAATGTTAGTTACACAACTTACGAACTTCCTTCTCAATGCATTGGCTACTATGTTGGCTTTCCTCGGATGATAATGCAACTAAGAATCATAATCCTCCATAAACTCCATCCACTTCCCCTGTCTCAAATTCAAGTCCTTTTGTGAAAATAGGTATTTCAGACTCTCGTGGTTGGAAAACACTACAAATCTCTCCTTGTGTAGGTAATGCCTTCAGATTTTTAAGATAAAAATCACCGCTGCTAACTCTAGGTCGTGAGTGAGATAGTTTCTCTCATGTGTTTTTAGCTATTGTAGACCGTATGCTACCACCTTCCCTCTTGCATCAATACTTAACCCAAACCTTCCCAAGATGCATCATAATGAACTGAATATCCCAAACCCCTCTCCGGAATAATCAAAACTGGAGCAGTGGTGAGTCTAAGCTTAAGTTCTTGAAAGGACTTTTCATAAGTCTCACTCCACACAAATCTAACCCCTTTCCTCGTCAGTCTAGTTAGTGGTTAGGTTAGTCTAGAGAAATCTTTCACGAAACGTCGGTAGTACCCGACTAGGCCCAAGAAACTCTGAATTTCAAAGGTATTCTTAGGTTGTTTCCAATCTTGCACTACATCTATCTTAGATGAATCCATGATCACTCCTTCCCTGGACACCACATGGACTAGGAACTTAACTTTGCTGAGCCAAAACTCACACTTCCCAAACTTAGCATATAATCGATGTGCTCTGAGAAACTCAAGTATAACCCGCAAGTGTTTCTCATGTTCCTCCTCGGAGAGTGAGTAGACTAAGATGTTGTCAATGAAGATAACAATGAATCGATCTAAGAACTCACAAAAGACTTGATTCATCAAGTCCACGAACAAAGTCGGTGCGTCGGTCAACCCAAAAGGCATCACTAAGAACTCATAATGGCCGTACTGCATATGAAATGTCATTTTCTAAATATCCTCCCCTTTTACCCACAGCTAGTGATACCCCAATCTCAAATCAATATTAGAAAAAAAAAAAAAAAAAAAAACCCCTTCAACTGGTCAAACATATCATCTATTCGTGGTAATGGCTACTTGTTCTTAACAGTTACCCAGTTCAACTTAAGGTAATCGATGCACAATCACATTGTGCGATCTTTCTTCTCGGCAAAGACAACCGGTGCTCTCCAAGTTGATGTACTAGGATAGATGAAGCCCTTATCTAACAAATCCTAAAGCTACACCTTCAACTCACACAACTTGGCTGGTGCAAACCTATATGGTGCCATGGAAATCAGAACCGTGCCTAACGCTAAGACAATTGAGAACTCAATCTCTTTATATGGTGGCAACTATGTGAGATCCTCCGAAAAAACATCTGGATATTCTCGACCTACTCTCAGCAATTCTCCTCGAATTATATTACCCTTATCTGCTACGGTGATGGAAAAAAAGAAAACTTAACTTTCTTCGACCCTTAAGGTCATACAACAATGGGGTAGGACTATCACCTCCGTCACACATAAAATAGAAGTAGTCTCCTGATGGCATACCCACTAACACCCTCATACGATGGCAATCTCTCAAAGCCCAGTAATGAGTCAACTAATCAATACCCAGAATTACGTCAAAAGCATGCATATCTAGAACAATAAAATCAAAGAGAGCAGATGATCCGTTGCCTCAATCTCACAAGAGCTGCATAATCGACCTAATGTCACTCTATCCCCAATAGGTGTCTCATCCAACAAAGTAGACTCCAACAATTCAAACTCCAAACCCAAAGCGGATGTAAAAGAAGACGATATGAATGAATGAGATGCACCAGTATCAATCAACACATTGGTAATAGAGTTGAACAACAAAAAGTTACCTCTTACTATGGAAGGCGCTGTCAACTGATCTGGCGTGGTAACAATATATACACGTCCTGAAGGCCTTTGCTTTACCTGCTCATCCCTCGAAGCATAGGCCTGTTACATGGATTGAGCCAACATGGCTCCCTGATTGGCCCTCGAGGCCTATGTTGACTGAGCTGGTTGATGGCTCTATGTTTATCTCACACCAGATGCACTAGATGTGCTACCAAATTGAGGGAAAAACCTCCTCAAGTGCCTTGCCTACCCACGCTAATAACAAATATGCGACTGACCCATCCCCCTGACTCTAGCTCTAAGGACGAGCAGAAGAAGGTGTAGATTGTTGCCCTCTTCTTCTCTGCGGGCAAACTGAAGACTTGTGGCCTAACTGACCACACTTGAAACAAGTAAACGGTGGTGTGTGGGATGAAGGGACACCCTTCCGTTTGAAAATTGAAATGCCCAGCACAAAACCCTAGAATTATGGAAAAAAACTGTTGCAGTGGCAATCAAAACTCTAACTCCTTTTCAACACAAGAGAAGAAAAGAAGCCAGAGTTGGGGGGCAATTTTGGGAGGCTAAAATAAATCAAGCTCAGGTAGGACTGAAATTCTTGAACTGGCAGTCACAACATGAAGGCAAATTTACCAAGGAATTGGGAATTCAGCCCTGGATGGTTTGAGTGTGGTAGGGAGGTTGTCATGACCCAAACCCGCCCCTATGGGTTTAGCGCCGCAACCGGCCAGTAATCCTTAGATTACCTACGGCCTCTGAACAGATAAGTATATAATAAGGGGCTAGCGGAAGCAAATACAAAAATATAATTGTCCAATGAGCTGTGTTGACTTACATGAAACGGAATAATTTAAAACTTTAATTACATAACTAAATAGTCAACCATACATTATATTATACTACACACTTAACAGTATTTTCCGTACAGACAACATGATTAAAATAAAGTCCCAGGCATAAACAGAACTAATCAACCCTCGAACCCAAGACACTTCGGGAACCTCCATGTGAGGCACAAAGGCTGGCTGACAACAGAAACACAGTCCCCCACAAAACCTTCGGGCTTGCACTCCAGAATGCTCACCTATAATATATATATACAAACAGTGAGCTAAAGCCCAGTGAATAACATTAAGGTAAAGGGGTTAGTGAACGAAATCCCGAACATTTTATACGTACAAAACAGATCATAGCATAATCATAGTCATCTCATATCAGAACATAATAATGGCATATCCCATAGAACAAATCACATATCAGATAACGTCTTCCGACTAGAGTAACCGGTCCCGGACACCGATTAAACAAACACCACAATGAAGTGGCTAACGAGATCTCGTAACTGTCATGGACCCGCATTTTCATGCCGTCCCCCATGACTTGGGACTATCTATGGATGCCGTAATAGATTTCAAACATGGATCTTCGTTCACAGAAACATATATCATTTCAGAAATCATAGCTTGATATATCACATTTGGAACATAATTTCATATGAACGTATCTTTACGATAACGTTACTCACAGTGGTTCCGTAGATGGTCAATCACTTCTCGGACGTTGACCTACAATCACAAAATACATAGCACCAACGAATCTTATCATTACGTATTCATGTGGCCATTAAGGCTTAGCTTACATCACGTTGGTTCATGTTCATTCTTGTTATATGGCTTAGAACACACACACCCTTGCAATCTCTTAGTGTGCGTTTCTAGCCCATAACCTCATTACTATAGCTTAATTAAGGCTTAGGAATGCCTAAGATGCAATGAGGATGTCAAAACATGCCTTGGAACACTTAGGCAAAATTTCAGGATTTTAGGTCCTCGCTCGAGCGGACATGTAGAAATGAAACTCCGCTCGAGCGTAGACTTCCCCGCTCGAGCGGATATGCAAAAATATGAGGGGTCGCTCGAGCGCACATGCCTTCGCTCGAGCGATCTGTAAACAATGCAAAACTTCTGGGAGCATGAAATTCCCGCTCGAGCGGACTTTTGGTCGCTCGAGCGGAGCTCGCGATCTCAGAGTGGCCGCTCGAGCGAGAAACCCTTCGCTCGAGCGGAGATGAATTTTCTGGAATTTCCAGATTGCAACTCCAAGTTCAAAATCGATATTCAACCTTACAAAACTCATTTTTCTGGGCCCAAAATGAAGGAAACATATGAAGTCTTATAAAATAACATGTTTTAAGAATTAAAGCAAGAAATCATGCCCCAAAAACTTGACATTTCTTCAAAACCCAACTTAAAATCCCAATTTGACCCATGAAATCAACATGCAAGAACTTCATCCAATTCAAACCTTCCAAAACATGATCAAACTTGATATTTTGAGGGGAAACAAGATGAATGACCAAAATGTGAGTGAAACTAACATATGCATGAAAGAAATCTTAGATTTCAAACTCAAAACATGGAAATTTATGCATGCATGCATGGATTGACTCTTACTTCAACATTTTAAGCTCAATGTACACATCTAAGCTTATAACCTCCATGAATCATGCAAGATAACACTGAAATACATGAATGAAAGGGTGGAAATTCTACCTTAAGTCTTGTTCTTGCTAAATTCTTGCTTAATCTTGAAGAGTGCATGCAAATCCTTGAATTTCTTCTTCAATTTCTCCCCCTCTCTCTCTAGAATTGCTCTTCCTCTCTCTCTAAAATGTTTCCTCAGATTTTGGCACTCAACAAAATGAGGAGTGATATGGAGAACGAAACAAATAAAAGGCTCTTGACTTAATCCACTAGTGGCAATTCGGTAAATAAGTCCAACTCTTTTAATTAGCTTATTTGATCTAATTTAATCATACCAAATCACATTTTAATTAAATATGCCATAATGTTCTAAAAATTCCAATTAACACAATGGTATAATCAATTCCGGGTTTGGATGCCGATAAGGCTTTAAATTTTCATTTTAAAGCGGGATTCTAAGCAGATATTTTTATAGGTGACAGTTGGAAAGCCAATTTTTGATACAAATTACATATTAATCCCGTCATCAATCTTAATCACTCAATTAACCCCCTAAATTACCGATTAACAACTAATCACGGGTCGGGGTTATTACAGAGGTCCAGCACTAGACTAGGTCAGGGGAGTTTGTGGACAGAGGAAAGGTGGCAGGAAGCACGCCTTAGGAGGGAGTGGACCCAATCAACACATGTCCCTGTATTTCAGGCCCAACCAACGCCTAAAAATCCACATTTGGTGGAACACAATCCCTAAGGAAACGAGGTTGACATGAGGAGTGGAGCGAAGCCTAACAGCCCACAATGGCTAGTGGGAGCAAGCTATAAAAGGGGAGGTAAATAGTATAACGAAGGTACACAACCACTTCAACCTAAACCCTAATCTAATCATTTCGCACCTTTGTCTACTTTGTCACTGACTTAAGCATCGGACGGACCCAAGGCGGCTCCAGTCAGCCCCCTTCACCTTTCAGTGAGTACTTTTTAGGTCTGAAGTAGAGATAAACCCACCACGTTACTGCTGCAGCCAAGTGGAACAATTTTGACCCACTACACAAACCTACGATGGTTTTCTACAAACAAAAACCAATCCAAGGGATAGTATCATTAGCAAGGATGTTGTCGATCTCTTGCTTAGAGCAAAGAACAAACCTATGATGGTTTTCTACAAACAAAAACCTATCTAATGGATAGTATCATCGTTAGGGATGCTGGCGATCTCTTTCTTACAACAAGAAACAAATCTAAGATGGTTTTCTACAAACAAAACCTATCCAAGGGATAGTATAATCCTCAAGGATGTGGTTGATCTCTTGCTTATAGCAAGGAACGAATCTACGATGATTTCCTATCAACAAAACCTAACTATGGCGTAGTAACATCGGCAAGGATGTTGCCGAGCTCTTTCTTAGAGTAGAGAATAGAGCAAGGGGTAGAAGTATTTAACATAAAAAAAAAAAATACATTGGCAAGTATGCTAATCAATCTTTTAAAACCAGAGCACATAAAAAAGATTCCATCCACAAACACAAAATATATAAGTACAAATAAACAAGAAAGCAAACTAAATAAAGGTTGTTCATAGAATTAAAATGTTTACAGGAAAAAAAAAAAAAAAACAAACAAACAAACAAACAATTTAGAAATAAGAAAATAGAAAAATAAAAAAATCTTCATTCATTTGCTAGGGGATTCTCTTTGCTGGCTCCAACAGCCTCCTTACTTGCGGTCACCAAGGCTTCTAGACGAGGATAATGGATGTTCTTCATAAGCCGGGACCCTTCTGAAACAACTGTGGCTCAAAGAGCAGCCAACAGCCCACCTCAAAAAGAAGGTTCTCCAACTTAGAGAGCTGCTCGTCATTAGCGAATGTGGCTTCGGCATATCCCTTATCCTTAACAACTTTGGTGGTTGCCTCTTGATTGGCCTTGAGTTCATCAGAAATAGTGGAGAGCTACTCCTTCTCCCTTTTCAAAAATAGTGGAGAGCTTTCACTCTACCTCTACAACATTGCCTTCGGAAGTCGCCATCCTATGCTCCAGCTTCTTCACTCTCTCGTCTTGCTTTTCTTTGACAAACTTAAGCTTGTCTCAGCTCGGACAAGCCTATCATGTCAATGCATGGCTTGGTTAGTAGAATAAAGTCCCTATGACGATAAAACACAAAACAATAAGGCAGAGCTCAAACAAAAAGAGACAAGTAAAAGAAGGAAAAAATGTCAAAGATACTGCCAAAGAAAACTGCAAGGCGTGAGAAAAGATGGCTACATCCGACTGCTCTCGCAGCCAACCATCGTCTGCTGGAAGCATGAAGCTATGTACAATGGCGACAGCTATTTCGGGATCTGCCATTGCCGAATCGGTACGCACAAGCAGTCGGTCCTTCAGTTGTGGCATCAGAATTAAAGGAGGATTGGAAGAAGCGATCTCCTAGGAAGGAACAATACAAGAGACAAGAGAAGGGTCAGATCGGCGCTTCTTTCACCTTTTTGTTGATTGATCCACTAGCCACTCACCAAAGCTTTGTTAAGAAGGATGAGGATCAGAGGCAACCACTGCAAAAGAGGGATCAAAGACAACTGTAGCAGAAGCGTCATTAGCCACAACGATCAGAGATTGTTGAGAAATGGCAGAATTAGTAAAGGATCCGCCATTTTTTTGGGATTTCCTATTAACATGCAAAGACAAAAAATTCTTCAGTGACATAATTTCAAAAACTATGGACTCTAAGTCAGCAAGCTATTCCTGGATTTGCTTCTCTTCGGCTAGAGGGACCTCGGCAATCAACTTATCAACAGTAGGAGCCTCTTCGTCTTCAACAGCTTCTTGGAGCTGAGGGAGAATGTAAAAGTCCACACCACTATCGGCACTAAGAGGGACGCCATTAGTTGCAACTACAGTGTTATAGTAGGGCACATAGGAGAGAAAGATGTGGGTAGCCCAACCTTGACCTCTTTGCTCAAGTGGGCCTCTATAAGCCCAAAGTTGATGAAGAAGAGAAAAGTTGACTTGATCCTCCTACTCGCTAGGATGAGAGAAGACATCAGAACCTACAAATAAAAATAAATAAATAAAAAGAGCAAAATGCAATTTAGAATAATGATTCATAGAAGATAACAGACATAATTAAAAAAAAAATGATGTCGAACAAAAAAATGATGAAAGTAGACAACTTGGATTGTTGAAAACCTTGGGTATAGACCATACCCTATCAGTGCTAGGGAAAAATTCCCAATTTCCCTCAATAATCGCAATTACATCATTTACTCCCTTGCCAGAGTCAAAGAGCATCTGAACTAATTTGACGATGCTTATTTTTGGGCTTAAAATAAAATGTTAACCTCCCCTTGGTGGTTGGAACGAAGTTGTAATAGTAACTAATCTTAGGGAGTCCCAGGTTTTCCCTGGAATCTCATTTAAATCTACTACCTCCATTACTATCCTAAAGAAGTTAGGAGAAAGTTGAGATGTGACGACTCTATAAAAACAGAGCACCTTCCTCAGAAGAGGATGCAAGGGGAAATGAACACCCCCATTGACCATAATGATGAGAAGAAGGGGGATCTTGACCTCAGACTCCTCAATAAGGTCATCATTGGCCTTTGACAAACGAACAACTATATCATCAGGAATACGATGAAGAGTTCTACACTCAAGGAGGTTTTCCTCAAACTCAAAGAAACTCCTAAGGCGATTCATTTTTTTAGGAAAAAGGAAGAGCAAGCAAGACACAAGAAACCAAAGAAAAAGCAAGAGATAGAGAACTTACAAAGAATGAGAATGGAAGCTTCAAAAAAGATTTGGACTAGACGCGTCTTGAGAAGTCTTAGAGAAGAGTGTAAACAAAATGATAAGAGTAAAGGAATTGCCCTTACATTTAATGTGTTATAAATAAAATGGCGCATGAAAAGACAGGTGCTATCATTGCGGCCCCATTAGCACAGAAACAACAAAACACATGTCATTGGATGGATGACTCTTCACATTAAGCGTCGAATCAAACTTGGTCGGGAATATGTCTTTCGCAACCTACCAAGATCGGTTGTCGAATGGGGAGCAATTGTGGAGAAAAAAAATATGAGCTCAGATTTAAAGCCTAATTCCTACCAAGAGAAAGGAAAAAGGCCCAAATGCACAAAAAGGATATAAATGAGTCTATATACGGTAACAACATGTCATCCAACAAAAGACACTTGGTAGAATAGAAGATAGTCGTCTAGAAGACAAATCCGTAAAGTGGAAGAGGAGTGTTAGATTAAGGACATCCAACGGTGGGAACATAAATCTGACAAGGCTATAGTATAAACTAAGCCTAGGAAATAGCTGGATCATCTAATCAAATTAATCCTACGGACATGATGAGAAGCAAGTTGGCCACTTCCACTTGGCATCATCTAGGTTGTCCAAACGCCGAAGATCCAACGATCAAGGACATAAAGCAAGTTGGCAAGCTGCCCGACCAAGACCAGACAACATGCAGAACCCTATGATCAAAATAAAGATCTAACGAAAGAGGTTTGAACTAGAACATCTATAAATAGATAAATGGACACAACAAAAAGGGGAGATTGAATGTAGGCAAGAATCATGTTTCAATGAAAATATTTATTTAAAAATTACCTATAGCTAATCAATGTACTGACTTGATCGTCGGAGGGTCCTCTTGACTAACTTAGGTCGGGAGTGATTACTGACAAATGGTTTCTCTTCGTAGATTGCAAATGATTGGGCTTATTATCTCGCTTTCCTTGTAGGGGTAATTTTCACCTTCCATAGCGACTTTTTTACTTTTTGGCTAAAACAAAAAGCTGCCAAACGAGGCCTTAGTGTAACGATAGTCAACTTTTGGGAGAATCTTGGTAATATCAGCAAAAATAGGAGAGATTATTGTAATTATTAAAATCTCATGAGAGGTCTCTGTAATTTTCAAAAATCTCAAGGGAGGTAACTGTAATTTACTCTTAGATATATATATATATATATATATATTTTGTGTCAATTCTATTAAATGACAAATTCTGACAATGGCATATTTATAAGTAGATCTTAAGAAGTGTATTTGTAATTTACTTAATTATTTATAATCAACACTAATTTAAATCATTACATGATGCAAGTAATCAAATCAGTAGGGGTTTTGGGAATTATTAGTGACTTGGGTTGAGACTAGGGGTGCGCGCGATACAGTTCGGACGGTTTGAGATTAAAATTATAAAATGAATGTCGGATTAGCAGATTAGCAAATTGTGGTTTGAGCGATTTTGAGTGGATTGGTAGATTGAACAATATTCTAACCAATTATCAAGTTTTTGCATAATATATAAGACTAATTTACATAATATTTTTCATATATATAATACAAACTAATTTTACATAATATCTTTCATGTATATAACTACTAATTTGTAATAAATTTCATATATTAAATCTCTTTCACACTCATTTTTATTTTGATAATTCATTATAAGTTAAAAAATATATATGTATCAATTATAGTGGAGTGAAACGATTTCGAAAATGGATTATAAATTTTAAAATTTCAATTGCAATTAACAAATAAAACGGTATAAATTGATACAGATTAATGCAATGGTAACGAACTGTGCGATATAGTCCTAATTAGAATGGTAAATTCTATTTCCACCCACCTAATAAACTCAAGGCAAATCTTTTCTCACTACACACCCCTATTAATTTGATTATGAACTAATTTTCTCAATCCACACCCTTAAAATTATAATTACATCCATGTTTCATAAATGGTACACACACTTTATCTTAAAATGCACACACTTTAATTAATCTTAATTGAAATTTATAGTCCACCCACTTTTGTGAAGACATTGACTTCGTTGAAACAGAGGGAAAAAAAAAAAAGTTTTTAACTTTCTTTACCTCCATTAAAGAACTTGAAGAGATCCATTGAATCTCCACTCAAAACAATTGAATCCTTTGTTTAAGGTAAGAAATCTTTCGATTTTCATATTACATTTATCATTTTGTTATTACATTTACCATTTTCGGATATATCTGCACTCCATTGGCATATAAAACATCGATTTTTCCATGGTTGTCGGGGTTGGAGCTTTCGGGATTGGGTTTCCGAATTTTTTTAATTCAGAACTTAATAACCGAATAATGGGTACATTTTCGACTTATCAAAACCGAACAAAATGCAAAATTTTGAAGTTTTTCTGCCGAATTTGGTATATTTTTTCGGTCCAATAGTTCCAAATCACCAAGTTACATAAGTTACATAGGCTACGAAGATTGGTTTTATTGTAGGTTTTTCCAACAATTTTATTTTATGGGTATGTTTATGTATTTATTTATTTTTTTGCAAAATTCAATGCATAACAATAGAAACAAAAATTTGTGCAGTATTGGTATTTTCACATTATATTGTTAGCTTAAGTAGTTAAACATAGGTCTTCAAAAATGCTGTTAGCTAAATAGCTGAACAAAACAATTGCATTACATAGAACATTAGGGGTTTGTCCTTTCAAAACATTGAAGTTGGGGCCAAATTTGGTGTTTGGTTGTATACTTATAGCTACAACAAATTTACAATCAAATAGAATGTACAAAGACAAGTGATGGGCAGTCCTTTGATTGTTTGAAAAATGATGTTGGTATTGATTAATGACCCTACTGCCTTGGTAAATTGGCCGAAGTGAAGTTCATATGTTTTTGGCATGTTGTGAACATTACCAAACTAATTGGTGAATGGTCTGTATAGAATACAAATACTTTTGCTATATCCATGTTTACATTGTAATTTTTCAACAAATCTTAGTCTCACTCTTTCATCAGTAGTAGGGTTATGTCCTTAACTTATTTTGTTAATTTCACATCATCCAAATTTTCAATTTAATGGTCTATAACAGCATATTAGATTTCATTAAGGTGGCATGGTTAGGCTACTTATTACCCGCATTGATGTGATCCTTTTCTGAGAGTGTTTATATTGTTTCATTATATTGGGTTGATGAGAACAATTTTCCTTATGCAGATGGATGCCGGTCCCAGTCAACGTTAGTCAGTAACAGCTTTGAATAGAAGACTCCGTGAATTAGAGAGACGTAGACGTGGACGTGGATGTGCTCGAGTGCATGATGATGACACGTACATTGCCATGGATGATGATCCTATACAAGATGCACCAGTTATGGATGATATTGTTATGGATGATGACCCTACTAGTGATGATGCTGACATTGTTGATGAAGATATCCTTACTCAGCCATTTCCAGGAGGGCCAACTGATCAATCAATCCTTAAAAGTTTTAAAAGTCATGTTGCCGCAGCTATTCGGAATGGTGCTGATGAAATGGGGCCCTTGAAGTGTCATAATCACTCGTCTAAGATTCGTTCGTGGCTGTGGCAGGAACAAGGAAACAACGCTATATTTGCAAACATTGTGGAGATATCAGAACTTGCACAATTAGCTCGTTGCACGTACCGCTTTGTCAACAAAATTGTAGTGTCTAGTTTTGTTGAGAGATGACAATCTGAGACAAACACCTTCCATTTGACTGTTAGAGAGATGACTATCACATTGGATGATGTCGCCACTATCCTAGGGCTTCCCATTGTAGGCAAATCTATTAGTGTTCGTAAGTTGTCAGAAAGGCGGGCCATTACATCAGTAGTTAATACCTTGGAAATTGATGAGCAAGAGGTTAGACATGAGATGTCTAGTACTGGAGGCAATTCAGTGAGGCTTGAGTGGTTGATGGCATACTTTCATAATGTCACAGACAATGATTCAATGAAAAGAATAGAGCATACTTGCTATTTTTGTTGGGTTGTACACTTTTCAGTGACAAGACTGGTACTAGGGTCCCCGTTGTTTATTTGAGTTTGTTATCCGATTTGACGACTGTATCTTCATATGCTTGGGGTGCTACCGCATTGGCATAATTAATAGACAGATGGGGTACGCTAGTAGGTCCGGCATGAAACAAATAGCCGGTTACATGACATTTCTTGAGGGATGGACTTATGAGTACTTTCGTGGATTCCGACCACACTTGAATATGAATTACACTCGAGACATGCCACATGTTTATCATTGGACTTCTCGAAGAGAGTCTGGTGAAGAGACACAGTTGCAGGCTTTTCGATAGGAGCTTGATAGGTTGGGTGTACATGATGTAAGTTAGAAAGTCCTTCAAAATTTGAAACTCTATATCATACAAAATTTACAGTTGTCATATCTTACAGTTGTTATTGTTTGTAGGATATTTGGGACCCGTACCAGAGTTGTAGAGATGTCCATCCGTGTCGCCTAGTTACATTCTACCACGATTGCCTAAAGTGTTTGGAAGTAGTTGAACCATATCACCCTGATAGAGTTTTGAGACAGTTTGGCAGAGTGCAAACAATCCCTAATCCACCACTTGGCCCTATGCGTGCCTCTCGAGCAGCCACAGCTCTACGCTACAATGTTATGTATGCATACTTGGACATCATTTGGGAGGCGTAGGATAACCATGTGTTATCTGATCGGAGGAGGAATACACCGGTACGACAGCCTTGGGATTGTGTTCCTGGTTACATGGATTGGTACCAAACCATTACCCATATGTATGTTCAAAACCCGGCGCGTCATTCTCAGGTGGACCCAAATATTCATCATTATCAGTATCCTAGCCAAGATGCACAGGTTTTTTTTTTTTAGGAGCACTATTGCAAATTATTTATGTAAACTATTATAGGTTTGTGTATAATGTTGTATTTGTTCTCGTAATGTATCGTATGTCACAGATATATCAAATTACTCATTCTTTCGTTGAGGCTAGCTATGAGGACAGTGTTCAACATCCTGATAGACTTTACTATGCAATTGATGCAATTGAACAATTTCTTCAAGATCAGCACATTAGTGAAGTTGCGCCCAACACATCCGCTCAGGGTTGGTCTATACCTAGCTCTTCTGCTACACATCGTTTTGGAGCACATTACACTCGCCGGTCATGTAGTTGATAGTAGTTCATAATGTTAGCACAGGTAGTTTTTGATGGTGTTAGTGGATGTATAAGAAGACAAATATTATTATCATCTTTGGATTATGTACTTCTTGGATTATGTATACAGAGACATGTATTTTGTGATGATGTTGATGGATTGAACTACTAGTTAATATTACTAGTTCTTCTTACATACTTATTGTTTAATATGAAAAATCTTTAACAGTAGTTGCACTTGGTTAATATTATTTTCATTACGTTTTGCATTCAAGCAATGTAAAAATAATATGACATCTATTCCATAAATAAGAGAACTATAACTCATATGATAGTTTATTTAAAAAAAAATGACCATTACATCAATCTATGTGAACTAGTAAATCATAAAAACTAATGACTGCTCTCTAATGTCTTAAATCTCTCATGACTACTCTCTAATACATCAATCTATGTCAACTACATCAAATGTCTCTCGAGTAGCTACATTAGGTCCTATGTTGTCTTTGAATTTTTGAATGCAGCTAACATATGCATTCTCCCATTCTGATGCACAAGGGTGATGGTGAACTAGCCAAAGCACATCAATGGGAGGAACTGGATGACTGGCCTTCAAAAATACCTGCACGTACATCCAAAAATTTTATACATCTTTACCAAATCCATCAAATTTGCAATTACACAAATATTAAACAACAATGTACCATTATTTTCATAACTTATACCTGCACAAAATGATTTCCATTGACAAATCCAATGGCAATCTCACGACAATCAACTAGGGTTATTGGCGGTGATCTCAAAGGTAAGAAAGTCAGAAACTGTTGCAATGACAAGTGGTACAAGACTACATTATAAAATGATGCAATGAGATGTCCCATGTCAGGTATAGTCATCCAACTATCAAAGCCTGAGCTATCTTCAAAATATAAAAGGATGTATGTCAGCTCCTCAACCCTCTCATGCGACCCGTATAGTACGACGTATTCATCTCTGTAATTATTCAATTCAAATAACAGATCACGCTTAACTTGCACCCAGTCATTCTTTCCAAGACCAAGTAAACTCGCAATGGCTCTAAAACCACAATTCCCATCACCATCTACATCATTCATCAACTTTACGAATGGTATTAACATAGACGAGAAGTCACCAGCATATGCACTCGGTGTAGACGTCCCCGAACGCCCCGGGAGGATGACTCCCGTCTTGTTCATTTTGTGGGTCTACTACAGTTCGGACTCAAATTGTCACGGTTCTAAATCTGAACCAAAGAGTCCAAATCCGGCAAATCGTTTTGAGAAAATAGATTTTTTGAAAGAAGTGCCAAACATGGACTGCTTTGCCAGATACAGAGTCGCTACCTAAATATTTTTTTTTTAATGGGGAAATTTAGGAAACCCTGACTCGGTGCCAAAGGCCACGCGTCCGTCATCACCAAAGTTGCCTCGGCTCGGGAACTTGGGTACGATCGGGAAAGGTCAGCTATGAGCACCCCCACTCGCCCGGTCCGACGACCGGCCTCTACTAACCGTGATATCCGATTTTGAAAACGTTATGTGTTCTTATTCCGATTATTAGCCTAGATTTACTATGTTATGTGCACAGCAAACAATTATAGACCAAATCACCCAAATTGGAACAAAACATTTCAGGTTTGCTTTGAAACTGATTTGCTACTCGCAAGTAGGCTAAAATGCAGGTTTTGCCACCCTCAAGTAGGCTTTAGAAAAGACGGTTTTGCCACTATCTAGTGGGCTTAAAGCTCTTAGTTTTAATGCATTATTCCAACTTAGGTAATTTGACCTCCATCCACAGGCATTCAAGCAGTTATATCACATAAGCAGCTAGCCTCATGGTAATCATGCTATTATGGCAACATTCATACGCATGCGATATGCTAAAGCATAAAAGCTTACCTAGTACTCCAAGCCAAAACAAAAGCTAGTTAGTAATCAATGCGTGATCCTAGCTCATGTTAAGATGGCTAATGCAACACATACAAGATGCAGCTGAAATAGGCTCGGCTAATCTACAATGACATGTGAAATGCTACAGCTAACACGTATTCAATTTGGAATTGAAATACAGATGCAGTTAGTATGATGCGCCGAGCCCGGTGCATGCAAGACAAATGTATGGATGCACGCATGCATTGCATAAGGTATGCTAATTTAAATGTGCCCTAATCTACCATCATAAGCAGGTAAATAAAAGGGAAGAAAGACGTGGGGTTGGAAGACATGCACACACTCACACACACTTATTACACAATTGCCCTCACTCGGAGGGACCAAAAGAATAATACAGACTGAATAAATAATCAACTATCCTAGCTAATTAATTATTACAGACCCTCTAAGTAATTAACAAATTAAATGAGCTAAGAAAGCAGTAAAGGCCTCGGGAAGAGGGTCCAATGCACACGTGCTCGGGTTTGCTCGGAAATCCATCGCCATGTAAAAGTTTGCCTCTGTTTTCCCTGCTCTGCTCTTCTGAAAATTGCGCAACTCCCAGGGATGCTTCCATGAACACTGTGGAGTGCCACCGGTTGAGAGGAATGGCCACCGGCCATGGGGAATACTCACCGGCCACTTATTAATCCATCGGCCACCAATGGATGGCCGGTCGGCACTGTAGATGGCCGGCCGGCCAAAGCTTCCTGCAGAAACCTGTTTGACAGCAGCAGAGGGCAGACAAGGCATGGCAATGCATTTCCAAAGCAATGTTTGCACCACCACCCTCCTTATCATATTCATGACTCAAGGGTAAAGGCACACCTAAACATGGGAGCATACAAAAGGGGCCAAATATGGAGCATGAGATGACAACCTTATAAACTATTAAAGGGGCATCAAATGCAAGCATACAAGCATACCATGAGGACTGAAATGACATGATAAGTGGTTCCAAACCACTGAAATGAAGCAAGTAAAGCATGCTAGAGGGGTCAATACTCAAGGCATACAAGAGAGGTTGCATGGTAGCTATACAAAGCAAGCCCTAGATGGCCTAAGCAACCAAAAACAGACCTTAAGCATGCCAAAATATGCATAAAAGCTTCACAAAGCTAAGCCAAAATCATGCTAGAAACAAGGCTCAAAGCACAAAGCATGTTAAGGCAATTTCATGGCATTACAAGACAAGTATGCTAAGCATGCATGGTGTGTCTAAACCAAGTAAAAACAGTGCTATATCATGGCAAAATAAGGACAAATAACACTTAAGACATGGCCAACATGAACTTAAAAAATGGTGCTCACACATGAGGCTAAAATGGCACTTTTTGAAGACAACAAGGAGAGGGGGTGGCCCTCTCCTTCTTAGGACCTTAAACCACCATCCTCACCACTGAAATCCCTCAAGATTTCAGTGGTGAGGAGGTCCAAACAAGGTGGTCCCGAAGCTCACAAAAAAATAGCACAAAATGGGGCCAAACAAGGCCTAAGAGGGGGTAAACGACCCCAAACACAAAAGTGTCCTTAATGAAGTATCTTAAACACAAAAAAATAGAACTTTTTTATGTTATACAAAAAGCTCAAAACAGGAAGAAAGACAAGCTAAAAGCTGGTACAAAAACAGGGAATAAAAGAGGGTTAAAGGCTCACCCTTGTAGACCAATGAAACCAGCAGCTTCTTGGATCAAAAACCAGTCCCTTAGCCTCTGAAAATGGCCTCCAAGCTCCTTAGGTTGATGATGGAGGTGTGTGCTTAGGAGTTGTGTTGCAAAGGGGCCAAGAATCACTCACTTTGGAGCACTCTAACACATACAAATGTAGAGAGAGATATAGAGAGAGAGTGATATATATTCTATATATATCAGATTTTCTAACCCTTGAAAATGGTGGAGAGGCTCTCTATATATAGAGCAAGACAAGGTGCTAAGCTTCTTAGAGAAGCTAACACAAAAAAGGGTCAAAGGGGGCAAGCTTCCAAGGGAAGCTAAGCAAAGGGGTCAAGCTTCTCTTAGAAGCTTGACAAGGGTTCAAGCTTCTTGGAGAAGCTAAAACAAAAGGTGCAAAAGGTGCAAGCTTCTCTTGGAAGCTTAGAAGGGTTCAAGCTTCTTGGAGAAGCTTGGAGCAAAGGGTTCAAGCTTCTTGGAGAAGCTTAGAACAAAGGTTCAAAAGGTTCAAGCTTCCTCAAGAAGCTAAAACCAAGGGTTCGAAAGGTTCAAGCTTCCTCAAGAAGCTAAAACTGAGGGTTCAAAAGGTTCAAGCTTCCTCAAGAAGCTAAAACAGGGGTTCAAAAGGGTCAAGCCTCCCTAAAAAGAGGTCTCGGCCAGAAAAGGGGGCCATCGGCCAAAACTATGGTCGGCCGGCGACACTGAATGCCGACCGGCCAATGGTATACTTCACCAATGGCCGGTAGCCTCAAAACACGGCCGGTGGCCTCAAGCCATGGCCGGTGGGTACCAGGGGTAACTAAAAAAGCTACTCTCTACCCCCAGAAACAAAACAGAAGTGTTTGGTGCGAAACCAAACACAGAAGAGTCGAGTTGAGAGGTCCTGAGGCAAGGCGCGTAGCCGAGACCTCTGGAAACTCAAAATGAACACTAACATAGATGATCACCGAGTGTCCCAACGGTGACGTCCAAGTCTTGAGGACGGTCAAAAATGGGTTGTCTACACTCGGTAAACTTGTTCTTGTACGATATGTCTTTGTCTTTACATTCTGCTTCTTATCAAGCACTTTCAAAGCTCTCTTTTTCTTTGACTGACTGGAAGCTAATGTGCTCTGGCTATCATGGCCATCGTTAACTAACTCAAATGCACACGGGTCACGACGACAAGATATATCAGTTTTCTTATGTCCTCAACGTGGATTAGGTTTCACATCAAGCTTAATAAGAAAAGTGCTTGCTGGATTTGCAATTTCCCTCAACTTCTTCAACATATCTAATTTCATGGCAATATCAGACTCACTGAACCGCTTCAAAATCATCTCAAGTTCTGGGATACAAGTCAATTCCAATTTCTCAACCTTCGAAATATGCACACATATAGTAAGTCACGTCCAATGTACATGTATGCTACTGAGTGGACGACCTTGTCTCATGTAATCTGCAATCTCGTGAGCACAAGGTAAACCATGTGTGTGCCTAAGAACACACCTACATGTTGCAACATCAATTCCATCTGAATTTGCTCTCTTACTCTCTGCCAACACGTACTCCAATGCACAAATAGACACATTACCCCGGAGCTCTCTGAATTGAGAAGGTTTGAATTGATGTTGCACAGTTGTCAAACTCTTCTCGAATGATGCTTTAACTTGAATGTGCTACAACTCAAGTAGACAATGTATTTTTTCAAATGAAATCTCAAATGCCGTTGAATTGAACCTAATTGCCTTTTCAATCTAGCATGAGCACTCTTAACCTTGTTCATATGGATGTAAACAAAAATAGTCAAGCATAATAATTAAAAATAGCAATATGATTTATAAGAAATAAAAAAAAACAAATATTACCGATTGGTTGTAACATTGCCAAAATGCATACACATGTTTGTATGTACCGCAATGAATTTTTCTTGATACAGATTCAACCAACTCACTGTAACATACTTGATTGCCTCCGAATAGTTACTGAAATCCTGATGCAGTGTTGCAAGGTGATCATTATATTCCTCTTCAGTCGATGACAATACCACATAGTTCCATGTAGTGTTAAACTTGCCCCATTTTTCTTTTGTCTCAAATTCTTGCATTTCGTCAACACATTCTTAATAATATGCCAACAACATAACAAATGTCGAGCATTTGGAAAAGTGTTGTCAATGGCATTCATCAAAGCAAGCTCTCTGTCTATGACAATGACTTCAGGTAAAACACTGTTGTCCATAAGATCACGCATTGTTTGTAACGCCCATGCATAATTATCAACCCGCTTAGTTTGTAAGTATGCGATAGCCAGGGAGAATGTCATATGAGTTGATGTCACTCCCACAATTTCAAGAAGAGGAAGCCGATATCTATTTGTCTTATATGTGCAATCCATAATCAACACATGAGGGAATGTACGAAGCAAATCCAAACTCACTACCAAAACAAGTCTGTGACAGTCATAGAGCCTTCTTCACATTGATGACGCTCAATGTACTTATGTTTCGCTAATTCACGTAGTAGTTGTTGCATCTGGGATCTACCAGCCTTCTATAGAACCCTACATCGATGTCGTACATTGTAAACTGTCTTCATTGTGCTCATATTAAGGGCATCCCTCTGTTTGAGTGTAATGAGTATCTCTTTTGGTCTTACTAGGCTCTTTGACATATCTACTAACAACGACTTTTCATTAGCTGACAATCTCCCTGCATATGAATGTCCTTGGAGATGCTCCGTAGCTTGATGATTATGCAATCCACAAACTACATTCAATATCCATTCATCGTTTGTTTTCAACTTGTATGCCTTCAAATCAAACGGACATTCGCACTTCTTCGTACCAATTTGTCTCAATAAGTCTTTTGAGCCATCTTTCAACTTTTTACGTGATCAATACTTCCCACTCCGCTCACAAGCAAGATAAATTCTTGGTCTCTTGGTACCACCACCATAGTCTGACGTCCTTACAACAATAACAAAGCCATTTGCCCTTCCAATATCACGTACGGAAGTGAGCAATTCATCTTTGCTGTCGAAAACCTATATATAATGTCACATAACTTTCATAAGAACAAACTGAACAAACTAATTAATAAAAATTATGAACTTACGAATTTCATGTTAAACGTTACCTGTTTAGCAGTAAAATGACTAGTAAAATCCATCATAATATCCGATCGAACCTCAGTTTCTTCAGTGGATGTGATCTGAAGAAAACAATTTTCATTCGGTTGTACAAAGCTGAAAATAATAGAATAATTCGGCACTAAAAATCCAAAAATAATAAAATAATTCGGCACTACAGAGCCGAAAAAAAGGAAATAATTTGGCACTCCATAGCCGAACAAAATTATAACATTCGGCACTTAAAAACCGAAATAAATCTCAAGTTTCAGAATTTAAGTATCGAAATTTATCAAAAATTCGGAACTTATATATCGAAATATGACTATTATTTCAGAAGTTGATTTTCAAATATTTTGATAAAATTCCACATTGGGGCTATCCGACTAAAAAATGCAAAAAAAATAAAAATTACTACGCGAAAAACCTAACCTTTTCAGCACTGATTTTGGTGTCATCAGATATATTTTTGCTTGAGTTTGAACTTCCATAGGTTTGCAACTTTTCCATATCAAAATCAAGTAAAAATTATGAAACTAATAATTAAACGATGTAAATAGTAGAGTATAAACCTAGAGATTAAAGTAATATGAGGGATGTTTTGAGAGTATTGCATAGAGTGTGTAACAAGCAAAGTAACCACAATAGAAAAATTAGGGTTTAATTGTTTTCATTCAAAAGGTGTATATTGAGATATTTTTGTTCCTAAAAGATGTGTATAGAGAATTTATGTATATAATATTAGGGGTGTTGATAAATGTCTATTATAGTAATTTTTAATTAGGATATAATTGTCATTAAGTTAATTTTTCGGGTGCCTCTATTTACACACCATAATTTATCTCAAGGCAAACCACTTCTAAAGGCACACCCTTAATAAATTGGTAAATATATATTTTGCTCATCACAAACCACAAATTTGCATATTTACCCTTACTCATACACCCATCCACAACAATATACACACAAACTCCCATATTTACCCTCACTCACTCACACACCCCCACACACCCACCTTCTTCCATCCCCCTCCCCTCTCTATTCTTTGTTTCAAACGGTGAACACTGTGTTGGTGCTCAACATAGAGTAAAGCAGTGGTGAAGACGTCGTTGGTGCTCAAGTAAAGCATTAGGTGAGTTCTCATTTGGCTTAGATTTTAGGGTTTTATGTATTTTTTACCATTGCCATGAATGAATCAGTTCCAAACCGTTCGACACTGTAATTTCGAACCCCAAAAGCTGTATGGGCTCATTCGATACTTGACTTTCGAACAAAATCATTTTGTCCAGCTTGTTATTGTCAAACTTGTTCGGACCTAGAATGTTGAATATAATGCTTTGTTCGATTCTTTATTGTCGAACAGTATATGGTTTCCCCCTCCCCCCCTCCTTAATTTCCCCCACATTGGGAAAGTTTCTAATAAATTGATATAACCAATATATCTTTATAGAAGTTGATGAACACAAAAACTAAATGTAGAATCGAACAAAGAAAATAAATAAATGGATTAGATTTTTGAAAAACAGACTTCATCGATAAGTTTTTTAAAATCTTATCCATTTAGGTGTTCTCTGTATTCAAGTCTATGTTATGTTTTTTGTGTTACTCGCATTGTTGTTGACTTTCTATTAAATAGATGGCAGTGTGTCCATGTGCGTGGTTTTCTCTAGTGTGAAAAATTAGTCTCACTTTGTAGGCGTATAAAGAAAATACTTTAATAATTTTTTAAAAAAAATTGAAAAAAAAAATCGTGGTGAAGTGTAATTTGGGATTTACACTGTTGCTAATTTTGCAGAAAACATAAAACATATAATGAACAGGAAGAAATCATAGTTTAAAAAATACAGGTCCCTACATCTAAACATAATAATGAGAATGAAAATCTCAACTTGTTCACAATACATATTGATTGATAACTGATTCACGAATCACGACCTAATTTACAGAGGATATAGCCTTTCACAGCCAATTTCGGCCAATTTTGCTATAAAGTGTTTTTTCTCTTCTTTTTTTTTTTTTTCTCACTATCACAAATATGTTAACTATACTGCTAGTACATTGTGAATGATATCGATTGATGCGATGCATAAAAATTTAAAAAAAAAATAAAAATAAAAGGAAAATTAAAAGAAAAAGAAAATGATTGTCACTTTGACATGAATCATTCTTATATTGCTAAAGAAAACCAGCATTTGACTTGGGATTATTTTACTACTAACACGACATCTCAGATCCATTAGTTTTCTTAATAATATCAACAAGACTGCCACCTCGATGATTTTGAAAAGATTTTATGGTGAAAATCTTATAAAAGCTGGAAAGTGAAGATGATACTTAAAAGTTTTATTCAACTGTTGTTGTCATGAAAATAACATCTATGACTAGAAAACATGACTTCTGCTCTTGAAAACATTGGGCAAAATTGAAATGAAAACATATAGGAAAAATTCATGTGAATTGTGTTGTTGAGACTTTCTTGCTTGTCAAAACCAATTTGTCTACAATTTTTCACATATAATAATATATGTTTGAATATGAACTCTTTGGTCACAAGATTTAGTGTCACCTTTAGATATATAGTATTATTAGGTGAGCAGTTCCTGTTTGAAGTTGGTGGGAGATAGTTGGCCATCATTTAACAATTCAATTTACTAATTAATTAATAAAAAAATACAGTGAATGTAGCAGTGGTTGCACACCAAAAATGAGCATTAATTCAATGTGAATGTATATCCTTGTCATGTCCCTTAGAAGCAAATCAATTAAATAAAGGGACATGCCACGTGGCGTGTCCCATACATATCCTTGTCGTGTCCCCACGTTTGACACCACACTGCTATGGCACCTTTCTTGAAGTGTTGGTGCTTCATAGGTGTGAGTATTTTAACATAAATGATTTGTGTTACTTTTATTAACTTTATTGATTTTTGTTTCATTTTCAGAAATGGATGACCCTTCACGTATTCCACCCACTGCCTCAGAGAGATGACGTCGTGCATTAACAAATCCTGTTCGTGCCCGAGGTCGAGGTCGGGGTCGGGGTCGAGATAGAGGTCGGGGTGATGATATTGTGTTGGAGAAAGCACCTAAAATCTTGGAAGAGGATGTGATTGATAATGGTTCAGGGGATGAAGATGATGTTGCTGATGTTGATCAAGTTGAAGAGGTAATCACTGGTCCGTTTCCTGGGGGGCCATCAGATCCATCAATACTGAAGAGCTTCAAGGCACATATTGCAGCAGCTATAGGGGATCAGAAGGTAGTATATATTTTTTACCATGTTTCATTCATTTAATTATTTATTGAACCACATTATTTATTTTAATTATTAATTACCTTGCAAGAGGAGAATCCCTTAAGGTGTTATAATCACGCGTCCAAGATTCTTGAGTGGCAGTGGTGGTCAAGAACCGACAATAGAAGGTTTAGAGACATTGTGCAGCAGTCAGTCCTATCTTCTTTGGTCCATTGCACATATCGGTTCGTGAATAGGATTGTCATTTCTGCATTTGTTGAGCGATGGCAACTAGAGACAAATACTTTCCATTTGACAGTTGCTGAGATGACAATGACATTGGATGATGTGGGTACCATCTTGGGGATCCCTACCACAGGTAGATAAGTTAGTGCTGCAAATTTGACAGATCAACAGGCACATGCACTTGTGGTAACTGCATTGGGAGTTGATGATGCTGAAGCAACTGAGGAGCTATCATCTGCTAGGGGACAATCAATAAAGTTGGAGTGGTTACGGAGCAAATTCAGTGGTTGCAAAGATTCAGACACCAAGGAGTCCATAGTTTGTGCTGCCAGAGCGTATCTACTATTTCTATTGGGATATACATTGTTTAGCGACAAGAGTAGGACGAGAGTTCCTATTGTGTACTTGCAGTTGTTGATGGATGTGACTGATATTCATACATATGCTTAGGGTGCAGCTGTATTGGCATATTTATACAGACAGTTGGGATTTGCCACGAGATCAGCTGTTCGACAGATGGCTGGTTACATGACATTGTTGGAGGTATGGATTTATAAGCATTTCTGGCCATTTAGACCTCACCAAAACATGGAATATACTATACAATTGCCTCACGTGCATCGATGGACTCCTCGTCGGGAAGCTGGTTCAACGGTATCACACCTACATGCATTACGGGGGAAGCTTGACATATTGGCATTTGATGAGGTATAGCAATTAATATTAGTTCAATTATGTGTTCTCATTCCATGTCACTCATCAAGATTTCATTTGTGTTTCTCTCTTAGGTTACTTGGGATCCATATCTAGATTGCTGTCAACATCACCCATGTCATGAGATCACATTCTACAGCGGCTGTTTGAAGTGTCTGGATGTAGTTGAACCCTATCATCCTGAAAGGGTTCTTAGACAATTTGGTAGGGTCCAGACCATCCCACCTGCGCCACTCGACCATGTTCATGTTGTTAGAGGTGTCACAACAGGCCAATATAGAGTGATGTATCAATATCTTGATCAGATATGGGAGAGTTGGGATAATCGTTATCTGCTTGGAGGAGGAGTACCCCAGTCAGACGTCCGACTGATTGTGTTGATGGTTACATGTAGTGGTATACAAACATCACACACTTATATATCGAGAACCCCGCACATCGGTCTGGTTTTGACCCACGTGCACAGGATAGTCGATCTGATGTGCAGGACGCTGAGGTATGACAATATTGTGCACATATCGTTTACATTTTTTTTTAGGATGACATGTGCTAATTACAATTGTATTTGTTCTTAATGTAGCCTATTGATCATGCACTACGAATTGTGCATCCTATCATCGAGGCGGGCCATGATACTGGTGTTAGTGAGCCAGATAGGTTATATGAGGCCATTGAAAGGATGTCATGTAATAACCCAACCCTCGTACATGTTTTCTGATATATTTTCAGTCCCTGTTGTGTGTTTTCGAATGCTTATTATGAGATCCTATAAGAATTTACGGTTAAGTAAGTGAACTTCATGTTTAAGGATGCCTATCTGTTTGATATGAAATGTATATGTTGCAACTATAAAGTTTGAATCAGAAATTGGAAGCCTTAGCGGCTTAATTATCTGAAATTGACTTGATAGACGTGATCAGCATAATTTTTAAGTAATATTAAGCGTTTCTGTGAAATTTCAATTTGGGATGCTTAAATGATTGATTTTCGTCCTTATTCAAGCTTTACATATGTTTATCTATAAGAGCCTTATTGAATCCAAGACTTAGGAACTTTCTCATCACATATTCCCTGGGAGAGAAGTGAAGAGAGGTTCGGAACAAGGAAGAATTGAGAGAGATTAAAGTTCAAGGTAAGTTTAATTTCTATAGTTCAACCCTCTCCCTTAATTTGAAGTTGAAATGTCTTGTTGTTGTATGATCTAGTGTTGTCATGAAGTTTTGGAGTGTAAATGATGAATAATGGATAGGATGGCCTCATCACTTGATTATGTTATCTAACTTGAGCCATCTAGTAAGAAATGCATTTTGTCTTCTTCATTATCAAGTTTGTAATCATCTTATGAGCATGACCTTGTGTATCTATATTATGTTAGATGTATGTGAAGTTAGGAATTTCAAGAAATAGAATTGTGTTTATAAGTTTCAATTCTTGGTTAATCAATTGAGTTGTGTTCATGGGTTAATGCAAGTTACATTGTGTATGTGATACCTTGAATTACATGTTTTTGAACCATGATTTAGCAATGAAAGGATCCCTTTTAGAGCCTTGAAAACATTCCCCAAAAGATGAGAATTTGATGCAAATTTCGGACCAAAACAGGGCAATCGCCGCACGTGCGGGAGTCACTGCCGCACGTGCGGCAAATGCTGAATTTTTGAGGTTTGGTTCTACCTAAAAGGCAGGTGCGGGACCTCAGGGCCGCACGTGCGGGGCCAACTGCCACACATGCGGGGCTCACAGCCGCATGTGCAGCTCATGCTGAAAAACATGGTTTGCTCCGTTTTGTGTGTAGAATCCTCTAATATTGTCGGAATGTGTATTTGATGCCTTTTCAATGTGTATAAGCTCCTTCGAAGTAAAGTGAAATAGAAAGTAATTTGATATGAAAGATGAACTAAATTGTGAGTTTTGAATGTGTGCAGGGCACACTCCGAGAGGAACAAGCACGTCATCGCAACACTGTGAGTAGTAGTACGCTTTACTTACAGCTAACGAATGCCATTAGTATTTTGTTGTACATATTGATTATGCACTTATGCGAATGATTTAAGGAATGTAAATGTATGATCACTTTGCCTACTCTTATGATATCGGGGACTATGGTCAATATGTTTCAAGGGCTTTTATGCCATATGTTCAAGGGCTTTTATGCCATATGCTCAAGGGCTTTAATGCCACATGTTTCAAGGGCCTTGTGCCACCATGCTTTAAGGGCTGATAGCCACCATGTTTCAAGGGCTTATAGCCATCATGTTTATGTTGTAAGATTGGGTGGGCCTAAGGCCGTTATGTACTTAGCACAGAATCAGACTAACTATGTAAACTCTGCGTTTTCATATGCATTGATCTATTGTGTTTCAAGTTAAGCATCGTTTTATTTAAGTATTACTGTTCACTGAGCCTGGCTCACTCTCTGTTATGTCTGTTTCTGTAGGTAACCAACTAGGTGGTCAGTCCTAGCCCATAACGCCGGGTTTCTTTTGTCAATCTTCATGTGTACCGGCACTATACGAGGCCATTTATTTTGTGAAGTTGTTAAGATGTTGGCTTGCTTTTTGAGTGCCCATCTAAGGTTGATGTATATAACTTCCATGTCTTTTGGTTTTGTTTATGCCCAATTATAGGGTTGGGTCTGTAAATGTGTATGTATATAACCGTTGCCCAGGGATATAGTTTCAAACTTTATCTGCTTATGGTGGTGCATGTGTTTATAAGATCCTGGCATATTAGAAAGGGTGACTTCTCCACCTTATTTGATTTCCGCCTCAAAGGCTTGTAAACTAATCCAGAAAGGGTGTCAGGGGTATTTATGCAGCATTTTAGAGGGGCAAGTGGTGAATGGGAAAACCGACAGGATCCCAGTTGTCTGTGAATTTCCGGATGTCTTTCCAGAGGAGTTACCAGGGCAGTTAATAGACCGTGAAATTGAGTTTACAATTGAAGTAGCACCGGGAACTCAACCCATTTCTAAGACTCCGTATAGAATGTCACCAGTTGAGATGAAAGAATTGAAAATGCAATTGCAAGATTTACTGGACAAAGGATTCATCCGTCTGAGTGTGTCTCCATGGGGTGCACCAGTTCTGTTTGTGAAGCAGAAGGATGGAACACTCCGGCTTTGTATCGATTACAGGGAACTTAATAAAGTAACAATCAAGAATAAGTATCCTTTGCCAAGAATCGATGACCTATTTGATCAGCTTCAAGGGGCACAAGTCTTTTCTAAGATTGATCTACGATCTAGATACCATCAATTAAAGGTCAAGGTTGATGATGTTGAGAAGACAGCTTTTCGAACCCGGTACGGCCATTATGAATTTTTGGTTATGCCCTTTGGAGTTACTAATGCCCCAGCAGCCTTTATGGATTTGATGAACCGTGTCTTTAAGCCCTATTTGGATGAATTTGTGGTGGTCTTTATTGACGATATTCTCATTTATTCAAAGAATGCAGAAGCTCATGAGAATCATCTTTGCTTGATCCATCAAACCCTCCAGGAAAAGAAACTGTATGAAAAGTTGAAGAAATGTGAATTCTGGCTACTAGAGGTGGCATTTTTGGGGCATGTTATCACAAAGGAAGGAGTTTCTGTTGATCCACACAAGATTAAGGCGATCGTGAATTGGCCAACTCCCACTAACGTGACTAAAGTGCGTAGTTTTATGGGGTTAGCCGGATATTATAGACGGTTTGTTCAAGATTTTTCCAAAATTGCTGTGCCACTCACACAACTGACTCGAAAGGGAGTTGCATTTGAATGGTCAGAAGAGCGGGAATCTGCTTTCCAGGAATTGAAGACAAAGTTGACTACAGCACCCGTGCTGGCCTTACCTTCCGGTACCGAAGGGTTTGTAATTTACAGTGATGTTTTCCATAAAGGACTTGGTTGTGTACTTATGCAGAATGGAAGAGTTATCGCCTACGCTTCTCGTCAACTGAAACCCCATGAGAAGAATTATCCCGCGCATGATCTTGAGTTAGCAGCAGTAGTCTTTGCTTTGAAGATATGGAGACATTATCTGCATGGCACTACTTGCGAAGTATACACCGACCACAAGAGTCTCAAGTACCTTTTTACTCAAAAAGAGTTGAATATGCGGTAGCGACGGTGGTTGGAACTTATTAAAGATTATGATTTGCAGATCCATTACCATCCTAGCAAAGCCAACACAGTTGCGGATGCGCTTAGTCGAAAAAGTATGGGGACTTTAACAAACTTGGTTACAAGGCAAAAGGAATTGACATTTGAATTGAATAAGATGGAAGTAAATTTTGTGCTACATGGACAGGAAGCTTTAATGGCAGCAGTAATGGCTCAACCGACCTTACTTGAAGAAATTAAAGTGCACCAAATGGAAGACGAAACTCTAAGGAAGATACATGATGAGTTAGGAACCAAGGCAAAACCGGGGTTCAGTTTAGTAGATGTGGTGCTCAAATTTCAAAACCGGACATGTGTCCCCAATGTGTTGAAACTTAAACAAAAACTGATGGAAGAAGCCCATACTTCAAGATTTTCAATGCATCCAGGGAGTACCAAAATGTATCGAGATCTGAAGCAAAATTTTTGGTGGCCAAATATGAAGAAAGAGATCGCGGAGTTCGTCTCTAAGTGTTTGCAATGTCAGCAAGTAAAAGCGGAGCACCAAAGACCTGCCGGTTTGTTACAACCCCTTCCCATCCCGGAATGGAAATGGGAACATTTGACCATGGATTTTGTTGTGGGGTTACCACGGATTCCTCGGGGTATGAATTCAATATGGGTCATTGTGGACCGATTAACTAAGTCCGCTCACTTCCTACTAGTAAAGACTCAGTATAATGCAGATAAATTGGCGGTAATTTATGTAAATGAAATTGTGAGGCTTCATGGTGTTCCGGTCTCAATTGTGTCAGATAAGGATCCGAAGTTTGTTTCCAGATTCTGGCACAGTTTACAAGAAGCAATGGGTACAGAATTAAAGTTCAGCACAGCTTTCCACCCTCAGACCGACGGTCAATCCGAGAGAACGATATAGACTCTAGAGGATATGCTCCGTATGTGTGTGCTAGATTTTCAAGAAAGTTGGGAAACCCATCTACCGTTGGTAGAATTTGCGTACAATAATAGCTACCATTCGAGTATAGATATGGCCCCCTATGAAGCTTTGTATGGAAGACCATGTCGTTCTCCCGTGTGCTGGGCTGAAGTTGGAGATAAATCCTTGTTAGGGCCTGAAATTGTTCAATTGACAACTGAAAAAGTTCAAGTTATTCGGGAAAGATTAAAAACTGCTCAAAGTAGACAGAAAAGTTATGCGGATAACCGACAAAGGGATTTGGAATTTGAAATGGATGGTCATGTCTTTGTGAAGGTTACTCCGATGAAAGGACACCCAAGATTCGGAAAAAGGGGTAAGTTGACACCCGGTTATGTTGGTCCCTTTCAGATTCTAGAAAGAGTGGGTCCGGTAGCTTACCGAGTTGCCCTTCTGCCAAATATGAGTCAAGTACATAACGTGTTCCATGTCTCTATGCTTCGAGGATACCTTCCGGATCCGTCACATGTCATTGATTACCACCAAAGTGAGTTGGATGACAAGCTAATTTACGAGGAAAAACCAATTCGCATTTTGGACCGACAAGTGAAACAATTACGAAACCGAGAAATTCCAATGGTAAAAGTTGAGTGGCAAGAACATTATGGAACCGACGCAACTTGGGAAAAAGAAGAGGAAATGCAACACTAATACCCACACTTGTTTCAATCCTAAGGTAAAACAAGTTTGGAGGACCAAACTTATTTAAGGGGGGGAGAGTGTAATAACCCGACCCTCATACATGTTTTCTAATATATTTTCAGTCCCTGTTGTGTGTTTTCGAATGCTTATTATGAGATCCTATAAGAATTTTACGGTTAAGTAAGTGAACTTCAGTTTGATAAGAAATGTATCTGTTGTAACTATAAAGTTTGAATCAGAAATTGGAAGCCTTAGGGGCTTAATTATCTGAAATTGACTTGATAGATGTGATCAACATAATTTTTAAGTAATATTAAGCGTTTCTGTGAAATTTCAATTTGGGATGCTTAAACGATTGATTTTCATCCTTATTCAAGCTTTACATAAGTTTATCTATAAGAGCCTTATTGAACCCAAGACTTAGGAACTTTCTCATCACATATTCCCTGGGAGAGAAGTGAAGAGAGGTTAGGAACAAGGAAGAATTGAGAGAGATTAAAATTCAAGGTAAGTTTAATTTCTATAGTTCAACCCTCTCCCTTAATTTGAAGTTGAAATGTCTTGTTGTTGTATGATCTAGTGTTGTCATGAAGTTTTGGAGTGTAAATGATGAATAATGGATAGGATGGCCTCATCACTTGATTATGTTATCTAACTTGAGCCATCTAGTAAGAAATGCATTTTGTCTTCTTCATTATCAAGTTTGTAATCATCTTATGAGCATGACCTTGTGTATCTATATTATGTTAGATGTATGTGAAGTTAGGAATTTCAAGAAATAGAATTGTGTTTATAAGTTTCAATTCTTGGTTAATCAATTGAGTTGTGTTCATGGGTTAATGCAAGTTACATTGTGTATGTGATACCTTGAATTACATGTTTTTGAGCCATGTGTAGACACCCCATTTTTGACCGTCCTCAAGACTTGGACGTCACCGTTTGAACACTCGGTGATCATCCATGTTTGTGTTCGTCTTGAGTTCCCGGAGCTCTCGGCTACGCGCCTTGCCTCAGGATCTCTCGACTCGATTGTTTTGTGTTTGGTTTTGCACCAAACACTTGTGTTTTGCTTTTGAGGGGCAAGGAATGGCTTGTTAGACATCCCCACACCTCACCGGCCATGGCTTGAGGCCACCGACCATTGGTTTGTTACCATCGGCCAAATGTTTGGCCGACTGGCACTCTTTGTAGTCCACCGACCATCTTTTTTGGTCAAATAGCATTTTTGGCTGGCCGACCACTGTGCATCTGCTTTTGGCAGATATTTTGTGCCAGCTGTGATAGCTGGCACCCACTTTGCCCCCCTTCCATACACGTATATGGAGGGATTTCACTCTTGCTTAACTTGTTTTGAAAGCTTTGCAAGAGTGATCCTCTATAAAGGGAGGGCCTTTCCTCCCTTCTCTAGGTGACAAATTTCCAGAGCTCTGAGTTTTAGGGTTAGGGTTTGTGTATCCACTATCTCTATTTCTCCCTCTCTTTTGTTCTAAGTGTGTGTTTGTTCATAGTTTTGCATACAAACACCTAGTGCTACACCTTACCTTGGCTACTGAGGTGCTAGGGAGTTGTTCTTGAAGTTCTTAAGCTGGTTTGGAACTAAGGAAGCAGCTGGAGTGCTGTTCTTGAAAGGGGTCAACAAGGGTAAGAACTTATCCTTTATTCCCCATTTTTGCATAGGCTTTTAGCCATCTTTGCTTGCTGTTTTAAGCTTAGTGTATAACATATAAAAGTCTTGTTTTTACTTGTTTAAAATAGTTGTTTAAGGTTGCTTTGTTGTTCGGGGTTGTTTGACCCCTCTTAGGGCTTGTTTGGCCCCCATTTTGTGCTATTTTGGTGAGCTCCGGGACCACTTTGTTTGGGCCTCCTCACCACTGAAATCTTGAGGGATTTCAGTGGTGAGGATGGTGGTTTAAGGTCCTAAGAAGGAGAGGGTCATTCCCTCTTCTCGTTGTCTTTAAACTTGCCATTTTAAGCCTCATGTGTGAGCACCATTTTTAATATCATGTTGGCCATGTTTCAGTAGGTATTTGGTAGTATTTTGCCATGTTTTACCTCTGTTTTTACTTGGTTTAGACACACCTTGCTTAGCTTGCATACTTGTCTTGTAATGCCATGAATTGCCTTAACATGCTTTGTGCTTTGAGCCTTGTGTCTAGCATGTTTTTGGCCTAGCTTTGTGAAGCTTTTAGACTTGTTTTGCCATGCTAAAGGTCTGTTTTTGGTCATTTGGGTCATCCATGCTTTGCTTTGTATAGCTACCATGTAATCCCCCTTGTATGCCTTGAGCATTGACCCCTCTAGCATGCCATCCTTGCTTTGTTTTAGTGGTTTGGAACCACTTGCCATGCCATTTCAGTCCTTGTGGTGTGCTTGTATGCTTGTATTTGATGCCCCTTTAATGTGTTAAAAGGTTGTTGTCTTGTGCTCCATGTTTGGACCCTTTTGTATGCTTGCATGTTTAGACCATTTAGATGCCATATGCCCATGTTCATATCTTTTAAGTGTGCTTAAGAGTTGCCTTTTGATGCTTAAGTATTGGACCATGTATGCATGCATGCTTGTATGTGCATTTGGCCCCATTTCTATAGCTTTTGGCCACTGTTTTGGGCCTAGTTGAGAGCTGCCCAAATTAGTTTAAGACCATTCTAGCATATTGTTGCATGCTTGCCTTATGTGTTGTTGCATATTTGGCCTTGTTCCATGCTTGTTACATTGCATCTTGCATAGTTGATACATTGCACATGTGCATGCTTAGGTTGTAATGCATTTGGCATGCATTGTACTTAACATGTTGTCCATATTGCATCTTGCATGCTTGCATGGTTAAATTACACTTTGCATGCTTGTTTGTTTGCATGCTTGCCCTCATGTTCATGTTGCATACTAGCTCATATGCCTAGGTTGCATTGCATTGGCATGCATGCTTGCCCCTTGAATTGAGTATGATAGAGGTTGAGCTCATTGTTTGTTTATGTGCATTTCATTCCATATTGAAAATGCACAACTTGGTTTCTTGGGCCATCACGGATTGAAATGCGCGATTGGTGGTCCGAGAATCAAGGACTATACTCCTTTGAGTCATAAATATGATAAGGAGTGTGGTTGGTGCAAACATTGCTTGAAATGCATTGCCATGCCATGTTTTTCCCTCTGCTGCTGTCAAAACAGGTTTCTGCAGGAAGCTTTGGCCGGTCGACTACACCAAGTGCCGACCGACCAACAATGGATAGCCGAGAGCTAAATGGATGGTCGGTGACCATCCCATTATGGTCAGTGGTGTTTCCACTTGGTCGGTGGTGTTCTACAATGTCCATAGAGTGTACCCTGGGACTTGCACAATTTCCAAAAGAGCAGAGCAGGGAAAACAGAGGTAGCTTGTGCATGGCGACGGATTTCAGAGCAAACCCGAGCACGTGTGCATTGGACCCTCTTCCCGAGGCCTTTTACTGCTTTCTTAACTTACTTGATTTGTTAATTAATTAATTGGTCTATAAATATTTAATTAGCTTGTAGGTTAATTAATTGTATTATTCTTTCGGTCCCTCAGGGCGAGGGCGAATTTGTAATAAGTGTTGGTGCGTGTGTGCATGTCTTCCAACCCCCACTTCTTTCTCCCTTTTACTTACCTGCTTTTGATGGTTAGTATTAGGGCATATCTAATTTAGCATACCTTATGCTATGCATGCGTGCATTCATTTAACGGTATTGCATGCACCGGGCTCGGCGCATCATGCTAACTGCATAGTATTTCAAATCAAACTTGAATACATGTTATCTGTCGCATGTCACATGCCATTCATAGATTAGCCGAGCCTATTCTAGTGACATTTTGTATGCGATGCATTAGGCACTTAACATGGACTTGGATCATGCATTGATTGCTAACGAGTTCTTTGTTTTGGCTCGGAGTACGCTGTAAGTATTTATGCTTTATCATCTTGTACGAGTGTAAATGTTAACATGACAACATGCTTACCATGTGGCTATATGCTTAGTTGATATAACTGCCTGAATGCCTGTGGGTGAAGGTTGGATTGTTTGAGTTGGAACAACTCGTTGAAATCCGTGTTTTAGCCTACTTGCGAGTAGCAAATTTCAAACCAATTTCCAAACAAAACGGATATGCAATGTTTCGTTCCAAATTAGACGATCTAGTCTATACTTTTGTGTTTCGCGCATCACATAGTAAGATTAGCTAATTAATTGGAATAAGAACACATATCGTTTTCAAAACTAGATATCATGGTTAGTAGAGGCCGATCTTCAGATCGGGCGAGAGGGGGTGCTCATAGCTGACCTTCCCCAATCGTACCCAAGTTCCCGAGCCGAGGCAACTTTTGTGATGACGGACACGTGGCCTTAGGCAAACGAGTCAGGGTTTCCTAAATTCCCCCATAAAAAATATTTAGGTGGCGACTCTGTATCTGGCAAAGCAGTCCATGTTTGGCACTTCTTTTCTAAAAATCTGTTTTCTCAAAATGATTTGCCGGATTTGGACTCTTTGGTTCAGATTAAGAACCATGACAATTTGAGTCCGAACTGCAGCGTGAGGCCCACGGGCGCGTCTACACCATGATTTAGCAATGAAAGGATCCCTTTTAGAGCCTTGAAAACATTCCCCAAAAGATGAGAATTTGATGCAAATTTCGGACCAAAACAGGGCAATCGCCGCACGTGCGGGAGTCACTGCCGCACGTGCGGCAAATGCTGAATTTTTAGGTTTGGTTCTGCCCAAAAGGCACATGCGGGACCTCAGGGCCGCACGTGCAGGGCTCATAGCCGCACGTGCGACTCATGCTGAAAAACATGGTTTGCTCCGTTTTGCGTGTAGAATTCTCTAATATTGTCGGAATATATATTTGATGCCTTTTCAATGTGTATAAGCTCCTTCGAAATAAAGTGAAACAGAAAGTAATTTGATATGAAAGATGAACTAAATTGTGAGTTTTGAATGTGTGCAGGGCACACTCCGAGAGGAACAAGCACGTCATCGCAACATTGTGAGTAGTAGTACGCTTTACTTACAGCTAACGAATGCCATTAGCATTCTGTTGTACATATTGATTATGCACTTATGCGAATGATTTAAGGAATGTAAATGTATGATCACTTTGCCTACTCTTATGATATCTGGGCCTATGGTCAATATGTTTCAAGGGCTTTTATGCCATATGCTCAAGGGCTTTAATGCCACATGTTTCAAGGGCCTTGTGCCACCATGCTTTAAGGGATGATAGCCACCATGTTTCAAGGGCTTATAGCCATCATGTTTATGTTGTAAGATTGGGTGGGCCTAAGGCCGTTATGTACTTAGCACAGAATCAGACTAACTATGTAAACTCTGCGTTTTCATATGCATTGCTCTATTGTGTTTCAAGTTAAGCATCGTTTTATTTAAGTATTACTGTTCACTGAGCCTGGCTCACTCTCTGTTATGTTTGTTTCTGTAGGTAACCAACCAGGTGGTCAGTCCTAGCCCATAACGCCTGGTTTCTTTTGTCAATCTTCATGTGTACCGGCACTATACGAGGCCATTTATTTTGTGAAGTTGTTAAGATGTTGGCTTGCTTTTTGAGTGCCCATCTAAGGTTGATGTATATAACTTCCATGTCTTTTGGTTTTGTTTATGCCCAATTATAGGGCTGGGTCTGTAAATGTGTATGTATATAACCGATGCCCAGGGATATAGTTTCAAACTTTATCTGCTTATGGTGGTGCATGTGTTTATAAGATCCTGGCACATTAGAAATAGCTCAATGGAGTTTGTTGTATCATTGTTAATCTAAATTCTAGTGCTTTCGATAAGTTCCCATATGTTATGTATCCCAGGTTTATCGTCCGTTTTCGAATAGGTCATGCCCAAACTTTTAGGGGCGAGTTAGGGGTGTGACATGTCATGTGTTCTTCAGGGTCAACAAATTGATGAGGCTGGACCTAGTTCTATTCCATTTCGAACATACAATCGTAGGAGACGAGTACATGATAGGTAGTTGGTTTTGTGGTAATCTTGTTTTGTTATTTTGTAATGGAAAAGATGTACTCTTTTGATGTTTTGTAATGAACAAAAATTACTCTACCAATATTTTGTAACAAATAAGTATTCATGGTTTCCATTTTTGGTAATCAACAGGAAGTATTATGCCGATGCATTTGATACACCGCAATGAACAAGTACTACCATGTCCATTAAATTAACTCAAAGCTTAATCCAACTCAACTATTTAAATGCTAATCCACAAAAATGTATCAATAACTATTTAAATTGCATAACTACAACTCAACTCACATACATCATTACTCATCAAGGTTAATACAATTAAATGTCTCTCTAGGAGCTACCCCTGAATGAACAACTTCTTTAAAATGCTCAATTCGGCGACTATATGCAATACCCTATCCAGCCACACATGAATGATGAAACTTGCACCAATTGGTAGCTATTGGTGGAATTGGATGACTCAGTAACATGAACACCTACATTGACAAAGCTCTCAGTATGAGAGCGATGCAGTACAAAATGATAAATGTATTACACAAATAATAATGCTATACCTGGACAAAATGATTCCCATTAACAAATCCAATAGCAATCTCACGCCGTTGAAGTTGTGATATTGGCACTGATCGTAGGGGGAGGAAAGTAAGGCATTGTTGTGCAAATAAGTGGTACAATACCACATTATAACAATGTCATGACCCAAACCCGCCCCTAAAGGTTTGGTCCATGACCGGCCCGTATATCAGCCTCAAACAGAATTTTTAAACAATACTTAGTTACATACGGGGCCTTAAGCGGAAGCAATAACAAGAAAAGACAACATCCATTGAGCTTGTGCATACATGATGGCTTAATTAGATACATTTCCAGAGTTACATATACAACCATAGAATTATACAGATCTCACACACACTTAAATACGACTCCAAAAAGAAATATACAATTCTTAGAATACCAAAATTAAGGCCTCAACACGGAGGTGTAACCCAGGCGGCTTGGCAGACAGGTAGACCTCAATATAATTCTAGTGTCAATCCCCCGATGGCTCACCTATATAAATATACATAAAAGCGGAGTGAGCAAGGCTCAGTGAATAATAGTACCTAAATGCTCAATTTAAACATAATACATAGCACTGCATAAGTAAATGCACAGATCACATGAATAATCTGTTCCTGTTTTCATTTCAAAATGGCCTTAGGCCCAATCGTAAGACATTATGGCTTTAAGCCTTTGAATGGATTGGCGATAGCCCTTGAACATATTAACATTAAGCTTTTACACATGTTGGCATATAGCCCTTGAACATATGGCATGAAGCCCTTAAACATGTTGGCATATAGCCCTTGTATATATGGCATGAAGCCCTTGAACATATGGCATAAAGCCCTTGTACATATGGCATGAAGCCCTTGAAAAGTTGGCATTAAGCCCTTGAACATATGGCATAAAGCCCTTGAAAGATTGGTACGAAGCCCTTGAACATGCATGTATGAACCCAAGAGGTGTCTCACACGGATTCTAGAGGTGACTCACGTCGTAGCACTTAGTTCCGTGTAGCACTTTGTTTCATATCATAATAACTTATATGGAATAGCCATAGGCCCAGATTGGCTTTAAGCCCAGTCACGTATGTATGGACTCAAGAGGTGGCTCATACAGATTCTAGAGGTGACTCGCATTGCAGCACTTATGTCACACTCCGAACTCGCCTCTAAAAGTTCGGGCATGACCTATGTAGAAACAGACACTGAGCCTGGTATACATAACATATGGGGCCTGAACGGAAGCATTTAACAATATAAATTAACATAAATAAAAGAACTATATCCATTGAGCGACCACTATCATGCCAGGATCACAAACTGAACATAATGCAAACAAACATATAGTGGTATGCATCTGAGAATTTAGCTATGGACATATACATATACAGACCCAGCCCCTATAATTAGGCGTAACAAACACAATAAGAAGTAAAAGAATTATAAACACTTCAACCTTAGACAGATAAACAGGGTATAAAACCAAAAGCTTAATAAAACTCCATAGAATGACTGCCTTTACTTAAGTGCCTGGACCCTCCGAGGTTGACACCACAAGGAGCGGATGCCACGGGTAAGACTGACCTCCAGGTAGGATGCCTACAAGAACAAACGTAACATAAGGTGAGCCAAGCTCAGTGAATAGTACTACTTAAATAAAACGATGCTTAACTTGAAACATAATACATATCAATGCTTATATAAAGAAAGATAGCATATGGTTTAATTCTGTCTTAAGTTCAGAATGATCTTGTCTCACACATTGGCCCTCGGCCTAACAGATCCATAACTTCACAAATTGGCCCTCGGCCTCATCGATTCATGACTTCATAGCTTCCCAAATTGGCCCTTGGCCTCTTAGATTCACAGGTTCACAAATTGGCCCGCGGCCTCATAGATTCACAAGTTCACAAATTGGCCCGCGGCCTCATAGATTCACAAGTTCACAAATTGGTCCACGGCCTCATAGATTATACAGAATGGCCATAGGCCCATATTGGATTTAAGCCTAGTTCATATATGTATGGATTCAAGAGGTGTCTCACATGGACTCTAGAGGTGGCTCACAATGTCATGTAGTACTTAGTTCCAAGTAGCACTTTGTTCCATACCAACAATTAATAGGTCTTACAGACCAAACCATACATACCATGTCATACCATAACGGAAATAAATTCATATATATGCATTAATCTTGAATTGTAAATAGAAATCAGAATTCATACTTGCTTATCTCTGGTATAAAGCACTCTTGTTAGTTCACATAAAGGAATTCCCCTGTACCGGGAGCTTGTGCTAAGGATGCCTTGAATATCGTTATATAGATGGACAATCATTCAGTGATTCACAACGTAACATGTCAAATAGACCATTTCTTGTCATATTATGTTATTATCGTACGCTTACTAAAAGAGAATAATTCACATTCTCATAAGGGTCACACCACAGTATGAACCTTTGCACTTATATTGTAGATTCTGAATAACTTCAATTCATATGTAACATAACAAATAACTTCAAATTCATATGGTTACACATAGCTTTTCCATTTTTCTGATTCTTCGAAGGTGTCCACACTTGATAACCTATAACTGATTGGCCTGTGGCCTATGAACAATAAAACAGTCTACTCTCATATTTACTAAGAATCTGTTCTTCAAGAATGAACATAATTTCTCGTTATTCGTTAAGAAATTGTGTAGTTCACTTGATCTATTAATCCATAGCATACACAAAGCATATATATATTAACATAGTTGACGTGTAATTAACAAAGTATTAACAGTCACTGTTACGTCATTCACATGCGTTAATATAGTTAACGTAAGTTTAACAGAACATTCTCGATAATTAATAGCGAGAGGTAAGCACATTTATAGATGGGATTAGTTCAGAGATACGTAAATACCATGGTTCCATAGTGCTTATACGTTCCCTTTATTCGTCAAGAGTCACTATAGCTAGCTTGCAGAGAACAAGATGTTAGAGTGTACTGCTCAATAATGCTTCTTCCAACTCAATCTATTGTCAACATAATTACTTGCAAGGAATGTAGTATCACAATAAGAATCAGTAACAATAATTGAACATACAACTACCGTACTACTACTCACAGTGCTACAACGGAGTGTTTGTCCTTCCTAGAATGTGCCCTATACACATACATAACTTAGGCATCAGTTCTTTTTCTTTCTTAAGTCATTCCCTGCATCATTTCACTTTGCACGAATTTACAAGCATCTTAGGAACATCAAACATGAATTTCAAAAATACCAGAGGGTTAAGCACGCAAAACAGAGGGAACAAATTTTTGCAGTTTGGGCCGCACGTGCGGCTGTGAGCCCCGCACGTGCGGCAAGAAGCCCCGCACGTGCGGCGATTCTGGCAGAATGCAGTTCGAAAATTCAGAAAAAAGCCCAATTTTTGGTACACTTTCTCAAGGCTCAAAATAAGTACTTTAATTGCTAAATTGTGGTCCAAAATCCATGTTAACAAGATTCACAAACACATATTACTCTAGCTGTAGTTTCAATTGTTAATCTTGAACTCAAAAACATATTAAATTCCAAAGTATTTCCATCACCCACATAAACACACACACTTACATACATCCTCCTATCCACCTAGATCAATTCAAGCTTAAAGATGGAAGAATTAAGATATATATCCTCTTATCATGTTAACCACCCATCATACACATGCAAGAAGTCCATTACAATTTTAAATCACACAACACCAAGGAATTCCCATCCATTTTCAAGAGAAGAGTTAATTAAAATCTACAATCAACATACCTTGAGTTTTGAAATCCCTTAAACCTTCTCAATCTCTTCCTTGGAAGCCTTTTCTTCTTTCTCCCTAATTCTCCTCTCCTAACCCTCTCAGGAGATATTTTTGTTTTTAAGGCTCAAAGTCAATGATCAAAGCATACATATATCTTATGTCAAATAGCTAAAGCATACATTTATATATATAAAAAGTGAATAGGACAAAACTTAATCAAGTTAATCATTCCAAATTGAAATTCCACAAAATGCTTATTATTACTTAAAAATTATGCTGATTTCAAATGTAAAATCAATTTCGGATTATTAAGCCTCTAAGGCTCTCAATTTCAGATTTGAACATCCCAATTATAACAGATTTTTCTCTTGTTAAATAGATATGACTCTAGAATCTTAAGATTCACTTAATTAAACTCAATGCCACATGGAATTTCACAATAGGCGTATAAATATACAGAATAAGGGGACTAAAAATATACCAGAATCACAGACGAGGTTCGGGTTATTACAACTTAGTTCCGTACCAGAAATCATTAGGTCTTAAAGACCGATCAATTCATACCATGTCATAACATAGCATAAATGGAACGGATAAATAGAAACATATTTATACATATTCTTAATTATGCTTGAATCAGAAACAAAAATCAGAGTTCATGCTTGATCATAACCCACCCGTACAAGACCGTTGGTGGTACCATCCGTACAAGACCGTCGATGGCAAGAGATATCTTGTAACATACTTGAACCACGGTATTATTACCTCCGGGCAAGGGCCATAAGACCATGGTACTATTACCCTTGGGTAAGGGCCTTGTACTAAGGATGCCATGAATACTTTTACATTCATGTCGTAGATTCTGAAAAACTTCGAGTTCATATGTAACACAACAAAATAACTTCAGATTCATATGGATTCACATAACTTTCCAATTATTCTGATTCTTCGAAGATGAACACAAATTCTCTTTATTCATTAAGAAATGACATGGTTCACTTGAGCTATTAATCAGTAACATACACTTTTGTTTAATCGTTCATATATGTTAACATGGTTGACCTGCAATTAACAGAGTACTAATGGTAACCATTGCATCATTCACATGAGTTAATGCAGTTAACTTAAGTTTAACAGAACGTTCTTGATAATTATTAACGAAAGGTAAACACATTTTACCGATTGAATGATTCCAGAGATACCGGAATACCATAGTTCCATAATGCTCATACGTTCCATTTGTTCGTCATGAATCACTATAGCTATCTTGCAACTAACAGAAAGTTAGTATTCATTGTCAACAGCAAATAGAATGGACTGCTCAATAATGCCTCTAGATTTTCCAATCAACATATTGCTAACTTAATTACTTGCAAGGGACAAAATGTTAACAATGAGAATCATTAACAATACTTGAACGTGCGACTATAGTACTACTACTCACAGCGGTAGGTCTCTGATAGCGGTGGAACGATGTCCTCGTCTTGACCTACGAACACAATGCATATAACAGATTATGAGAATAAAACCAATCTCTTTTTATTCTTCACTCAATAGATATGGTGGTTCTAGACTCATTAGTCCTTCATAGGTTATAATCCATGCCTCATAAGATAGGAGGAATCGATAGGAGAAAGGTTCAGACGAAGAAACGGTACAAACCCGTAACCAGAAAGTGAACAGTCGTCACAAATTTGGGCATAACTATTTCTGTATTTAAAATTTTGGAGTAAGACTACCACCATTGGAAACTAGACTTCCGGGGCTTGATTTTAGGCTCAAGAATCACTCAAAACGAAGTCCGGATGCAAAAGATATGCCTGTTCAAAGTTTCCCGCTCTATGTTGAAACAGGGGTGGCCGCTCGTGCGCCCACTTTGGCCGCTCATGCGGCCCAATTCCGCTCGAGCGGAAGAACCCGGCAGCTCGAGCGCCCAAAAACAGAATGAAAATCCCTTTTTCTTCTTCATGTCCGCTCGTGCGGCTGGGCAAAAACATCAGTCCGAAAATGGGTCTTTTGCTCCAACACTTGATTCTTTCCATTCTTAAACTTAGTTCTAAACATAATTCACTCAAAAACATGTACAATTGCCTAATAACATGATAAACTAAAATCAACCAAGTATAATCTCCTCTCAAATAAAACAATCTATGTCTCAAATTAAAAATCCAAGTCTCATCTTTCTATATAATCAAACTTCCAAAATATATGCTCTCAAATCATAAGAATATATCTTACCTATGGTTGATTTTCACACCAAAACTTGTTATTCCACAAATCATTGTTAAGATTGGACCCAATTTAAACAAATTTAAGGAAAGCAAAGTTCATTTCCATGAATTCAACCCATTCACCCAAAATCCCAAAACACTAGTTCATTTACATTTTAAACTTCCAAATTAATCCTTGATTTCGTGTAGTAACTGAATTATTTACAAAGATAATAGTTAAAACCACATACCTTAATCCAAATCCTTGAATTCCCCCTTTAAAGCTCTTCAATCTCCAAGCTTTCCCTCATTCCTCTTTGAGTTCTCTCAAGAACTCTCTCTCTCTCTCTCTCTCACGGGTCTTCCCCCTTTCTCTAGATATTTTTGGTTCAAAATAGATGAGTTCAACAACTCATAAGGCTTCTACTCACATAAATATACACACACACAAGGGAGAGCCAAACGTGGCCTTACGAATCGTACGAAATTAAATTTCAATTAAACTTTTCAGATGACTCTAAAAATTACGCTGATCATGAATATACCCTTTATTCTAGTTTTTGAAGCCTCTAAGGCCTTCAATTTACAGTACAAAATTAGACACTCAAACATGCTTTAACGAATCAGACAAATTAGAATTCCAATTAATTTTCCCAAATAGTTCTAAAAATTCCCATTAACATACCCAAGTACTCAATTTTGATTTTTGAACCCGTAAGGGTCGTCAAGTCCAGTTTTAAAGTCATAACTCAACAGATAGTTCTTCGATTCCAATAGATATAGTTAAATTAAAACACATTATCCCCTAATTAAATAAGGGTGACTTCTTATACGCATTTTGGGGTTGTTACAAACAAGATGCAATAACATGACCCATGTCAGGCATAGTCATCCAACGGTGATACCCTGGATTGGGCTCAAAGTATAATAGAATATGGGTCAGCTCTTCAATCTTGTCATGTGAACCATATAGATGAATGTAATGGTCTACTTGTGTGTGCAATTCTTGTAGGAGATCACGCCTGACTTGACCCCATTTAGGCTCTGTAAGCCCCATCAAGCCAACAATGGCCCTAAACCCGCAATTGCCATCGGCATCTACATCCTTGATAAGACGTATGTAAGGCTTCAATCCAACTAGAAGGGCATCGATATATGAATAATTCGTTGTACAAGTCCGATATACCTATTCAACAAGGAAGGCATCAACACATGAACAACAAAACACATAATTTATCATCAACAAAAATGTAAGTAAAAAATGATTACATGTACTTTCTCTTTGGTAAGTCGTTTTGTTTGTACTTTGACAGAATCCTGTGTGGGGATCTAGGTGTCCATAGGTGAGTGGCTATCATGTCCAGACTGAACCAACTCAAATGCACATGGGTCTTGACACGTAGATACATTTACCTTCTTATGTCCCTTACCTCGAGGGTTGGGCTTTACATCCGACTCAATCAGAAAAGTACTTTGCAGATTTGCAATCTCTCCTAACTTATGCAGAATTTCCAACTGCATAATGTAATCAAATGCATTGAATCGCTTAAGTATAAGATCAAACTTTGGTTCACAACTCAATTCCACTTTATCATTTTTCAACTTTTGTACTAGCTCAAGAGTTCTCCAGTGCGGGTTAATGCTATCAAGTGGTATTAGACGACCCTGTCGAATGTAATCCGCAATCTCATGGGCACAAGGTAACCCGTGTGTTCGTCGAACAACACATCCATTTACTGAAGCATCAATGCCAACATCATTTGCTCGCTTATTCTCTACTAAGACATAATCTAATGCAGTTATGGAGATATTGCTTCGGAGCTCTCTAAAATGGGATGGTTTGAACTGGTGTTGTACAACGGTTAAACTCTTCTCAAACGATGCCTTAATATCAACATGCTGCAACTCAAGAAAACTATGGATCTTGGTCTAAGAACACTCAAAATTTACTTGATTAGAACCAAGTTGCCGTTTAAGTTTTGCATGTGCACTTTCAGCCCTGTGTACAATGGAAACAATTAACATAATTAAGTTTAAATAATCAAAATCATAATGACTAATAGTGTAAGATAGACAAATATATATTACCTGTTGGTTGTAACATTCCCAAAGTGCATACAACTATCTGTCCATACGGCAACAAACTTATCCTTATATGGATTTAACCAACTTTGAGACACGTATTGCACTGCCTGAGGATATGTATCAAAATCCGTAAGTAGCCTAGCAAGGTGTTCATTGTATTCAAGCTCAGTTGAGGAGAGTACTAAGAAATTCCATAAAGAGATAAACTTGTCCCATTCCTCCTTACTCTTAAACATTTTCTTACATTTCGCCAGTACATTTCTACTAATATGTCATCGGCATAATAAATGTCGAGATGTAGAAAATACACTGTCAATAGCATTCATCAAAGCAAGCCCCCTGTCCGTGACAATCACCTCAGGAATAACAATGTCATCAAAGAGATTACGCAATGTAGTTAACACCCAAACGTAGTTATCAATCCGCTCAAATTGGAGATATGAAAAGGCTACGAAGAATGACATATCAGTGGAAGTCACACCAACTATCTTAAGAAGAGGAAGACGATATCGATTTGTCTTATATGTGCAGTGCATGATCAACACCTTTGGAAATGAACGGAGCAAATCTAAACTTACAGGATGTGCCCAAAACAAGTCTGTGGCAGTCATTGTGTTGTTGTCACACCTATGCCACTCAATGTAATTACGCTTTTGTAATTCACCAAACAACTGCTGCATCTTTGATCTTCCAGCTTTCTCAATAACATTATTCCTATGACGTACATTGTAAATGGTTTTCATAGTTGTTACATTCAAAGCATCCTTTCGTTTCAAGGTAACCAAAATCTCTTTTGGTCTGACCATGCTTTTGGACATATCCACTAATAATGATATTTCCTCCTCATATAATCTTCCTACAAATGAATGTCCTTCAAAATGTTTAGCAAGAGCATGGTTATGCATTCCACATGCTACATCTACCATCCAATCATCATTAGCCATCAATTTACGAGCCCTCAACTCAAAGGGACACCCGCATTTCTTTGTACCTGTTATCTTCACAAATTTTTGCTTGAATCATCTGCTTTTAATTTCTTATGAGCTCTGTATTGACCACTTCTCTCATAGGCAAGAAATATCCTTGGTGTCCTATGACTACCACCATAGTCCGATGTCTTGATGACAATCACAAAACCATTTTTCCTTCCAACATCCCGTACCCAACTGAGCAATTCTTCTTTGCTCTTGAAAACCTACATGTCAAATTAATCAAAGTCATTAAACATTCGGGGAAAAAAAAAACTAATTTTCAACATGAGAGTACCTCATTAGTAGTAAATTGACTTGTATAGTCAACAAGACACTCGGATCCAACATTACTGCATTCCGTGGATGCACCGATCTGGAAAAAATAAAAAAATAATAAAAAAAAATATTATACTTGTTTGATAGTACATAGTCGAACATGGCACATATGTTCGACCAATTATAACCGGATATGTAGTATTTGTTTGACACATATGAACCGAATTATTGATATAAGTTCGATAGTAATTGATAGAACAAAACAAATTTGTACGGTAGTAAATAGTTGAACATTACATTAATATACAACTCTGTATAACCAAACTAATACAAACGGTTTACCCCTCCCCGAGTACACGAAAACAAAAAAAAAATGAAAAAAATAACCTTTTCCTTGCTCTATTGTTCCAAATCAGTGTTGCTAAATGCATCCATCATTCAATCCAATCAAAATCTTTAATAATATGTATATTTTTGATTGTTTCTTTCAAGGGTTTTGGGTTTTGTTTTAGGGTTTTTGAATTCTTGATAGACAAGATATGTACGTAATGTTTGGGAATAAAGATGTGTATTATATTCAGTATTGTCCTTCATGGTAATTATACAAATGGTGTGTTATAACCTTTGTCCTTTCTGGTCATTTTATCTTAGGTTAAAATTGTAATAAAAAAAAATTACTTAAGAGTGCTGCTATTAGCACCTATCAAAATTTTTTGGACCCCTCATTTCTTTATACCCTAACCCTAAACCCTAAATTTTAATAATATTTTTTTGGACACCCCACTTATTACCAAATCTACCCATATTCATAATATTTTCACAATCAAATGCACACCCACCTAATTTTTCATACCTCTTCTTCCCTGACCGTCGGTTTACTGTGTTCATCTTCTCCACATTAATTGAATCTATTTTGCTGCTGAAGTGCTTCAACACTTTTCTTTGGGCATTACTTTTTTTTTTCTTTTTTCTTACAAGTGCTTCAACATTTTCGAATCAAGTGGTGGTGCAATTTTTCAGAAATTCAACACTTTCAGAAATTCAACACAAAGGTAGGATTTACTGCTGTAGAATTTTTCATCTACCATCAAAGGTATAATTTATTTATCTTTTCTCTTCAATTAATCATAACCATTTAAAACCCTTTACCAACCAAAACCACAACCACACAAAACCCTAAAAGCTAGACACTTTTCCTCAATCCAGCACTTAATTGATGGAAGCCATCCCAACAAATTGGGATTGGGAAAACAAACCTGCTTCCTATTCTGCTAAGCAGGATATATCTTTGGGCAGATAAGGAACGTTAAGGTCTACCCCACTACTTATCATACATCCTTTTGTAACTTTCACCTATCACCATATCACTCCTAGCAGTGCTGGCAATTGAAACAAGAACTAATAGATAGATTTCTATTTTGAAAGGATAGACTACCCTTGACCAATATATGGTTACATAAATGCAGACAAGATGCAATTGACAGCAATAAACAAACCGGCCTTAGTTTCACATGATGTAACATGGAGAACGGATTTAAATAAAGTAATTCACTTACAGGAAAACCATATGCTTCAATATATATCAAACATCTTTAGAAATTTTACAGCGCTTAAAAAAATGCACCTTCTGTGTCCTAAGTATGACTTACCATACTCATAATGCTGCAAGCCTCTGTCGGTTTTGGCAAATGATTTGATTAATGTTTTTGATTCTTTTATAAGGTTTTATCAGTTAGCAGCTAGACTTACATTCTATTATATACTTCAGTGGTTCCCTGAGGAGATGTAGTCTATAACATGTAAAGAATTACATTTATGAACAATTGTATTTCTTCTATGTATAGCTTGTTCCCAAATGAAGCTTAAATCATAACTACAATTCATATCAAAATGCAAAGCTTTAAGCATTCAGATTCAGGTCATAACATGCATCTTCTTGTTACAGTATGCTAAAAAATAAAAAATAAAAATCAATAAAATACCGTGGTCTGTTTATTGTATTAAAAGAAGGTAAATAAGAATTGGTCATGACACACCTATTTAAGATAGGCTTCAATGACACATCTAATTGTACTTGGTGGACAGCTATAGTGAAAACTGCTCGAGATCACCCAATAGCGTCTAGGAGACGTAATGTTGTACTTTCTCAAAAAGTGGCTAAGAGACCTCAACGCACTCGTAAGACTAAGGATCAAGGTAGTGGAGTTAATGAACATGACATGAATGCTATAGGTGCTGCTCTAGCAAAAACGGTTGAGGTTGAAAACGATGGGGGCAATCAATTGAATGTGAGTGACATGGGTGATGATTTGGGTGATGAACTAATAGATATGGGTAATGAACCAACACACATAGGTGATGATCTGGGTGATGAACCAACAGACATGGGTGACTATGAAGACCAACCAGCAGATACAACTAAAAAAGTTAATGAAGATCTTACTGGACCTTTTCCTGGAGGGCCATATGATCCTTCAATTTTGAAGAGTTTTCATTGTCACGTAGCAGCCAAAATTTGGCATAATGATGTAAGTCATTGTCTTACATTAATTTAATGTTTTAAATTTTGTTTCAACTTTACTAATTCTTTTTTTTTTTCTTTTTTTTCTTTTTTTTATTCTATGTTGCGGGAACGTGGAATACTTAAATGCTTAAATCATGGTTTTAAAGTTGGAGAATGGTCATTCAACTTGGAAGATAATGAACAGTCCAAATTTCATGGTTTAATTATGGATTCGGGGTTGATTTCTTTAGCGAGTTGCTCCTATAAATTTGTAAACAAAGTTGTAGTTTCGGCCTTTGTGGAAAGATGGCCGCCAGAGACAAACACATTTCATCTACTATTTGGTGAGATGTCACCCACCTTAGATGATGTTAGTGTAATTCTTAGGATTCTAGTGATTGGTATATCAGTCTCTTGCAAAAAGTTATCAAACGTTGACGCTGCAAATCTGATAGTTGAGGCTTTGGGAGTAACAATAGATGAGGCAAATGTAGCGTTGAAGGTAGCACGGGGCCGGTCTATCAAGGTAGAATGGTTGAGACAACGGTTTGGGTCAGTGTCTGATGCGGACAATGATAATACCAGTGAGTGTGCAGCTAGGGCATATTTGTTATATTTGTTAGGTTGTACCTTATTTGCAAACAAGACAAGCACACGTGTTCCGATAGTGTATTTGTCTTTTCTTATGGATTTGTGATCGGTTGCTTCTTATGCTTGGGGTGCAGCCGTATTGGCTTTTTATACCGGCAATTGGGTACTGCCACAAAGTATGTCGTAAAATAGATGGCGGGATACATGACATTGCTGGAAGCTTGGATTTACGAGCATTTTGTTGGTGCTAGACCCTCCCCCAATTTGGATTATAAAGAAGATTAGCCTTGTGTCTTTCATTGGATTTCTCGCACCCAATCTGGTTTGTTAACGTCTATTTTACAAAGGTTGCGAGAGGACCTCAACAGATTAGAGGCCCATTACGTAAGTGTCAATCTTATGTCAATGTATGTACATATTACTTGCTATTATTCAATCTAATTCATAACTTACATAATTTTTTTTTACTATTGTAGGTTATTTGGGATCCATACCATGATAAGCGTATTGAGCATCCTTTTTCTGATGTTGCTTACTATAGTGGATGCTTAAAATGTATGCACATTGTTGAACCATACCATCCAGATAGGGTACTGAGACAGTTTGGTAGGGTGCAAATTATTCCCTCACCTCTGATTGCTCCAGTTCGAGTCTCTAGAGGATCCACTGCAAAACAGTACATCATTGCCTCTATAAATACTTGGATACGATTTGGGAGAGTTGGGAAAATCACTTGTTGTCTAAGATAGCTCGTAGTGTTCTAGTCTTCCATCCATGGGATTGTGTGCCAGGTTACGTGGACTGGTTTACTTCCATTTCACATGTGCAAGTTCAAAACCCAACACATCGTTCTAAGTATAACCCACGCACTGAGACATCAGCTGATTATCGTCAACTTTAATTCGTATGTCAATTTTTACCATTTTCATTTTCATATATATTTTGTTTAAGGCAATTGTTAAGTTTTATTTTATTGTTTGCAGCGCATTGACAGTGCCTTAAGCATTTCACGTTCAATGCTCAAAATCGGATACAATGAAGCAGCTCCCATCCAAGATATGTTACGCAATGCTATGAAGAAGATAACACAAGTCTTGGAGGGCCAGCAGTCCGCTGAAGAACATACACCATCAGAGAACTTGGTGTACACTCGTCATAGGAAGCATAGAGCAACGTCTTAGACTTTAGTATTTGTTGGGTTCAAATGTTTTACATGTGTATTTTGAAATCTTGGTCTCAAACATATGTTAGACTTCTTGATGGTGTTAGACACAAGTATAACAAAAGTCAGATAACACTTTAGTATATATTAGTTTGTCTGAGAAAAATTTCTGGCATACATTTTGATGGTGGTTTATATATAACACAAGTATGAGCTAGGCTTGTATATGACTTTACCATACCTTTTTGGGCACTCAATGAATTATTTTGATGGTTTGGAATTGGTTTGATGGTTTGAATTGGTTTGTTTATTGCTTTATGGTCATCACTGAATAAACAAATATGGACTAATGAATAAACATGAATTTTATGTTCATCACTGACTAACCGAACAAATCCACCTCGTTTAGCACTGTAAAACCGAATCAAACTGACTCACTCAGCACTATAATGCTGAACAGGTAGTATTCGTTTAGAACTGTAATACCGAACATATATGGTTTTTTTAGTATTGTAGTGCCGAACATAAATGCTTGCTAGCCCTTTGACAGTTGCTGGCCTACTTATTTCAGCACTGTTAAACTGAATAAAAACAATTTGTTCACCACTGTGTAGCCGAAAAAATGTATTTTGTTCAGAACTGTTTTGTTGAATAATAATGATCCTGTCAGCATTGTATGTCCGAACAAAATTTGTTCATCATTGTGTAACTTGAATCCATTCCAATTCACTTTTTTCATCAACTTCAATTCAGTATAACACAGAAAATAACATTCATTTCAATTCACTGTTTACTATTCCAATTCATTAGAACAAAGAAAATAACATGAATTAAATCCATTCAAAATACATAACTTAAATCCATTCCAATTCACTCTTTTCCATTCTAAGTTAGTTTAATAAAGAAAATTACATAGCTGAAATCCATTCTAATTATATTTCCTAGCTCACTCATATGACATTAGTCCTCATCCAGGTCTACTGTTTCGATTGTGGCTACGTCTAGACTCATGAGTGATTTGAAATGTTGCACTCTGGAACTATATGCAACCTCCCAGCCTACTACACAAGGGTCATGGTACCTCCACCAGTTAGTTGCTATGGGTGGAATAGGATGACCAGGCTCCAAAATGAGCTACAAAAAAAAAAAAAAAAATTAGAATGTACAAAAATGTTGTCATTATTAAGAAATTTTTCGTTATAATATACAAGAATGTACAAAAATATTAGAATGTACAAAAATATTAGAAACTAATACTTGTACAAAATGGTTGTTGTTGACAAAACCAATACATATCTCCTTGTGAGAGGCAACAGACGTCGGTATTGACCTAAGAGGGAGGAATGTCAAACATTGTTGCATAGACAAGTGGACCAAAACGACTTTGTAGAAAGATGATATAAGATGACCCCTGTCAGGCATTGTCATCCACCGGTCCAACCCAGGGTTTGGTTCAAAATATGCCAAGATGTTGGTAAGGTCATTGATTCTCTCTTGTGATCCAAATAATTTCCTATAGTGGTCACTATGAGCATGCAACTCTTTAAGTAAATCTTTTCTCACTTGTAACCATCCTTCTTCTCCAAAACCCATCAAACTTGCAATAGCTCGGAACCCACAATTGCCATCTGCTGCAACATCCTTAACGTATTTAATATATCATCTCAATTCAGAAGGGAATGCCTTTAAAAAGCAATTTGGATTCAATGATTGAAGTCGGCGAACCTATCACAGGCCAATGCCAATGTTAGACAATAAATTAGACAACATGACACAATTACATACCTCACTAGTAAACCATGTACCTTTTCTTTCTTCTTTGTTTTCACTTTTTTTGTTGTTACACTCGCCTTGGCAATGACTTCGGGTGAATAACGATCTTGTGCTGAAGCAACTATTTCAAACGCAGATGGCTCACGACGAGTGGAGGTCTCAATCTTCAATTTTGGCTGACCTCGTGGATTAGACTTCACTTTCGGCTCAATAAAAAATGTATAATAAGGTTTGGCTAACTCCCTAAATTTTTGTAACAAAAATCTCTTCACATCTGGATCCACCTCCTCAAATCGTTTGGCAAACAATTCTAACTTAGGTGTACAAGTCCACTCTTCACTTACAGTGTGTGAGGTACTCAACATATCAAGCTTAGTCCAATATAAATAAATCAAAGAGATGGGAATTGGCCGATTTTCCCTCATGTAATTTGTTATCTCATGTGCACATGACAAACCATGAGTACGTCGAACAACACATCCACATGCAGTAATATCAATATCAACAGAAGATGCTCGTTTAGACTCTGCGAATATGATACGAAGCTCCTTAAACTGCGCAGGTTTGAAATCATGTTGCACAACTATCTTGCTTTTCTCAAATGATGATTTTATTTCACTATGTTGCAACTCAAGTAAATTGTGTATCCTTGTCCAATTCGACTCAAAATTTCCTTGATTTGATCTAAGATATCTTTTAAGTTTTGCATGTGAACTCTCAACCCTATATATGAAAATAAACTGTTATAAAAATAATGTTATAAAAAACCAAACAACTAATAAATTTAAATGTTCGTATTTATCTATTTGTTGTAGAATTTCCAAAGTGCATAAATGTGTCAGTCCAAGCAGCCACAAATTTCGACTTGTATGTATCCAACCAAGATGAGGTAACATAATGAAGTGCATCTTGATAAGTACTGAACTCACTATATAACAAAGACAGTCGTTGCGTGTATACTTCTTCAGACGATAACATAACCAACATATTCCAACTCATTATAAACATTTCCCATTTATCCTTTGTCTCAAACATCTTTTTGCAATTAGCAAGCACATTTTTTCCAATATGCCATCTACACAACAAATTTGTAGTTGCAGGAAACACTGTACATATGGCATTCATAAGGGCCAATTCTCTATCCGTGACAATAACAGAAGGAAGAGTATTTTCATCCATGACACTACGCAAAAGACCAAGTGCCCATGTATAGTCATCCTCCTTCTCATACTGGAGGTATGCAAATGCAACTGAAAAGGTCATGTCCGTCGATGTCACAACTACAATCTCCAGAAGGGGCAACCGATATCGATTGGTCTTATAAGTACAATCCATCAACAATACTTTTGGAAATGCACGTAACAAATTCAAACAAGTAGGATGTGCAAAGAACAAATCAGTCACTGTCTCAGTATCTGCAAGGCTCCTATGCCACTCAATGTACTTGTTCATCGCTAACTGACCTAATAGTTGTTGCATTTGAGAACTCCCAGCTTTCTCAGCAACTTTAAACCTATGACGTGCATTGTAAATTGTCTTCATTATGGAAGCATTTTCATCATCACGTTGTTTCAATGTAACCAATATCTCACTCGGTCGTACCATACTCTTCGACATGTCTACCAACAAAGAGGTTTCCTCATATGACAACCTTCCAGCATAAGAATGACCCTCAAGATATTTTGCAGCAGGATGATTATGCACACCGCAAACAACTATCAAGATCCAGTCATCATTTGTGGCTAATTTTTTGCCCTTCAATAAAAAAAGACATTCACATTTTTTTGTACCAGTCAGTCTTGCTTTTTTTTTCTTAGACCTGCTATTTTTTTCGAGTGTCCCTATAAGATCCACTCTTCTCACAAGCTAAGCTAAGTCTTGGCTTCCTACCTCGAATACCATTGCCATCTAATTTCTGCACGACAATAACGAATCCATTTCTTCTTCCAACTTGACGTGCCCATCAAATTAACTCATCTTGACTCTTGAATATCTGAAATAAATAAATTAAACTAACCAATTATTGCACATAAAAAAGGTACATTATTTGTAAAAACAATCAAAGACTCACCTCATGAGTAACAAATTAATTACTATAATCCATTACAAGTTCTGAATCAACCTTACTGCCTCTAGTCGAAGCATTACCCTGAAAATACGTGTGAATGTAATTTCAAAATTGAAAAAATAATGTTCATTTCAATAGTCCCGAAACTAATGGTTTTGTTCAGTTCAACAGTGACGAAAATAAAGATGATATTCGGTTCAACAGTACTGACTATCTACATTAATGTTCGGAACCTATGTATTGAACAAAAGGATTATGTTCAGTACTGTATTACCGAACATAATTCTAACAGTCATCAAACCAATACTGAACAGCTCAAACGAAACAAGAACGACCGAAAACGACCGAGAATGTTAATACAAGATAGATAAACTTACCAATGGAACGCCGGTCTCACTAGAATTGTTGGCCTCGTCCTCTATTGCGCTACACAATGAAATAAGTGATGAAGTATACGTTATACTTGAAGCAAATCTTTCAAGTTCAATAGCGTTGATGATGGTGATAAAGATGACACATTCAGGATTTAAGATAATTATGAAAAATAATAGATTTAGGGTTTATGTTAGTTGGTTATGAAAAGTAATAGGTTTAGGATTTACAAACATGGAATACGTATAGTTGGGGGTGGGGGTGGGTGGGGGTGGGGGTGGGGTGGGGGTGGGGTGGGTGTCTAATATTATAGAATATTAGTTCTTATTAATAGGTGAGTGTTCCATTTAATAATGTCTTTTAATATAATTTTACTGTAGGGTATAATTGTAATAAAAAAAAATTATAAAATGGGGGGTCCAAAGAATTTTGACAGGTGCTAAGGCCTTGTTTGGGAACAGGCTAATTTAGTAACTTTTTGGCTATTTGGCTAAAATATGAGTTAAAAAAAACTAGTATGTTTGGGATGACTTTTTGGCTTTTTACGAAAGATGTGCAAAAAGTAGAGAGAAAAGAAAATCTTTGACTTTTTGGTATGAGTTGTTAGTTGTTTGGTTAATTTAGTAACTTTTTAACTTTTTGACTAAAATGGAGGGTTCCCAAACGAGGCCTAATAGTAGCACTCTTACTTAATGATGTGTCTTGAGATGATAACTGACGTGTAAATAGACACTCCCTAATTTTTCATTAAGTGTATGTCCTGAGTTTATAGGTAATTGAAAATAGAATTTCCCAATTAGAATCTCTCAATCGAATTCAAAGTAGGCTACAGTTATATTATTATTTAAAAGTTTAATATTAGTAATAATAGTAATGAATAATATCCAATCCAATACATTCACATTGCTACGTGGCAGCAACCCATTTTGCCTCTTAAATTTCCGGGGCCCCCATTATTTATGGCGGCTACTGCTGGCTATGAAACAAAGCGCAGTCTCAGACACAACGAGAGAAAGAGAAAGAGAGAGAGGGAGTAATCACATCAAAACTCTCTTAAAATGGCAGGGGTTATTGGTTGCTGCTGTTCTTCAACACTCTCTTCTCGGAGGTAAAGTTGATTCTAACTCAAACTAATTTCAATTGTACAGTAGAGTCATTCTCAAGAACCTGTGTGTGGTTGAACCAAAAGAAATCACCAAGTAAACATCCACTTTTATGTGTTTTACTGCAAGCATTTGGCTAAGTTAACGCGAGAGTATTCATTCATGAAAAGGATCAAAACATCACAAAATACACAAAATAAGTAAATTTAATGTGTTAATTTCAGAAATTGAAGTAAGGTATCTCGTATCTTACCTTTCCTAAGTTCCACTTTAGATAGAACCTTGTGCACTGGATCACCCAAATGATTCCATTTTGTTTTCCCATATCACTCAAATAGTTTTCGATGGAATTCAATGTTGAGTTTTATATGTATACTAGAAGATGGGCACACCCACATGGGTGTGCTTGAAATATGCAGTTATAGGGATTGATGTGTATTTGAATTTGACAGTTACAGAAAGGGTAGTTTAAGAATAAAAGGAATTTGTGACATCCACACCAACAACCCTGTTTGTCTTTAATTGATAGTATAGACATATATTATGTGGCTGTGATGTCGGTGATTCTGGTAATGACTGACTCCACTATGTTATTGGACTTGAGCATTCAACACATAGAGAAATGGAATGTTGAATTTACATGTATTTGGGAATAAGAGATTTGGGGATGTCTTTTTCAGCAATTTGCGGACATCTTGGTTGGTATTTGAGAGTCATAGAGGACAGAACATGATAGGGAAACTAAAACCAGTTGGTCGAAGAAATTTGGTAATTAAAGCGGAAGTGGATTATGTTAATGCTGAGGAAGCCAAGGAGCTTGTAGCAGTTGAGGGATATTCAATTCTGGATGTGCGAGACAAAAGACAATATGATTGAGCACATATCAAATCGTGTTATCATGTTCCCCTCTTTATCGAAAACAACGACAATGACCTTGGTAAAAAAAGGCCTCTCCTTTTTGTATCTAGTTGTGTACTGTTAGAATTTGGGCGCCCATGTGGCATGGCCCTTTGAGCTTTTTGAGCCTGAACCTCTTGAACCTTATCCATGTAAGTTTGAATTTTAATTCAAACTTATTTGGATAACCATTCAAGATATCTATATCTATCATATCAATAGATATGGATAGATAGGTAGATATTGGTTATATATCAGATTATATGGTCAATCTAATATATTGAATCAGATACGTATATCAGATACGTTATGGGGTTTTTACCCATAACCTTTTTTCCCAGACTCTCCTCTCTCTCTGACTCTCTCCCAAAAACAACGATCAAAGCCATTTGCACTGTGATTTGTGTGGGTGATATTCACTATTGTAATATCACCCCATTGCTGGGTTGATTGACCAGATTCAGGAAGCACGTGATTTACCCACGAGGTTCTTCGCTAAAAGGTATGATCTAAACATTTAATCCGCTGCGTTTTAATGCCTTCTGATTTACATTGGTATCAGAGCCTTGTATGGGTATTTTCGTGCTTTCTTTTATCATGTGTATATTTATAAAAGAGGAAGAGATCCAAAATATTTCATTTTTATTATCATTAATGTCATTTTTAAGACTATAAATGTATTTATTTTGGAAAATAGAGTTCGGGAGTACCAAAATCGGACCAGAAAACACCCTGGAAGGCGGCGCGTGGTCTGCACGTGCCACTTGACGCCTTAAGCCGTTTCGAAGCGCGTCCACGCGTGCCCACGCGCGTCCACGCGCGCCCACGCGCCAGATGCGGTGCAGACGCGCTTCCACGCGTCAGCCGCGCCTTCCACGCGCGCCCTCCGCGCCACACACGCGCGCCGCGTGCTGAGCCACGCGCCGAGCCGCGTTCCAAGTCGTGCGCGCCGAGCCGCGTGGTGAGCCGCGCCGAGCCGTTTTTCCGTGCTGGCTTGTTTTTAAGGCTCTATTTGTTCTGTCTTAAATTCTAAATCGCGTTAAATGGCCATAATTTATTCGTTATAGCTTTGTTTTAAACGTGGTTAGAACCGTTAGACTCAGAATTAAATTTTCTATATTCTGTAAAATTTTGGAAATTTTATGAAAATAAAAAATATTTTTCCTGAAATAATAATTCATTATTTATGCTTTAAAATGCTTCTGGTATTGCATAAATAATTTTCTGGGGTTGAAATTTTTATTGTGGACTTCTGAAATGTTTTACTGTTTACTGGAATATGTTTTTCAGTTTATTAGTTTCTGGAATATTTATTTCTAATTTGATGTGTGTTTATTAGTTATTTAAAATTCCAGAAAATACCAGAAAATTTCAGAAAATCTCAAAAGTGATATAGTTTCTGCTATGGCATAATTTGAATATTAAATACAACATATTGTTATTTATTTGCCTAGAGTTTATAATATGTTGTAATTAGAATAGTATGATTAATTGTTTTTTATTTTAATTCCTTTATTTAATGTAACATAGCATGTATTGATTGTGAATCCACATTATGATGTTATTGTATGGAATTAGAATATTTTATCATGTTTTTAGTCATGCCATAGTCAGTGGGAGGTTATTCGGTTGAGAGAAATCTTTGTAGATTAACTCCCGAAAACCAATGTTTTGCGCATAAATTAAATTAAATTTTGGATAATTGTCACTTGTGGTGCAAGAGATGATTACGAGCATAGCGGATTTTCGATCTTGCGACTTGTGTAATATTGTCACTATTTAATTTAGATTTTTGTGGCAAAATTATATTATGCTAATCAAATTAATCCCAATGCGAATTTCTCTCAAAATTGACTTAGCTTATGGAAGTTAATTTGGTTGACCTAGACTTAGTAGAAATGTTCAAATGTGAACAATATAATCCCATTCTTTAGATGAGCAAAAGTCTTGGAGACTTTAGGTCAGACCTTAGTTGAGCCAAAGTAAGGAAACATGACTCAAAGTCGCCGTGGTTTTGTTGCCTTATTTGGCACAATAAAAACTAATGTGTGCGCTATGGTTAGCAGCATGCTACGTAGTTTTGGTTGGCGAATTTTGGAGTTATAAAATTATTAAGCCCTCAATAGATCTGTATATGATCTTGACTATTGAGCTGCGCGGATTGACTTTGTAATTTGACTTTTAATAATGTTGCATCATTGGATGAAGTAACATTCAAGAGTCACGTCATCCAAGAAATGCGAGCTTAAATAAATTAGTCATTAAGTGTAAGACGAGTAGCCAGTATGAGTAGTGTTTTGCTCTCTACCCAATTACTGGGAGTGGATGGAGCAAAATTTCATGCACTATAATAGTGTGCGTTGAAATATCACGCTAAGTGAAAAGATTAGCGCTTAGAAGCTGCAAAATCTATTAACACTAAGTGAAAAGATTAGCGCTTAGTGGCAGCAAAATCTATTAGCATTGCCAACTTGTCTAAGTCTGGACACTTACTGTTTCCACAATTGAGTGTGAGACATGATGACGTGCTTCTTTGTATTATTCCTTTACTAGGCTAACGTTTTGTTTTGAATAACGTTTACCACTAAGCGCAAACGTTGCAGCATAGTAATGAAAAGGTCAAGGCCGACAAGGTTGTTATGACTCTAAGAATTTGACGCATGGCTCGTGAGAGCATTGTGTTGAATTAGACTCTTTAGCCTAATTCGCGCTTAAGTTACTTCAGGAGCTGTCATAGTTGATAGCTTATTCTCTCCTTCTTGTGGATAGTAGAATTAATTGCAAGTAACTATGAAGCGAGAAATAGATATGGCAAGAGGAGTATCGACATCTTTCAACTAGATGCATTAAAGTGTATGGAGAATAAAATTGACTTGAAGGTGCTGGGGATTAGCACTTACTAGTTAAATTTGTGACTTAGGCACACTTGATATCTCCATGACATCCTTTTATGATCTAGTGAATATGAATTAGTCCTGAGTCATTACCTAGTTGGGCCTAAACCTTTTAAACTTATCTTCGAGAACTTACACATTAAGATGATTGGAATTAGTTTATGACATTGGTCATGAACCGGTGGCTTATTATACTTAATCACATTAATGAGATGATGACACAATGGTTTGAGTAGGCCTTCTCGGGCCCACTCGCTTGTGACATCCTGCTCTCATATAAATGTGTAACTTTGTTCGCAATGGGTGCGCACAAGTAAGTAGGAAAGCCGTAGAAGGTCATTTGTATTGGCGCATTTAGTCCACTATGTTTTTTGTGACTAGATATGTGTAAGGGTATGATAGCTAAGCCTCAATCTCGACACATTTATAGATTATGATACGCATCTGAGTCAAGACTATTTGATCTCTCATAAGTCAGAAGTTTTGAGATGATTTTTGACATTGCACATATAAGGTCAAGATCAATTAGATAAGAGCTTTTGTGCTTTTAGTTTTGACCAAGGTGGCGAGTATCTATTTGAGTTATTTTAGAAAACTCTGTGAAGAGAAATAGGGTGCTTAGAAAATTGATTATTCCTAATACTCAACAACACAATGGTGTAGTAGAGATAATGAATTAAATATTGTTAATGTTAGGTGGATAATAGCACAAAATGTTTCCCAATTGGGAATTGCACTAGTTTGTTGCCTATATCCCTAACTAAGTGCCCTCCATATCAGATTTTACACTCCATTTGAGTAATGGGTTAGCAGAGAGCCATCTATAGGCGATCTGTAACCGTTAAGCAGCTTATCTTTATTTTACTTCTCATAAGATTGCGAAGTTAAAACCTAGGGTTCTATAGCGCATTATTGTATGCTGTCTTGTAAACACATAGGGTTGTGTGGCGCTTTATTGTATGCGGTCATGTAAACCCTCTGGGTCATGTGCATATAGGTAAGCAGCTTTGTGGTAGTGTAACTAAGTCACATAAAGTTTTCTTAGAAAGGTGACGTGTATAGAGTTTTGGAACTCTATAAGATAGAGAATTCTAAGCATAGCGCTTTTATGTAGCCTAGTTGAGAATGGAAAGAAATTTCCAATATCCTAGGGACAGTGGGAGCGATGTGCCTACTAATGGATTACTCCATTATAGTAGAATACTCTACATTCTTAGTTGCGTGGTAGCAAATGTGAAAATTTTCCACGTCATCACTGGGTGATTGAGAAGGAAACATTCATGAGTGCTCCGCAAGATGATAAAGAGCCTAGGATAATGCCAAAGGCTCTAGTCCCCTGTTTTTAGAAAGTGGATTAATGTTGCGCAGTTTAAGACAAAAGTCTTTGAGGATTAACCATTTCTATAATTTGGTTGACTTTCCATTATGACGCGAAACTGTTCTAAAGTTATACGTAATTTGGATAGTCATTGTTGAGGCATAAGGCTCACTAGATACCGAAAAGTCACACCATTGAGGAAAGTGTAGACTATGAGAAGACTTCCTCTTGGGGAGTGAGGTTATTGTGACTTAGGCTATGATTGACATAAGTTCGGAACATTGATTTGTGGACATTGTGACCCAACTTTCTCGTTAGAGAATTGGATAAGTAGATCCGTAGGGATTTACCTTCTGTTTTTATGGTGAAAAGTTAGGAGCGCAAAAAGGTTGCTAGTTCCAATAAATCTTTTACAGCCTAAAACAGTTATCCAAATAGTGGTTCTTAGATTTCGTCAAGCCATGATAGGCAAACGATGATCATTGAAGGCCACTTAGGCATGATCAATGGTCCAAAAGAAGTCTTTCCTTACTTAGTCATTATGAGCCAGGAATTTATAAGGATGTCGCCACCTAGGGTGGGCAGTCCTCTATTTTAGATATGATGGACATGGGTGATGTAATTTATATGCTCGGATGTACGATCCTTAGGGATTGTTTTGGGAAAATTCTCGGTTTGTCTTCGATGACGTACATAAGGAATATCCTAGAATAATTCTAGATGCAAAATTGCAAACCCATTGACTTACCTATCGGTAAAAGCCAGAGCCTTAGCTATTGAGTGTATCCTCGGATTGTCTTTGCGAGAAACAGATGACCTATATTCCTTGATCTTTTCTTTGTCGTGGGAGCCTAAAGTACGCTATGTGGGCGTATTCGGCATGATAAGTGTTATCATTGGTAAATGGTCAACTGAGTTGTTTAGACATTGACCTTGCTCATTAAACTGTGGATAAAATGCTTTACTAGTAGTATATTAATTTGCTCCTTGTAAGATTCAATGCGCTAGTTGGGCGCATCAAGAATGAACGCAAATTGGTCACCAAAACATCTTTAGAGAGGTAATTGCGCAATAGGTAGTGATCTTGAACCACTTCATGTGAGGCGCAAATGGTGGATTTCGTTGTATATGCTTATCGCAAGAGGTGCTGATAAGGCTTATGCTTGGAATCTATAATTGCGTAGACTGTGGTTGTTTTTTAGAAAAATCGATCACTTATTTGTTATGAGATGATGGGATGTTGACACTATTATGATTTGTGTCATAATAATTAGCAGATGATGATGTCAGCAGGCAAGATTGGCTCACTCACACGAGCAATCGCCCTTGACGCTTGGGAGCGAGCAAGGATGAGACTAGCGGTTTATTTTTGTTTGGAACCAAGAGAGACTGAAATTATCCACTACGCATGTCGCCTTGGTTACAACCAAGATGAGGTCGTGTTAAGGACCAAACATGGATGTTAGTACCCACTTTCCATGTTGTGCCTGTTATGATTAGCCAGATGCGAGATCTCATTTGGCCCCTAGAAGGCGAGCAAATAGAGAATTCGGGTTAGGCGCTAGAAAGCGACTAGACTAATATCTGTACGGTGTTTCGAGTATGACGTCACTCTTTTGGAAGAGTTACTCCACCGTAGCATGTATTCATACTACATGTGCTTGGCGACCAAGTAATGAGGTGAGAGAATGGATCCCTGTTTCCTCACCGTGTGAGTCTTACGTGTCATTATTGATATGACTTTCATTTTTGTACCCTTTTGTGACTTTTGACTATGTCATAAGGTAAGGGGTTGATGTTCTGCTACTTTGGTATGTTGCCTGCGGTCATGTATGATTCGGCCTTAAGGGACATCACTGGGAAAGCGGTCAATCCTAAACTAAATGGCATGAGGGCAAAGGGAAGATCATCTAGTATTACACCACTGATGTATATTCACTGCCGGCAACTCACATTGCTCTGTATGAGAAGCGGATTGAGTGTGAATATATTGCAAGAATTGAGAGGGTCAAACATGCTCTTTTTGAGGGATTAGAGATGTTTTTTTTTGGACCGGTGTAATTAGATGGGTCTGGGGTATATGAGACACTATTTTTGTTCCTTTTGGGTTGATGTCTCTATGCTGGCTCATTTTGAGTTTCTAGTATAGAGCTCCCACATGCAGGTGTTCTCAGCAGTCGCACGGTGCATTGGCTAGTATGAGATTGTTCATTTTATGGGAGATTGAGATAGAGATGTGGCAGTGTCATGCCAACTCATGTGCGAGTGGGAGATGTTAGAAATTGGGCGCCCATGTGGCATGGCCCTTTCAGCTTTTTGAGCCTAAACCTCTTGAACCTTATCCATGTAAGTTTGAATTTTAATTCAAACCTATTTGGATAACCATTCAAGATATCTATATCTATCATATCAATAGATATGGATAGATAGATAGATATTGGTTATATATCAAATTATATGGTTAATCTAATATATTGAATCAGATACGTATATCAGATACGTTATGGGGTTTTTACCCATACCTTTTTTCCCAGACTCTCCTCTCTCTCTGACTCTCTCCCAAAAACAACGATTAAAGCCATTTGCACTGTGATTTGTGTGGGTGATATTCACTATTGTAATATCACCCCATTGCTGGGTTGATTGACCAGATTCAGGAAGCACGTGATTTACCCACGAGATTCTTCGCTAAAAGATATGATCTAAACATTTAATCCGCTGCGTTTTAATGCCTTCTGATTTATATGTACCATACCAAGTAATTAGTTGTTCATATTTCTTATAAGAAACTTGAAAACTTTCATGCGTTATTACTGTATGTTTAACTATTTTGTGCAGGCACAATAATAAAGAGGACAGTACATAATAATTTTTCGGGTTTGTTCTTTGGTTTGGCTTTCACTAAATCCAATCCTGATTTTGTGCAATCTGTAAAGAGCCAGTTTTCACCAGACAGTAAACTGTTGCTTGTCTGTCAGGAAGGACTGAGGTCAGTTTTTTGATTTCCTTACTAGCCAATTCTGATAGAATTAAGTTAATAATTGTCGGTGAAATATTATTTTCAGAAACTTTTGGAGGAGGATTGTTGCAATACACACCGGTATTCCTCTACTAAAAGTTGTTAATGAATTGAGTGCTCCATATTGAATTCTTTGGTGTAAGGGGGGACTTCTTATCTAAGAAGGACAAACACGTTTAAGGAAGTGTCGTGTCTGTGTCCAAAAATGTTACACATCAATTCTTATCCATGCTTCTTAGATTTTTAATCCCATGGCTACTACAGCCATATGTACAGGAATAGCATCAGTAGATGGGTTTCTTAAGGAGCCTTAGTGGGAGATTTAAAGAAGTCGTAACAGTCTCTGCAGTATAACAACCTCCTAAGACTGTGTTTGGATCATTGATTTAGATAAGGATTTGGAAAAGGAAAAAGAAAAGGAAAATATGAGTGAAATGTAAATAAAAGTTGTCTATATAATTCAATTTATTTAGTTTCTTCTCATGTATTTTATCTATATATGGTTACTTTTAGATGTCATCACAAATTTTCCCGTCCCCCAAAATTTTCAGAGCTGACAATATCATTATCACACTAAACATATTTATTAGTTACAGTTTACTGAATGTAAAATGGAGTTGAGCGTTCCTTCTGATCCCTCCTTGCTTAACACCTAAATCGCTTTTGCATCATACTGAAATCATTTGACAGCACTATCATTCTTTTTAAATGCTTTTAAGGTCTGCCGGTGCTGCTAACAAGATGGAAGCTGCTGGTTTCCAGAATATAGCATGCATAACATCAGGGCTTCAGTCGGTAAAACTGTCACACCTCAAATCCGGGCATGACCGACCGTGGCCCACAGGGACTTAGCCCAAGGCACACGTAAGCCTAAACATGAACCCAAAACCATAAAGAATAATTGTGATGATAACCCAAGAATAAATAAATCAACACTCAATCCAGTGACATACCACAATGTATGCACAAAACTCGATAAGCAACCTAAAACAAATAAATGTATGCCCTAGAGGTCCATGCAATCGAGTCCCCGCTATGCCATGAGTCCACTCTAAGTCCTTCTAACACCTGGAAGTGATAAAAATTAAGTCAGCTGATAGCTCAGTGAGTAGCAACATGGATAGTAAATACAGTTATGAAAACAGGGTTCAATTCCAAAATAAAATATATATCACAGAAACTAGTTTGGCATATAGTTTGGTAAATACAACTGTTTCAAAAAGAAGGTTCCACAGTTCAACACTTAAAATACTCATGTCTCGCAAGAACATGTTAAATGACAATTAAAAATACTCATGTCTCGCAAGAACATGTTAAATGACATTAAAATACTCATGTCTCGCAAGAACATGTTAAATGACAAATACAACTTGTTTCGAAAAGAAGGTTCCACAGTTCAACACTTAAAATACTCATGTCTCGCAAGAACATGTTAAATGACAATTAAAAATACTCATATCTCGCAAGAACATGTTAAATGACATTAAAATGCTCATGTCTCGCAAGAACATGTTAAATGACATTAAAATACTCATGTCTCGCAAGAACATGTTAAATGACATTAAAATACTCATGTCTCGCAAGAACATGTTAAATGACATTTTCCACAGATTATAACATGAACACCAATAATTTTCTGGGTATCAATAAAAACAAATAATCTGCCACACATTTCTCAGGCTATAAGCCTCGTTGGATCCAATACCGAACTAGGAGTCATCCTCAGGGTGGCACCTGGGCCTTTTCTCAAAGTCGATCCGATTGAAGGTCACCTAGTTATTTTTAAAGGTCTTTTCCTTACAATCGTTGAGCACTAGAGTCATCACGGCCTAACCCGGATCTGTTCCCTAGTGGCCAGAGTCACCGCACACAGTGGAATAATTTCCCTGGACTAAATACACACATGGTCCCAATATTCAATACACATCAGTTTCGCAAAACATGGTAGTTCATCATTATAAACATGAGACCAAAACAATAGTTTACAGTATGCCAAGTTCACACATGTTTTCAGAAATAATTTGATTCATTTGATAATATAATAATTATCAAAACAGTTTAATCATGAAACAACAATTTAATTTTCCAACAGTTCAGGGTAGGGAAACATTTATAAAATATGTAGCATGAAACTACTCACCTGGAAATGAAATAATATAATCCTCTAATAGAGTATGAAATTAGAGAACCTTGAAACCTTGAAGGAATTCTCACCAAGTGACATATCTATCAACTCATCAATTGCCCCTAATGCTCCCAAACTTTTAATAATGGACACTAACTATGTCTGCTCCTGCATTCACAAAATCAGGCACTCTCTGGTTGGGTTCAACAATCATAAAATGCACATCCAATGGATGTTCTGTTACGGGGTGCAATGCAACAATCACAAGAGGTCCAATTGCTATATTTGGAACAAAACGACATCCATTACCTCAACATGAATCCAGTCACAACCTGCCAGCTCCACTGCTTTACCCGAGAGCTTGCCTTCTACAGTTCGATTCTTACTCACGTGAATCCCAAAACAATTTAAAATTCCCTCCACCAAACATCCCACTCGTCTTGCCACCAAATTATCAAACAAGCCAGAGAGACAACTTATCACCAAACCACTTGCAGCACATGTAAGGCCATTATAATATTACAATATGCTAACAAAATCAACCCACATGAACCCCACTTACAACTCCTCTTCGGTTTTGCAGCATACATCACTTGGTCCTATTGATATATATATAAATACATATATAAAAGATGACCACAGCTATCCAACACAGGAACACGCTATCTCACCCACGTTCCACAACCACTGTATCACACCAGAAATTGAACGTCCACGGCCGGAAACCCACCATAGACTGAAGACCATGGCAGTAAATCACTAGCTCACCATTTCTCTATCAAAACCGTAGTTTGGAATTGACACACAAACTCAACATGGAGAGGTGAGAAAACCTACCTCCACTGGCACCCCCAAGCGGGTGACATCAGTTATACACCATATGGGAACTCACGTAGCTCCATAAGCCATTGCAAGCCAAGCTCACCTCCGGCAAGCTATCTACCCAGCGAAATCCATAAAAGACCACAAGACTGTCTTCATCTCATCCACCGATCTTGATAACCCCGGAGAACCACGAGACCCACAGCCGGAGCACAAATCGGCTATGGCAACACTCAACATAGAGTCCCTTCTTTTTGCAGAGAGCTTTAAGAGCAAAATTGCACCTTGTGCCCTTCTCACCAAAGCGCTCTACAATTGCTGGAGTAGAGTGTACAAGAACATCAGGCTCGGCCTCCTGAAAATCTTGCAAACCAATCGTTGACTGAATACCGTATATGGAGAATAGCTCTATTCTCATGATCTCCAACCCATAGAGAGTTGAGCTAGTGCAGTTTCCATCACCTTCGGTTCTGAAGTCCCAAACTTCACCATCTTCCCAGTCTGAGTTGTAGCCATCACTATCTTCACCACTGAAGAGTCGCCGTAAATACAATTCTTCATCAACGAAGACAGGCCTGAGGCAACCCATAATGGAAACTCCATTTGACGGGTGGTCCATCTTTTTAGCATACTCCAATTTAACAACCTTTGTCAAGCACTTGGCAAAATATATTGGATGAACACCATTGGCAGTATCTAATGGCATGCCCCACTCCAGCACACCTTTATTGTTGGAATATGATTCGGTTTTGGAATTAGGAGGAGAGAGAGAGAACCCGATGCATTTGTCTAATAAGCTGATCCTCTCCCCATGTGCTATCTGCATGAATACTCCTAATATATATATATATATATATATATTCTCCTATGTTTGAACCACACACAACACTTACTTCTCTCTTAAAGTAAAATAAAATATACACCCCTCATTTCTTTTAAAACCAAAGACCTCTCTCTTATCTCTTGAAAATATTCTATATCCTATTGACCCACCTCCTCTATTCTTATATCATTGCTGTCTCTTTAGTTTATTCTCCACCGAATTGAGCAAAACCCCAGCTATAACCATTCTCCTAATGTGAGAGGAAGATATATTATCTATATATAAAAAAAAAATTTCCCACTCACTCTGTCCCAGCCCTTTCTTTGTTTATTTATTTATTTATTATTATTATTATTTTTTTTTTCTGGGTCATCACAAAAACCAAGTCAAATCCAATTCCAACACTTGGATCTGTCACGGCGTGTATACAGTTTGAAAGACAATAAATAAAGTAATAGTTATTTTGCAGGAATATTTGACTCTGTTGGTTCCACTCAGCTAAAAGATGCAGGCAAGGGCGGATTGGTTACAGTTCAAGGCAAGATCTCAACTGTACTTATCTGTAAGTTCTTTTTAATTAAGGGTTCTGTTGCAGTGTGCACCCCCTTAAGGGTTGCACACCATATGCAACTTCATTATTGGCCATTGGATCACATAAATACATCTTGACCATTGAATTTTTTAATTTTGAAAAATTGGACCACCGGAGAGCAACCGGTTGAACATCTCTCTTCTTCTTCGACAGCGTATTCTCTCTCTCTACTTTCACTCTTTCGTTTCTCTCCCTCCCTCTCCCTCTGCTACTCCCTCCTTCGAGTGATCTCTTCCCCTGCTCCTCTCTCTCTTCTCTGTCTACTGCACTCATTCGTCTGTCTTCCTCTAGTTCGACTGACAGCAGATTCTAAGTGGCTGTTCGGTTTAAAACTCTAATCTAACCCAGTGAGCCTCTGTTTGGTTTGTAAGAAAACGAAGGAATTTTTTTTTGAAGAGCAATCAACAAGGTATGCCTCCCTCTGATTATTTCTGAAACCCTAAACCCTCTTTTAAAACTCTCTTCTTTCCCATTTTTTACTCTGTGTATATTTCTGAAATCCTCCCTTTTCTAAAACTATACTCTCTGATTTTTACCCTATTTTCTGTCTCTAGTGCTATCTGAATTTCTATTCTAGTCTCTCTTGGCTCACACTGATTCGAAATTTGTAGTGAAGCAAGGCCTGGTAATGATTTTGTTCTATTTTGCTGTTTATATATCTCGGTTGACATTCTTAATGAAATAATCCATTTTTACATTAATTAATATAGGATTTTGTAACCATATTGTTGCTTCCATGACTTGTTCTTGAGTTGTTGCAAAACATTTCATAAGAAATTTTGGCATTAAAATTATAGGTCTAATTTTGTTATTTGAATTTTGATTGCATTTAAGATGTTTGTAAAAATGCCTAGTTTGTTAGCAATTTAAACAAATGTATTTTGGAACTATATTTTCATTGCATTTAGATGTTGAAAACTTGTGATTGACTTTAACATGTTCTCTGAAGATTTATCCCAAAATATATTTAGTGATATTCACATGAAGCAACTATAATTTGTGGTTGGGTCCTCCCAATTTGTAAGTGTTTTTGGTAATGTTTAATACTTGTTATTCTAGTTAAATTAAATAGCCATCTCAAGTAAAGCATTTGTTTAATTGATTTGTTAAAAACATACATATATATATATATAAGCGAACGTAGTTCACATAGAATAGAAATATTTCTAAAAATGCTAATCAAATAGTGCTTGAACTTCGCTTGTATCCTTGTTTAAGCATGAGCAGTTGACAAGATAATGGGGAAAAGACTCCACCCAACAAAAAAGTGTGAAAAGCTAAAAAGAATTGAAGTATATGATTTTAATCTTAGCTAAAATGCAGTCAACATGCTTATGTTTAATAAAATGAATTTTCTTTGTTATACGATTTTAATTTTAATTTTTAATCCACATGAAGCTTATGTTTAATAAAATAAATTTCCTCCGCATACTTTTTTCAAAGTGTGTTGATGCTAAGATAATCCATGAATTACTGTCTTCCCTCTAAGTGTGGAGGCTTTCCTAGCAACCATGAAAGATTAGTGTCGAACCTTAGGTTTGAAGTAGTGGAAGAATATTTGGGTGATGGGATCTCCATCCAAGGTGGCTTTCTTCATTTGGACGGTAGCTTTGGGTCATATCCTTACTATTGACAATTTGATTCGGCGGCGCCATGTGTTAGTAAATTGGTGTTGTACGTGTTGTAGAGATGTAGAGATGCAGAAATGGTGGATCATTTGTTGGTTCATTGCCCTATTGTGTCCCGGCTTTGGTGTTTGATTGTTACTTACTCTTTTTGGTGTGATTTGGGTGTAGCTGGGGTCTGTGCGGGGTGTGTTGTTTAGCTGGGGCGAGTTGAGGGTGGGTAAGAGGAGTTAGAAGTCTTGGTTACATGCTTCCCTTTGCTTGTTATGGTTGGTTTGGTTGGAGCGTAACTGATGCATTTTTCAGAATATGTGTTAGGCTTCTTTATGGTGTTGCATAGTTGGGTTACGGGTTCGATAGATCTTGATGTCTTGACTTTTGTACATTTTGTGAAGGGTTTGATTAGTTAGCTTTTGCGGGTCGGTGTGGGTTGCTGTTTTCCTTGTATTTTTTACATCGTCTTGATACCTTTTAAATAAAGTTGGCTTATTTATCCCAAAAAAAAAAAAGAAAAAGAAAAAAAGTCTAAAAATTTCCAATTTCTATAATATATAGATTTCGACCTCTACTGAAATTTGATCAACATTGATATTGCGAACTTCTAGTGCTGTCACTACTTTGCCAACCTTTGAAGGTAAACCAATTGCCTTGTTTTCAACCCCCACGCTCTTTGTACTTTTCATCGGATGACATTTGATCTACAGATCATTACTATTGTGAAAATAAACATTGTTTCCAACCGAAATATTCTGAAAATTGACATATTTTTATGAAAACACTTTTCACTTATATAGCCTACCAAAATAGTTATAATTACGATAGTTTACCCCATCCAGTTATAGTAGTAGCATCTTTTTCTGATTCTGAAACAAGCATAGCCATAAATTCACTTTGGCAGCCTGGAACCATGGCCAGGGAACCCTTGCATTGAAGAAACATTGCAATAATAAAAGAGTTTACAATACCAAATTGTGCTCTATCAGTCTTTTTGAATAAGTAGGGTGTCAGGAAAGGGAAGGGGGAACTGGGGGTGGCAGTTGGCAGGAAATAGAAGGGGTTGGTTGGTGGTAATGGGTGCATTGCAGTGGGGGTGGCAATTAGTGGTGGTTATTTTTGTTGGTTTATATGTATACATGTATGTATATGTGGGTGAATACGAGTTTAGTTCAGAGGAGAGGAAGAAGATGAGGGTATTTAGGTGATTTCAAGAACCGTTAACAAAAGTTGCCTGTGTGTTTTAGTCCACAAACCACAAGTAGTGATGTGCTTATTTCTTAATATTAGGAGGTAGGCTGCACATTCTACGTCACATGGGGTGAAGTGAATTTTGCCAACAAATGTCACCAACTTTAAAGAAGAGGTTGTGACTCAATGCAATGGCAAGTGCTACCTGCCTTGAGCCTTGTGGAGACGGTTTGAGTCACGAAGTCAGCCTCCCAACAAAAAGTGGGGGAAGTCTGCGTACCTATTACTTCTTCCATTCCATGCTTAAAGCGGGAGCCTTGCGTAATGGGTACGACCTATTTAGGTCATATTTCTTAGGGTTTATTACACTTTCTACTCCTAAACTATTGTCAGATTATCTATTTAGTCATTGAACTATCGATTGTCTACTAGGTACCTAAAGTATATAAGTCAAAGTCTATTTAGTCCCTAAACTATCGATTGAATCGATTAAATCCCTAAAGTATTTAATTCAAATCTATTTAGTCCTTAAAAGGATTAGAATAATAAAATATAAACCAATAAGTATTATAAATTAGTAAAATACCGAATCTAGTTAAAATTTGATTTAAAAAAAACTTTAAAATTTTAATGTCTTTGAAAAGTGGCGTTAGTCCTTATGGTGAATTTCCTTTATAACGGTAAGTGTAATTATCTATAGTATTTTCTTAATTATCTTTTACAATGGCTACATGCTCGCCTTTATCTAGTATTATATGCTAGATTTCGTTTATGATTTCTAATTGATTGTTTTTAAATTTGTTGTAAGTTTTTTTATTACTTAATTCATGTATTAGTTTGTTATACTATTATTTGTAATGAAGTGTTATTATTTAAATTATTTAATTATACTTGTTTAGTATATCTAATATTCATATAATTTATTGACAAGAATGGGAAACGAGACTTTAATATTAATTTAAACACAGAACGAAATGAAAACACCTGTTACAGACAAAATAAAAATTTAAGATGTTTCCTTAATAAAATCTTGGGCAAGTGTTTTACTAATTTATAATACTTATGGCACTATATTTTATTTTTGTAATCTTTTTAGGGATTGAATAGGTTTGAATTAAATATTTTAGGACTTAATAGATTCACTTAATAGTTTAGGGACTAAATAGACTTTGATTTATATAGTTTAGAGACTTAATAGATTCAATCGATAGTTTAGGGATTAAGTAGACAATTTGGCAATAGTTTAGGGGCAGAAAATGTAATCAACCCTATTTCTTAATGATGTTAAAATATTACAGAGTTGTGTTTTCTTAGACATTTTAGAGCAAAGATTAATTCCCAGTTTAATGCTGTTATGTTTTTAGGGCTATTTTTTTAAGATCAATGTTTTCAAGGAAAATGTAGCCACTAAGTGTTCCCATATGAATGCTTGTTTTTGGCTTTATGATAATTATTGATGCCTCATGACTTTTTTTTATTTTAAATTTCATTAGCAATAAATCTTTCATGATGTTCTCAACTTCCTACCCCCTTAAATCCCCAGAATAAAATGGTTGTCTTATGCCAATTTCAAGAATTTTCATGAATTTTTTTGACATATTATTCAAACTTGATGATGGAAACAGAACGGTCTTGCTCATCACGTATTCAAAACCATCAAAAAGCAATATTAGACATTTAATTAGTACACTGGCTCCACCTTTTGTTTTTAGTTGTTCCAGATGATGCTCTCATCTATTGTCCACTACCTCTATATTTTGGTTCTTCGTTTTTATGTTTAAAGATCTAGCTTTATAATTTATGAATGATTTACTTAGATGCTCTAAACTTCTAATGAATAATATTTGAAAATAGACCCTTGCTAGAGAAATGTTTCTTCATTTGTGTGAATTTTTTTTGCTACATCTAATTCTTATTAAACTAAACGATGAAGTACACAAAATTTTGATCTTGTTACAGCGTAGAGTCCTCAATTACAATTAATTAAGGCATCCTCAGGACTGCAATAGTCCTTGAAAAGTGCTCCTTTCTCAAGCTTCCACCTTTTCTTTTGATTAATTCTTGGGCCTTGCCTTCCTAACAACTCCAAATTACATCTTCCAGTGAATTTTAATTGTCTTGTTGGGAGTATTAAAGCACAGGCTTTTGAAAGAGCATAATAGCATGTTGTATATACTCATTGAAAAGGGAAACTGGCAACTAATTAGCTGTTACTGATCTGGTTTTACATTAGGAGGCGATTTCTTGTGTCCGTAAGTGATTTTAGTTCGCCAGATTTATGACCTTGTGAGGGGCTGCATTACTTTTGACTAACCTTTTCTAGAGCTGCAATTCTATCATTTTGGTTAATACCTGCAGTTGGAATGAACTCTTGCCTTTTCGTTGGACTTTATGCATTCACATTTTTACTGAATTATGTAATTTATTATTATTCAGAAACTTGGGTCATCTGGTCAGCGAAATGCTACAAGGTGTGGTCTTTGGTGGGTAGAAATGTTGAAGACAAGGGATCAGTTTAAAGAGGCTACTACTGTTTACTTTCGTATTTCTGGTGAGGTAATACCCACGTTTTTTTATAACAACACTGAATAATAATATCTATGCTCTGCTCCTGAAATGCAACTTCTTTTAGGAACCCCTACATTCGGCTGTCATGCTGGAGCAAGCATCTTATTGCTACTTGTTTGCGAAACCACCAATGTTACGCAAATATGGATTCCATCTTGTTCTTTCAGGTGATCTGTATAAGAAATGTGATCAGGTAACTATATCACAAATCATGCAAAAGTTTCTTTGTGCGTAAATGCTGTAATTTTCTGAAAATATCTCCCTTGTTTGTCATCAGATGAAGCATGCAATTCGCACATACAGAGGTGCTTTAACTGTTTTTAAAGGAACTAAATGGAGCCATATCAGGGATCATGTTCATTTCCATATTGGAAAGTAAGTTCTAAAGCATTTGCTAGTAGTTTGCATAATAAACACATTAGCAATTGTGGTATTAGTAATGTGCAAAGATATTTAACATACTTGACATGTAAACAGATGGTATGCATTTCTTGGGATGTTTGATGTGGCAATTAATCATATATTGGAAGTCCTAGCCTGTGGCCATCAATCGAAGACAACACAAGAGTTATTCCTGAGGGACTTTTTTCAAATTGTTCAGGTAATGTGCAACTGTCTAATAGCATTATCAGAGAAAGAAAAATGCAAGATTTTGTGTAGAGCTTAAACGGCCTAGTTTAACCTGTTGATCTGATTTGTTTAACTGAGACTTGGCATGGCTATTGCATCCCATTGACTTGAACCAAAATAAATTGTTCTCTATAGAAAAATACCTAACATTTTTGTCACTAATTTATGGTTGATCTTTTTAACGGTCTGGGGGCAATTGGTTTATGTTGATAGACTTTTTGGACTTTAACGGAATCCATCGCCAACTCCAGCTTAATTTTTTTTGAAGGAGAGACAGGAATGTGTAATGAGGAAGGTTTTGTTTTAAGTTTTAATTTTTTTTAATTTTTTATTTTTATCATTTTGAATTTCTTTTGACTTAGAAGCTAATGGCTCTTTTGTTTTAAAGAAAATGGACAAGAATACTGGTTTTTTTGAGAAGTTTGTACTCACTAATGATTAGGGTGGAAGTTTGAGTTGAGCAGATTGAAGAAGTGATTAGGAAGGTGAATGAAGTGGCTGGAAAGGACAAAATGGTTCAACATTCCACTACAGTCTGCCTTCGTAGATCCTTAGAAGAAGGGGGAGGAAATGGAGGATATTCTCTTGAATAATAATTTCATTTTGTCATACAACTTTTCCCACTTTGATCTTCTTTATACTCTCCTTTACCTTTGATACTCTTAAAATGCGAAAGAACCTATGATTAGTATTACTGCTAGAGTTATCAAGTTCTTCTAAACTCAAGTTTCTTGAACGATTTCTTAAATACATTCAAAGTAATTCCTTATTTATTTATCAAAAAAAATTCAAAGTAATTCCTTCACTGTTCCTTGTTCTCATCTTACTTAACTACTGCTATCTTATACACTTAATGTAGTTTAGGACTCTTCCTTTTCTTCTTCTTAACTTGGCAAGTTTATATATATATATATATATATATATATCTTTTTCTCCATCCTTCTAATTTAACTTGTGATAAAAGATCATTAGAAGCCTTCAACTTAGCCTTACTAACTACTTTCTTAACTTTGTTTTTTGCTAATTTATCTTTTAATTTTTTTGTTATTCCTATATATATATAGAAAGTTCTGTGACACTCTCCTTTTGTTTTGATCACTTTTTGAACCTCTTCATTCCACCAAGAAGTTTCTTTGGATTGTGTCTCACACTGCACAGAATTTGTTTTCTCATTGGAAGTCCATTTTAGACAAGCCAAATCCCGGTCTCGGAAGATCGGTTGTATCTTGCTCCCCTGATCTTTCTTCCCTTGTTTTCATTATTGATTCTTTTCTTAAAATGGCCTAAACTTTCACCTTTTAAATCCCACCATCTATGATCAAATACGCTGGCAGTTTATGAGAGGCTCTGCATTAACATCCTAACATGAAGCATCACACACATCGAATAACATGAAGCCGATAGAATAGTCTGGTTTGGATATGAAATTAACTGAACAGTACCGTAGCATGCACAATGTATACCAAACTTGAGCGACTGTTTTGATTGAAAAGAAAAATGTTTTGCTATGTTCTGTATATAAATTCTAGTTTAAATTGAATATAAATGCTAGGTTTTGTTTGTGGTTACAAATTGATTGGTTAAAGAACTTTATTTCCTGTTAGATAGAGCATCTCCAATCCTAATGCATGATTTAAAATGTTGACAATATGAGAACTCTAATATTTTGTCACTTTTTTTTTTTAGATGGAAAACCAAACAGAAACAAAAGACACTTACAAACAGCATCAGCAGCAACAACTTCAATCAAGGCCTGCGGGACCTCCTCCATCCACACAAGCTGGTGGTCCAAATCTCTAGCCATCCAAGCTAGGCCATGCGCCAACATATTGCCCATTCTCCCCACATGGCAAACTTGAAAGCTCCGAAACAGTCGACTAGCACCCACCACTTGTGACACAAGATGACCATATTCTGGTAAGAGCTCGACATCCTCCCACAAAGCTTTGACAATATTTAAAGAATCCCCCTCTAGAATAATATCAGAAAAGCCCAAATATTTTGCTAGCTCTATTGCCATGGCTGCAGCAAATGCTTCAGCACAGTCGGCATCTACCCAGAATGGTAATTGCTCTGACATTGCACCCATAACTTCACCTATCGAATTTCGAATAACGACACCAACCCCAACTGTTTGCAATTCTTTGAACCATGCCCCATCAAAATTAATCTTGAACCAACCTTCCGCCGGAGCGCACCAACGAACCACTCTATCCCGCAGCATTGGCCCTTGAATTCTTTGTTGCACTTGACCAAAATCACTTACCAAATTGCAAAACATAGCCACCGTTGCCTCAACCGAAACATGGTTTCACAAAAGATTACTTGGTTGCGCCGCTGCCAAATACCCCAACATAGAGCAACAAACAAACCGAGATTAGACTCATCCCCATGGAACATTACCTGCCAAAACCACTATTTAAAGTCCTGATTATGGGCCCATTGTACTAGATTCCTCAATGTACTTAAATTCCACACCTGCACCACAACATCACAATAACAAAGACAATGCATCAATGATTCCCGATCAATCCCACAACTTGAACACATGTCATCAATAGGAATTTGACGCCTTCACAACAATGTCTTTACCGGGAGAATATCATTGCACGCCTTCCATGCAAACACCTTAATTTTGTTTGGTAGTTTAAGCTGCCAAACTTTCTGCCATAGCTTGTCCCAACATGACCGACCCACAGAAGACTCCATTGATTGGGCTGCATTAACAATATCTCGGCGTAAGTAATTGGCCGAACGAACAGAAAAAGCCCCATGCTTCGTATAGTGCCAGACCATCATAGTGTTCATTAAAGAACATAAAACAGGGGGAGAAAATGAATTGGGCTCAATTGTTTGAATGCGATTCTATTTCTAAACTTTGCACATTCTATTAAAATATTCATTGAATGCTTTAAAGGACTGTCGTGAAACTGCATGATTTTATTTTTTATTTTTTATTTTTTAGCTTGATTTTGAAGTCCTACTTTAGGATAATTGTTTTGTACCTGATATGAATATGGAGGAAGTACTTGAATTTGAAATATTTGTTTAGAATAACGTTCTAGTGTTTAAATCAATCATGAGGTGTGTCAACAAAACAATTTTCAGTTTTTCTATAGGCAATTCAAGGCAAAGTGTTGCCTTACTTTATTGGGAATTTCAAATTAGTTAGCAATTAGCTAATTAGTAAACAATGTAATGTAGAACAAAAATTCTTCATATTTTTACTTCGTTAAGGTTGGCTTATACAATAAAACACGCCTATAGAGACATATGGCATGTAATTAGGACTTGTAGGTTGAAAGTTAGAGTAAAATACACCTTAAACTTTGTCAAAAAAGGACGTGCAGGGGTGAAAATGTGAAACAGCCCGTAAACCACTTTTGGGGATGTCGCGAGAAGATTGCTCGGTGACAAATACGACATGTGGGGACAAAAAACATGTAATTAGGACACGTAGGTTGGAAGTTAGAGTAAAAAACACCTAAAACTTTGTTCAAAATGGTGTCTGGTGGGTAAAAATGTGAAACAGCCTGCGAACCATTCTGGGGATGTCACAGGAAGCTTGCTTGTGATAAATATGACCTGTGGGATAGACGACATGTAATTAGGACACGTAGGTTGGGAGTTAGAGTTGAAAACATCTTAAACTTAGTTGAAAAATGTGGGTTGAGGGGGCAAAAATACGAAACAGTGCCTAAACCACTCTGGGGATGTCACCGGCAACTTGCTCGTGACAAGTACGACCTATTGGGACATATGCGATGTAATTAGGACACGTATGTTGAGAGTTAGAGTAAAAAATGCCTTCAACTTAGTCAAAAAAGTGCATTGGGGGGCTGAAAATGCGAGACAATCTCGAACCACTCTGGGGATTGCGCGGGTAGCTTCCTCATGCCTAATAGAACATATGGGGACATATGGACTGTGAGTGAGACACATAGGTTGGGAATTAGAGCTGAAAATGCCTTCAACTTAATTGAAAAATCGCAATTCGGTAGAGGGAAACTTAGGAGAAACTTGTTCGGATATGCAACATATGATTACGACTATAATTATACAATTTTGAAAAGATTATATACATTTGAGTTTTATGTAATTTTCTTTTATAATTTGAAATGATAATGTTATTCAATCAATACTAATGGTTAATTTATTTTTACAGATGGCTTTTGGCGTGGAAATGTGGATATTCCTTATTTGTGTGCGGAGGACGTTGTTTTTTTATAATCCGTTATTATGTTGTCTTTTGTTTTTTTGTGGATTACTATTGTTTGTATAGATAACTATTGGCGTGGTACAAATTACTTTTGGCATATTACATATTACTTTTGGCGTCGTATAGATTACCATTTAACATGGTATTGTGGATATTTCTTTCTTGTGTACGGAAGACATGGTTTTTGTATAATCCTCGGTTTTGTATAGAATTATTATTTTAAGTTGGATTATGCTTGGTTTGTATGGAATTTCTATTATATTTCAAATTTGACGTTAAAAAGTTGATTTTTCTTGGATTGTTATTATTTTGTTTATATACAGGGTACAGGTTGCTTAGAATAAATACAGGTTGTGGCGAAATTAATAAAAAAAACACTAAATAAAGTTTTTGGCGACTAAATGTGTAGTAGCCAAAAAGAAGTGAAGTTGTTGGCAACTAATCAATTGATAGCCAAAAGGAAATCAAGGTTTTTTCACGACTAAATATTTGGTAGCCAAAAGAAATAAAAGATTTTTGGTGACTAAATAGTTAGTAGTCTAAAAAAAATAAATGAAAAATAAATTTTATTTGGTGATTAAATATTTAGTAGTCCGAAATATTTGAAGTTTTTACCTACAAAAAATTTAGTCGTCAAAAAAATCGTTGATGATTATTTGGTGACTAAACATGGTTTTTATGGTTTATATATTTTTTTGCAATGTATACGTCATTTAAAAGTCATTTTCATAATTTGGTGATGTTTGTATAAGAGGCGGTACCTTTTTTCCAATCCATTTGAAGCTCATTCTAATTGAGTTTGTACGATAAAAGTCATTTAAATTATAATTAATTTCTCACATAAAATTACATAATTATTTAATACTAATTGAATTTACAATTTTTTATACACAAATATCAACATACACAATTATAACTTTATAATCGCTACAATCATCACTAATATTGTTGCAACCGTCATCATTGTCACTGTCATCACCACCACCATGATAGCTTTAGGAAGGTCAAATAATACTAGGGCTGAGGTAAGAAATGCGTAAAATCTATAATCCGATCCGATCCAGCTCAATCCGGTAGGTTTGGATTGGTTTTTTGAATCAGTGGTTCGGTTCCGGATTGAAAAATTTAAAAGTCATATTCCACGGATCAATTTCATTCGAAACCGATTCAGACCGTATACAAATAACCTACATCTATATTATACACTCTCCCACATATAATATCTTCTCTTATTCCATATAAAACCTAAACCCGCATAGTATCTTCTTTTGTTGCTTTTGTTTGTTGGTTTTTAGTTTTAATCTGTAATGGTCTAAATACTTATGGTAGAACCAGTTTTCCTATAATTGTTTAAATTCTAAAACAGTACGTCGCAATTATGAAAAGACCATGTTGTTATTATAGAACTAATATGATGTTATGTTCATATTTTAATGAAATTAAAATGTTCTATATATTTTTTATTATTATTTAATTATGTGAATCAGTGGTCCTAAATTGATCCAATCCGTATTTAAATTGATTGGTTCGGATTGGTTACACGGCTTAAATGGATTATATTGGTTCCAATTTTTCAAAAAATCGTAGAAAACAGATTAGTTCTAATTTTATCCCAATCCAAACCATGCTGACCCTTAAATAATACAAGGGGTGTGGGACATTTTTGTATAGAAGAAGAGAGACATATAATGGCGTACAATTGTAAAAGAATCACAAGTTCAATGAGAGAAACGTATATTTTGAACCCTTTGACAATAGCCTCTACAAATTTTAATTTTTCTATCGACAAAATAGAGACAAAGAGACATCGATCCAGAGAAAATTCGACCCAGAGAATTTCGGTTGACAAATCATAGAGAAAATTCTAAATTTCTCTGAACATATTACAGAGAAAATTTTACACATCACCAATGCCGAATTTCTCTGGACACATCACAGAAAAAATTTTACGTATCACCCACACCAAATTTCTCTAGACACATCACAGAGAAATTTTACACATCTCGAACACCAAATTTCTCTAGACACATCACAGAGAAAATTTTAACACATCACCAACACCAAATTTCATTGGGTTCAAACTAGAGAAAATTGAAATTTCTCTGAGTTCAAACTAGAGAAATTTTTTTCCCTTTTCATTTTCTTATTTCAACTTCTATTTATTAACAAATACTATTGTTGTTGACCATTACTCCATATCTAGTTTATGCAACCATTTATGTGTAAACTAATATTTTTACAAAACCCTTTATAATGACATTAGAATTAAACATTCAAAAAATACAAGGACCAACCAACATTTCAATCCTTAGTGAGTATTTTGTGTTGTATGATTTTCCTACCTAGTTAGATTTGGATAAACTTGGCCACCTTGATCTCACACGTCTCTAAACATTGAAAGAAATGAGTTGAACCCTTCAGATGAAGCATCGCCGAAGATCCACAGTAGCAAGTTACTAAACGAATTCATGATCCCAACTTTGTTCACATTTTTTTTTTTGGCTTTGTTCACATACAATTGAAATTTCTCTGGCTCTATTCACAAAGAATTCCTTTGACTTTGATCACAAAATTCTCTGCATTTGTTCACATAAATCAATTATAGCAGATATGAAAGAAAATTATTTTAAATCAATTTTAAACCAAATTTCTCTGTTGATGCATTTTGTTTTTGCTTTCATATCTACTATAATGCTTTATAAATCTTACTAGTGCTCTGCTTCTTGATATTTGTCCTCCGAGGGTAGTGATATTTGTCGACGGAGGAATCTTGATCGGAGGACTAGTGATCGGAGGAACAACAATGAGGACTAGTGCTCTACTTCATATAAATCTTGCTGTATAAAGCACTATCAAGAATCTTCATATAAATCGATGATCTTCATCGGCAAAGCTTTATAAATGTTGCTTATGCGAATTCCTCCGTCGTAGTCAATGCTAATGAAGCTCTGAACAATGTTGCGAACGAAGAGTAAAGAGAGAGGAGTTGTTTGGTGCAAGAAAAGAGAGGAGAGAAAATGAGAGAGTGTGTTATATATATGAGTGTGAGTGAGAGACCTTAGATTATAAAAAAAAATTATTGTGGACCTCTCTCATTACTAAAAGTTAGAGAGGGATGTTAGATCAAATTTTCCTATAAAAAAATCTATGAATACAAAAAATAAAAAAATAAATGTTTTTTTTTATATTTTTATATTTGGTGTAATTTTATTTTTTTTAATGAGATTTATACTTTTAAATGTATCTAAATTTTATACTTTTAAATGTATCTAGATTTATACTTTTACCCCTTCTACCAAATAAATTTTTTTTTTTTCAGTAAAATAAAAATGAAACAAATAAATTTTCAACCTCAGTAATCTAAAAAAAATAAAAATAAAAATCATTAACTACAAAAAAATAAAAAATAAAAAATAAAAAAATAACAAAAAAATTTTCTTTTTGTTTTCCCGCGCATGAATTCCCCCCCCCCCCTTGTTTGTCACCATCTCAAATCCCCAATCCCTAACCTAACACTTCCTCTCACTCTCCTCTCTCTTTTATCTCTTCCGCCTCCTACGTCGTCGCCTCTGGTATCGCCACCGGCAACCGCCGCCGCCGCCGCCGCCACACCTCCTCTCCTCACCGCCCTCTCTGTCTTCTCCTATTCTCTTCACCGGTCATCTACTTCGTATTCTCCACTCTCGTTGTCGGATCCAAAACCCTAACCCTACCTTCGATCTTCTCCAATCCCTCCATAAGCCATACATTCAAATCCAAACCCTACACTCCCCTCAACTGTTTCAGAACCTTTGTCCACAAAGGACTATCTTCGGACTCGTCAGAACGGCGATCTCGAACGGGCTGATTGTGATGAGAAAGACCAGGTGGCGAGGCACATTAACGCATCAGAAACGAAATCAGAAGATGGACAGTTCATCTTTGCCCTAAATTTTCTCTCCATTTCTGCTCAAATGTAAGTATGATATAATCGTCCTCAATGTGAGTTTCTTGGGTTACTGGTTAAAGTATTACCTTCCCTCCCCCTCCCCTCCCCCTTTTCTTTTTGGTCTTGTGAATCATAAAATTTGCATGATATAGTTATGCCCCGAAAAGCCCAATCAATTAAATTTTGCAATATAATTTTGTCTACATTGTTTTGTTCTAGGTTAAGATAAACTTAATACAATGTTTATACATGTGGAGGCTTTGAACAATTGTCATTCTGTCTTTTACTTTTTTGTAGCCGGTAAATTAGTTCAAGTAAGTCATTTCCCCATTGTGGTATAACAGTTGCAGCTTTGTTTTGTTTTATTTTAGTCACATTTCATATAGTCTGTTTCACGGTTTGTACATGTGCATAACTGTTTCTCACATTTTGTATCTGTGTGCCTTTACACTCTTACCAAAAAATTTATATAAATTGATTTATGTGTGTGACGTTTGCGTTTATATTTTTTGTAATCACAGGATATTTCATGGATTGCTTACTGCTCCAAATTATTTCATGGATTGCGTTTATATTTCTTAAAATATATGATTTGGCAGAAGTTTAAAGATTGACTAAGAAAGAATAAACAACTTTAGAGTTGTTCATAATTGCTTTATGGTTTGTCTACAAAATCTGCTTAGATTTAATGTTTAGTGGTGTTTTTTGTTTACATGTATTTCTTTAGTGTTCAAAAACTTGAAAACAAGTCATGATTCTATGGTGGTTCTATCTTATTCATAGAATGCCAGTTGCATAAAATGATTTTTGGTTCATTATTAAAGGGGTAAGAAGTTTGAAGATATAAGAGTGGGGTTTCTGTTTGATTACTTCTTGTGCAAAATAGATCACTTCTTATTTTTAATCTCTATAGCAAAGGTTAGCAGCCAAGTGTGAAATCTAGCTTGTTTTATACGACTTTTATAAGGTCTGTTATAATTTATGGTACATAGTGTTGCATGGTTAACATAGTCAAAAAATGCATATGCATCTAAATGCATCAAGTCGGTAACAGTAAATGCTGCAATTGATTGCTCATTGACTCAAGTCATGGAAAAAGTGTTACTTTTTCTTTTTGCAAATCCACATCATTCTATAGATCCAATTGGCACATGATGATGAGTGTGTTTCAACTTAACTCCCAGGCACATACATTTCTTTACTTTTCTCAAAGATCTAGAACCCTTTATTTGTGATCTAAGATATTGGTTTCCGATTCAAGTCACAAATTTTTTTTTTTTTTTTTTCCATTTTATCTCCTTTTCATATCTTTTCCATTGATTTGTTGCAATTTCATCTAAATTTCATTGGAGACCTTTTTCGAAAGCTATAAATATATTATCTTGCATGATATAGCTTCACTAATTGGTAGAGCTGGGGATTGTACCCCCAACTCTGGTGAGCTGGGCATAAGGACCTGACACTGGGCCACCCTAGAGGCTTATTAATGATTTGTGTTGTCTATACAGTTGGTGTGAACAGCCTTTTTGGGCTTTTTTGCCCTTCTGTTTTAAATTATTCCTTTGCATTTTTTTGCACTTTTAGGATTAAAGTATTGGATGGAATGCTTCATTTCACTTTTAGGAAAAGGAATTATGCTCTTTGATATTGGTTTTGGACAATTTAAAGACATTGGTTGTTAGATATCTAAATTTATTTTGCGATAACTTTATATCTATTATCCTTTTTTTATGCTTCTCTTTTTCCCTTGTATGGGATTTTGGCTGTTACTGATTGACATTTGCCTTTGGTCATTGTGGTGCCTTAGTTTCTAATTTCTGCTATTTTGGTAAAGACAGACTAAAGCTGATCTATAATGTCTTGGCAACCATGAATAAGCTGAACATTTTTTTTTTCTTTTTTCCCTTCTGTTTTCAAATTTTCTGTGCTCAATTTCAAAATGACAAACTGACTGTAGAAATTATTCTTAGATCAAATGATCACTTCATTCTCACACTTACCAAAGAGACAGAAAGAGTAAAAGTAAAAGTCACAACTTTGAAATAGACACTTTATTATTATTATTATTATTATTATTATTATTATTATTATTATTATTATTATTATTATTATTATTATTATTATTATTATTATTATTATTGTTTTTAAGGCTGCTTGGCCCAACAGTAAGGCTTGTCATTAGTACCCCCTATATGAAGCACGTGTACTTAAAAAATGCCATACCCGTACCACATCACATTGGATACACGAGACGAAACATGTATCTTTTTTTTTTTTTTTTTGCTTCGTGAGTGTTCAACTTGGGTATGTAATGGGTACCTCTGGAGCATAACAGGTTCCAACTACAATCATGTTTTGAAGTATATGAGTACCAAAATAGGGTGTTCTTTTATTCAGAGATGAAGTTTGCTTGATAGGACTTCCTTTAATGCTTAGCATGCTTTTAAAATTAAGTTTTAGTTTGTAGGTTTTCTAATGTAATGACATTAAAATTTGGTTTGCACTTTGCTTTTGGCATTAAAAGGTGTCGTGAGTTTGAGTCATCGAAATAGTTTAGAAATGGGAGTAAGGCTGTGGACGTCTTATCCTTCCCAAACTTTGTTGTAGCAAGAGTTTCATGCACTAGGTCAGCCTTTTTTATTGTTGTTATTAATATCATTTATTTTTATTTGTTTTCTCATTAATGAAGTGCAATGTTAGTTGGAATGTCTATCCCAGTTTTTTTTTTATTTTATATATTTTAATTTTAAATGGCATTTAGATTATAATTGTTTAGGCGATGTGGGGTTTAATGCAACTTTATTTGTAAAATAATGTCTTATCTCTTACAGATGGTTTCATTGATCATTGTGGCTCTTGCTTGGTGCTCCATGTTGGTTATGCTTGGAATAGAAACTGGAATCTACATCAGAGTTCCGGTGGTATGTTCGGTTTGGAGCTGCATATGTGTTGGTGGGGGATGCTGTGATGCTCAATCTCATTCTTTCTGTGACAGATTTCTACACAGGGTCAGTATACTTTTAATAAATTTGTAATCCTTTGTTGTTGGTACCTATGTATTGTGCTTGAAATTCATTTACTGATTGAAAAACTACTCCTACATTGCGCACTTGTTCTATTGTGCATTTCCAAAACTTATTTCCATTTCCCTTAAGTTTTCAAACTCTTTCCTTCCCCAAGTTTATCAAAATGTTAGATCATAAACAAAATCAATCCTTGTGCTTTGGCGTATAAAATTAAAGAACTATTTGGTTAGGATGCATGTGGCTTTGGTATAGAATTCCTCTTTTGTAACTGTCAGTGGCTTATGCATACTCATAATTGTATTTATTTTTGCAGATCTGTTCTGTATATGTACCTCATCACACTTTTCATTCAGGTTTGTTGCTTTCGTATCTATGTTGATCCTTCTAGGCTCATGGGATTTATTATCTCTTGCTAACACACAGTGGCCAATACTTGTTAGACACTAAAATTTAAATCCAGAAAGCACATTGCCAAATCAGGATGACTGCATTGTATGGGAGCATAACATTTTTCAAACCAAAATGGTCTTGATTTTAAAGTTTCTGATTTTAAAGTTTCTGTATGTTACAAGTAGGAGTAGAGCATCTCCAATATTTAAAGAATCCCCCTCTAGAATAATATCAGAAAAGCCCAAATATTTTGCTAGCTCAATTGCCTTGGCTGCAGCAAATGCTTCAGCACAGTTGGCATGTACCCAGAATGGTAATTGCTCTGACATTGCAGCCATAACTTCACCCATCGAATTTCGAATAACGACACCAACCCCAACTGTTTGCAATTCTTTGAACCGTGCCCCATCAAAATTAATCTCCTACTCCTTTGTGTCATTTCAATGCTTTGAATGGAGAGAAGAGTCGACAATTTGTTTCTGCAATATGGTGAATGTCTTCTAGGCCTTGCCGTTACTTTTAGCTTTAAATTTGTCATACTCTACCTAAATATGGGATTTTCGTTGATTGACATTTGTATTTGATTTTAATTTTTGGTAAAGTTTGAATTTGAAGGGTTTATGCCCTAGCTCTGCAAATTGCATCTGCCTGCAACTTTAGGTACTCTTGGCTGCGACTTTGGTTTATCGCATGGCTAATTGATAGGTCCTATTCACAAACAACAAGCTACAAACAATAATGGATAACTCTTTTGGTCCTCTTTATAGATATTCAACATCTTAGGTGAATTTTGCTTCTTTCCATCGCTTCAGTAATTGTTGATAACTATGGAAAATAGCTCCTAGTAAATATTTAAATCAGAATTGTTGCAATGTTAATTTCTTAGTTTAAGTGTTAACATGTTTGCCATGGTGAGTGGACAAATGTTCTAAAATTGAAAATCAAATGGAGAGGAAAGGATTTCCAGGACTCAAGTGTAAGGACTGCATAATTATTTATCAAATTGTCTTGTCAATCATTCTTTGTTTAATGAAAACTGCTTGGTGAATGCGCATTATGGGATTGACTTGGGATTTAGTTTATAAATCTTCAGGTACAACGTTTCGGATTTTTAGATTCATAAATTATTATCAGTTAAAACAAGCACATGATGTTAATTTATTTTTTTGTTTTGTTTTTAAATGTGGATTTCATGGTATTTATTGATTCTTTTGCTCTTTATTCAGGTTTTAAAAATGAAAACGTTTGTTTCAAAGATTGGTGGTTGGTTAAGGTAAAAAGGTACCTCCAAAGGACAAGAGTTGCCATTGCAGTGTTCACCTTTCAATGGTAAGACTTCCAAAGAGCTTTTTTCATTGGTTGCTATTGTTTGGATACTGATTAATTTGCTCTTTGAGATAACCTAGAGAAATGTAGGCAGAAATAAAATTTTGGGGAAAATGGCTTAGGGGTTTTCAATGTTTAAAAGCTATGCTATTTATCGTATGGGTTGTCCAACTACTGAGTGGGTTCTAGTTTCAAAATATTGCTTTAAGTGTTGATCACAAAACCTGTATCAGTTTTCTTTATGATCTTCTGGAATGAGCAGGCTACGTTTCTTTTGTTACTATTATGATGGTTTTGTTATTGTTGTTGTTATCATTATTATTATTACAAAAAAGTAAGTTGTTACTATTATGATGGATTTTTATTTGTTATTTAGTTTGAAGGTTGAATGAATGTGATTTGAATTTTGCATAGGTGAATTTGCAACAACTATTAGTGTCGCTAAAAATGGGAAGCTGGCATATATTTTTGAATATTAATTAGCTAAAAACCTAAAATACTTTGTTTTAGAATTGCATTCCTTGCTTCATCCCAATTTTGCTATAACTAAAACTGTATAATTAGACCAATGTTGTATACGTAGGGTTATGGTGAATGCGGTTACGAAATTGCCAACGAAAAGTTTGCTTTTGTCACAAATGAGGTACTTGCTTCTCATTTATTTAAACTTTTTGTTTATAATAATGTATTAATGAGTAGCAAATTAAAGCTTGCATCCTAAAAAAGCTGCATGAAAACACTTTGAGGTTAACATACCTCATGGTTCACATCTTGCTTAGAGTAAGGTGCAGCCGAGGTCCATGCCTTATGTGACCACCTTTCCTTATTTGAGAAATTAATAGATTTGACCAAAATATGGGTTTTCATAATATCATTAACATTTGAAGACAATCTGAACAGTTGTTGTAACAATAAGAAGTGCTGAGTGAGTTGAATTGAGCTCGGTTTCTATTACCAGTTTACTGCTGCTGCCACCACGCCTCTTCTATATTAGTGATAGTAGTAATATCACGCATTTAACTTAATGATTTATTTAATGAATTTTAATGGTCTCTATTACCAGTTTGCTGTTGCTGCCACCATATCTTCCTATATTAGTGATAGTAGTATATCACACATATAATTAATGATTTTTTAATGAATTTTAATGCATTTGGAGTTTCACATAAGCTATTCCAATTGGAACAGAGGCATACTTCTATAGACGCAACATGAATAAATCCTCCAAGGACATATTGAGAATTCCTATGATATTAGACAAGCTAAGATGGTTTCCAACTTAATTTTTACTGGTAAAAACAGTGGGACTCACTATCTTTTCTTTCTCCTTCTAAGAGACAACTAGACAAAAATCAATGAATAGTATAGAGCAAACATTCCAAGACCACCAAACAACTTCTCGTTATGAGTTTCTTTCTCAATTATGGAGAGCCTATTCTTGTGTTTCAAACCTGTAACATTTGGGTCCAAATGAAACATGTACATGTACATGTGCCTCTTGTCATGAAGAGGAGATAATAATAATTGGAAGTAGGCCTTGACAATATTTACAGCAACAGTGCTTACATGCACAGTAAAGTGCAAAAAAAATGTGCATAGAAAAGTTATTGTGTGGCTATTATTCATTCTAGGTATGACAAGGATCAAACTCAAAATAAAGCATCTTCTGTAATCCGTATCAGTAGAGCATTATATTGTATTTACAGCTATACCAAAATTTGCAGTTAGGAAAGCAACAGCAGTACTAAAACAATCGTGAATCACTTGAGCCATTTGAGTCCTGTTGTTACAGTGCTTTTGCATTCCCTCTTAGTAAAGCATCTATCATCTTTCTCTGAGTGTTCAAATTTTACAAACTTGTTTATGATTGCCAAGGAAGTTGTGACTTTCATTACCGCTCTTCACATCATTAGGGTGAACAACAGTGAGTGCACTTTACTACATAAAAGTAGATGTAAGGATGTGAGAGGTAGAGACATCCTCCGTCCATGTCAAGTTGGACAAAAATTGGTTCATACAAAAAGGGATTAATGATCAGTTTCAGAACGTATTTCTCCGCCTTGCTTTGAAAACAAAACTGTTTCTTTGTAATTTAAACCAACACTGCACTAGCACTGAGAAAAGTAAGTTTTTATTGCTGGTATCTGGTCAAGCAATGCAAGAGCTCTTGTAAACGAGAAACATATAGATACATATATTAATAAAAAGCATTATATATTGTTTGAGAATATATTATTTTAGTAATTTTTGACTTAAATATGTAGAAAAATAATGAGAATAGTTTGACAATTTATAGTGACTTTTTGACTTTTTGGCTAAAATAGTTAGTCCCCAAACAAATAGTTCAATGATAAGACAAACATTGTTAAGACCTAAATCTATGAGTACTGTTCGGGACCCCAAATGTTTTACTAAATATTCTATCAAATGTCTCACATGGGTGTAGAGCCCACATGGTACCAACATGGCATGTGAGTTATTTGGTAGAATATTTGGTAAAACATTTGGAGTCCTTAATATTTTTCTAAATCTATTGGTTGCATAAACTCGAACAACTAATATTGTTTGGTACAACTTATTGCTTAAGACTACTACAGTTTAACATAGCCTATTTGGGAAAGGGAAAAAAAAAAAAAAAAAAATCAATCTAATTAAATAGTACATTGGTCACCAACACACATTCATATTCTCAATTACTCTACATTTTTTGCAAACGGTAGCATCCACACACAAAAAATTTCAAAAGAAAAAAAAATAATAATAATAAATCTAAATCAGGTGTCTTGCACTACCAAAATAATAAACAACATTACCCATTTATCTTCTTTCAGTTACAAATTTTTTGATGTAAATATCCGAACTTTGAATTCCTCAAATCACATGATAAACAAAGAGAAACACAGCAAAATTTGGGTTCCGTCTTAAGGGCTTAGCTTGCAGGGGCCATTTGGAGCAGCTTCTCTGCTTGATCGGGGAAGAAGGTTATGAAAAGATATGCGCCTGTGGTATTATTAGACAGTAGAATCAAATAAAAAAGAAATATCAAAGCTCATATTTTCAGAAACACTTGGAGGAGGCTAGCAGGAGGTATTAATTAAAGGACTTTTCTTAAGTGTGCCTTGCATATGGTATGCAAGGCACTTACACCTTTCTATTTTGCATTTACACATTTGTATGTATTGGGTTATATCAAAATATTTGAAAACTTATACATTGGTGACCTGCTAAGCAGGTCACTTTCCAGGTAAATTAATAAAATAATATATTATATGACTAAAGGTGTAAATGGTCACAAAAAATGTATAAGTTTTCACAAAAGGCGTATATTTTCACGAAAGGCGTAAGCAATTTCAGAAAAAAGGCGTAACTGATTTCTGAAAACTTACGCTTTTTGTGAAAACTTACGCCTTTTGTGAAAACTTCCACCTTTTTCTGAAAACTTACGCCTTCTGTGAAATTGTTTACACCTTTTATGAACACTTACGCCTTTTGTGAGTTGACTTACCAAAGGTGTAAACAAACGAAAACTTACACATTTTGCTTAAGCTTACACCTTTTGTGTAAGATTTTTGGCATAACATTTATACTTTTTCTTTGAACTTACACCTTTTGTGGAAGCCCAACTTAAAGGTTTTGTGATCGGAAGTCACTTATACCTTTTGTGAAAAAATAAATTCATCAAATTTACACATTTTGCTTGAGCTTATACCTTTTCGTGGAAGTGCTTATATTTTTTTTCAAAAAGTTACTCATTTTGTGTAAGAATTTTTGGCATAACATTGATACTTTTTCTTCGAACTTACACCTTTTGTGGAAGCCCAACTTAAAGGTTTTTTGATCGGAAGTCACTTATACCTTTTGTGAAAAAATAAATTCATCAAATTTACACCTTTTGCTTGAGCTTATACCTTTTCATGGAAGTTCTTATATTTTTTTTCAAAAAGTTACTCCTTTTGTGTAAGAATTTTTGGCATAACATTTATACTTTTTCTTCGAACTTACACCTTTTGTGATCGGAAGTCCTTTACACCTTTTGTGTAAGGTATACTTTTGTGTAAGGTTTTGTGATCGGAAGTCACTTATACCTTTTGAGTAAATGACTTCCGATCACAAAAGCTGTAAGTTCGAAGAAAAAGTATAAATGTTATACCAAAATTCTTACACAAAAGGAGTAACTTTTTGAAAAAAAAAATATAAGCACTTCCACGAAAAGGTATAAGTTTAAGCAAAATGTGTAAATTTGATGAATTTATTTTTTCACAAAAGGTATAAGTGACTTCCGATCACAAAACCTTTAAGTTTGGCTTCCACAAAAGGTGTAAGTTCGAAGAAAAACTATAAATGTTATGCCAAAAATTCTTACACAAAAGGAGTAACTTTTTGAAAAAAAATATAAGCACTTCCACGAAAAGGTATAAGCTTAAGCAAAAGGTGTAAATTTGATGAATTTATTTTTTCACAAAAAGTATAAGTGACTTCCGATCACAAAACCTTTAAGTTGGGCTTCCACAAAAGGTGTAAGTTCGAATAAAAAGTATAAATGTTATGCCAAAAATTCTTACACAAAATGAGTAACTTTTTGAAAAAAAATATAAGCACTTCCACGAAAAGGTATAAGCTTAAGCAAAATGTGTAAATTTGATGAATTTATTTTTTCACAAAAGGTATAAGTGACTTCCGATCACAAAACCTTTAAGTTGGACTTCCACAAAAGGTGTAAGTTCGAAGAAAAAGTATAAATGTTATGCCAAAAATTCTTACACAAAAGGAGTAACTTTTCAAAAAAATATAAGCACTTCCACGAAAAGGTGTAAATTTGATGAATTTATTTTTTCACAAAATGTATAAGTGACTTCCGATTATGTATTCAAGTTGGGCTTCCACAAAAGATGTAAGTTCGAAGAAAAAGTATAAATGTTATGCCAAAAATTCTTACACAAAAGGAGTAACTTTTCAAAAAAAAATATAAACACTTCCACGAAAAGGTATAAGTGACACAAAAAGAGTAAGTCTTCATTTCAAGGTTCATAAACACAAAAGGAGTAAACATTTTGGGACAACCACTTAACAGTTACCACCAACATAACCATAAAAGGAGTAAGTCTTTATTTCAAGGTTCATAAACACAAAAGGAGTAAATATTTTGGGACCATAAAAGGAATAAGTCTTCATTTTAAGATTCATAAACACAAAAAGAGTAAACATTTGGAACAACCACTGGACAGGTGTCCAGTTACCACCAATATAACCATAAAAGGAGTAAGTCTTCATTTCAAGGTTGATAAACACAAAAGGAGTAAATATTTTGGGACAACTATCGATCTGTGTCTCTTCTCTGTCGATCTCCGTCGATCTCGGTCTATCTCTGTCGATCTCTGTCGATCTCCGTCGATCTCAGTCTCTCTGTCGATCTCCGTTGATTTCGGTCTCTCTCTCTCTCTGCCGATCTCTCTGTCGATCCGTCTCTCTCGGTCGATCTCTGTCGATCTGTGTCTCTTCTCTGTCGATCTCCGTCGATCTCGGTCTCTCTCTGTCGATCTCCGTCGATTTCGGTCTCTCTCTCTGCCGATCTCTCTGTCGATCCGTCTATCTCGGTCTCTCCGTCTCTGTCGATCTCGGTCTCTCTCTCTCTCCCTTCCTCTATATTAAAAACAGGTTCTCTTTTACGTTGAGATACATGGTTGGATTTGGACTTGGATTGGTTAATCCAAGCCTGCCTTACTGCCATTACAAACCCTTAAAATCTTATAGCAATTTACCACTAACATTTCGCCAATCCAAATGCTAAAATTCCTGGAAGATCATTTTCTTTTCTCATAATTAATCAGAAAAGAACCACTTTCACAAACCGACGATCGAAACCCTCACTCACTCTTTAACAGTTTCTATCTTCTTCTTCTGATTCAGAAAGAGTGAGATCGTGGAGTGGTGGAGATGGGATCTGGATCTGGAGCTGGAAGCTTCCTCAAGGTCGTTGCTAACAACTTCGATGTTCTCGCTGGGTATCTCTCTCTATCTCTCTATCTACTTTAACCAAATTCTATTGATACAGAGACAGTCGGACAGAAATCAATTTCAATGCCCTTCTCTCTTGTTCTTTGCTTCGCAGCTATGCTCTTGTTCTCTTTTTGTTTTCTCAAATATGAATTTTCTACACTTTACTCAAACCAACCCTAAATACGTTATTTTATTATAAATTTTTTCCAATTTTGAGTAAAAATAGTTTGCTTTCTAGGTCTACATCCTAAAAATTTAAAAAGAAAAACTGGAACAAGTTATGATTACCATGCCTTCTGTTTTTTCTTCAAATCTTTGAGGTGGATAATAGTTGTGCCATTAGGGCTTTGATTTCAAAACCGTAATCGTAAAGAATGAATATTTACTTTTCTATATAATTTTTTGTTACTTCATAGCTGTCTAATCGATTGTTAGTGTGAGGTTGTAGATCAAACTTCAAAAAAAAATCCGAAGTTTTTATAAAAACTTCGGATTTTTTTTTGAAGTTTGATCTACAACCTCACACTAACAATCGATTAGACAGCTATGAAGTAACAAAAAATTATATAGAAAAGTAAATATTCATTCTTTACGATTACGGTTTTGAAATCAAAGCCCAATGGCACAACTATTATCCACCTCAAAGATTTGAAGAAAAAACAGAAGGCATGGTAATCATAACTTGTTCCAGTTTTTCTTTTTAAATTTTTAGGATGTAGACCTAGAAAGCAAACTATTTTTACTCAAAATTGGAAAAAATTTATAATAAAATAACGTATTTAGGGTTGGTTTGAGTAAAGTGTAGAAAATTCATATTTGAGAAAACAAAAAGAGAACAAGAGCATAGCTGCGAAGCAAAGAACAAGAGAGAAGGGCATTGAAATTGATTTCTGTCCGACTGTCTCTGTATCAATAGAATTTGGTTAAAGTAGATAGAGAGATAGAGAGAGATACCCAGCGAGAACATCGAAGTTGTTAGCAACGACCTTGAGGAAGCTTCCAGCTCCAGATCCAGATCCCATCTCCACCACTCCACGATCTCACTCTTTCTGAATCAGAAGAAGAAGATAGAAACTGTTAAAGAGTGAGTGAGGGTTTCGATCGTCGGTTTGTGAAAGTGGTTCTTTTCTGATTAATTATGAGAAAAGAAAATGATCTTCCAGGAATTTTAGCATTTGGATTGGCGAAATGTTAGTGGTAAATTGCTATAAGATTTTAAGGGTTTGTAATGGCAGTAAGGCAGGCTTGGATTAACCAATCCAAGTCCAAATCCAACCATGTATCTCAACGTAAAAGAGAACCTGTTTTTAATATAGAGGAAGGGAGAGAGAGAGACCGAGATCGACAGAGACGGAGAGACCGAGATAGACGGATCGACAGAGAGATCGGCAGAGAGAGAGACCGAAATCGACGGAGATCGACAGAGAGAGACCGAGATCGACGGAGATCGACAGAGAAGAGACACAGATCGACAGAGATCGACCGAGAGAGACGGATCGACAGAGAGATCGGCAGAGAGAGAGAGAGACCGAAATCAACGGAGATCGACAGAGAGACTGAGATCGACGGAGATCGACAGAGATCGACAGAGATAGACCGAGATCGACGGAGATCGACAGAGAAGAGACACAGATCGATAGTTGTCCCAAAATATTTACTCCTTTTGTGTTTATCAACCTTGAAATGAAGACTTACTCCTTTTATGGTTATATTGGTGGTAACTGGACACCTGTCCAGTGGTTGTTCCAAATGTTTACTCTTTTTGTGTTTATGAATCTTAAAATGAAGACTTATTCCTTTTATGGTCCCAAAATATTTACTCCTTTTGTGTTTATGAACCTTGAAATAAAGACTTACTCCTTTTATGGTTATGTTGGTGGTAACTGTTAAGTGGTTGTCCCAAAATGTTTACTCCTTTTGTGTTTATGAACCTTGAAATGAAGACTTACTCTTTTTGTGTCACTTATACCTTTTCGTGGAAGTGTTTATATTTTTTTTGAAAAGTTACTCCTTTTGTGTAAGAATTTTTGGCATAACATTTATACTTTTTCTTCGAACTTACATCTTTTGTGGAAGCCCAACTTGAATACATAATCGGAAGTCACTTATACATTTTGTGAAAAAATAAATTCATCAAATTTACACCTTTTCGTGGAAGTGCTTATATTTTTTTTGAAAAGTTACTCCTTTTGTGTAAGAATTTTTGGCATAACATTTATACTTTTTCTTCGAACTTACACCTTTTGTGGAAGTCCAACTTAAAGGTTTTGTGATCGGAAGTCACTTATACCTTTTGTGAAAAAATAAATTCATCAAATTTACACATTTTGCTTAAGCTTATACCTTTTCGTGGAAGTGCTTATATTTTTTTTCAAAAAGTTACTCATTTTGTGTAAGAATTTTTGGCATAACATTTATACTTTTTATTCGAACTTACACCTTTTGTGGAAGCCCAACTTAAAGGTTTTGTGATCGGAAGTCACTTATACTTTTTGTGAAAAAATAAATTCATCAAATTTACACCTTTTGCTTAAGCTTATACCTTTTCGTGGAAGTGCTTATATTTTTTTTCAAAAAGTTACTCCTTTTGTGTAAGAATTTTTGGCATAACATTTATAGTTTTTCTTCGAACTTACACCTTTTGTGGAAGCCAAACTTAAAGGTTTTGTGATCGGAAGTCACTTATACCTTTTGTGAAAAAATAAATTCATCAAATTTACACATTTTGCTTAAACTTATACCTTTTCGTGGAAGTGCTTATATTTTTTTTTTCAAAAAGTTACTCCTTTTGTGTAAGAATTTTTGGTATAACATTTATACTTTTTCTTCGAACTTACAGCTTTTGTGATCGGAAGTCATTTACTCAAAAGGTATAAGTGACTTCCGATCACAAAACCTTACACAAAAGTATACCTTACACAAAAGGTGTAAAGGACTTCCGATCACAAAAGGTGTAAGTTCGAAGAAAAAGTATAAATGTTATGCCAAAAATTCTTACACAAAAGGAGTAACTTTTTGAAAAAAAATATAAGAACTTCCATGAAAAGGTATAAGCTCAAGCAAAAGGTGTAAATTTGATGAATTTATTTTTTCACAAAAGGTATAAGTGACTTCCGATCAAAAAACCTTTAAGTTGGGCTTCCACAAAAGGTGTAAGTTCGAAGAAAAAGTATCAATGTTATGCCAAAAATTCTTACACAAAATGAGTAACTTTTTGAAAAAAAATATAAGCACTTCCACGAAAAGGTATAAGCTCAAGCAAAATGTGTAAATTTGATGAATTTATTTTTTCACAAAAGGTATAAGTGACTTCCGATCACAAAACCTTTAAGTTGGGCTTCCACAAAAGGTGTAAGTTCAAAGAAAAAGTATAAATGTTATGCCAAAAATCTTACACAAAAGGTGTAAGCTTAAGCAAAATGTGTAAGTTTTCGTTTGTTTACACCTTTGGTAAGTCAACTCACAAAAGGCGTAAGTGTTCATAAAAGGTGTAAACAATTTCACAGAAGGCGTAAGTTTTCAGAAAAAGGTGGAAGTTTTCACAAAAGGCGTAAGTTTTCACAAAAAGCGTAAGTTTTCAGAAATCAGTTACGCCTTTTTTCTGAAATTGCTTACGCCTTTCGTGAAAATATACGCCTTTTGTGAAAACTTATACATTTTTTGTGACCATTTACACCTTTAGTCATATAATATATTATTTTATTAATTTACCTGGAAAGTGACCTGCTTAGCAGGTCACCAATGTATAAGTTTTCAAATATTTTGATATAACCCAATACATACAAATGTGTAAATGCAAAATAGAAAGGTGTAAGTGCCTTGCATACCATATGCAAGGCACACTTAAGAAAAGTCCTTTAATTAATACCTCCTGCTAGCCTCCTCCAAGTGTTTCTGAAAATATGAGCTTTGATATTTCTTTTTTATTTGATTCTACTGTCTAATAATACCACAGGCGCATATCTTTTCATAACCTTCTTCCCCGATCAAGCAGAGAAGCTGCTCCAAATGGCCCCTGCAAGCTAAGCCCTTAAGACGGAACCCAAATTTTGCTGTGTTTCTCTTTGTTTATCATGTGATTTGAGGAATTCAAAGTTCGGATATTTACATCAAAAAATTTGTAACTGAAAGAAGATAAATGGGTAATGTTGTTTATTATTTTGGTAGTGCAAGACACCTGATTTAGATTTATTATTATTATTTTTTTTTCTTTTGAAATTTTTTGTGTGTGGATGCTACCGTTTGCAAAAAATGTAGAGTAATTGAGAATATGAATGTGTGTTGGTGACCAATGTACTATTTAATTAGATTGATTTTTTTTTTTTTTTTTTCCCTTTCCCAAATAGGCTATGTTAAACTGTAGTAGTCTTAAGCAATAAGTTGTACCAAACAATATTAGTTGTTCGAGTTTATGCAACCAATAGATTTAGAAAAATATTAAGGACTCCAAATGTTTTACCAAATATTCTACCAAATAACTCACATGCCATGTTGGTACCATGTGGGCTCTACACCCATGTGAGACATTTGATAGAATATTTAGTAAAACATTTGGGGTCCCGAACAGTACTCATAGATTTAGGTCTTAACAATGTTTGTCTTATCATTGAACTATTTGTTTGGGGACTAACTATTTTAGCCAAAAAGTCAAAAAGTCACTATAAATTGTCAAACTATTCTCATTATTTTTCTACATATTTAAGTCAAAAATTACTAAAATAATATATTCTCAAACAATATATAATGCTTTTTATTAATATATGTATCTATATGTTTCTCGTTTACAAGAGCTCTTGCATTGCTTGACCAGATACCAGCAATAAAAACTTACTTTTCTCAGTGCTAGTGCAGTGTTGGTTTAAATTACAAAGAAACAGTTTTGTTTTCAAAGCAAGGCGGAGAAATACGTTCTGAAACTGATCATTAATCCCTTTTTGTATGAACCAATTTTTGTCCAACTTGACATGGACGGAGGATGTCTCTACCTCTCACATCCTTACATCTACTTTTATGTAGTAAAGTGCACTCACTGTTGTTCACCCTAATGATGTGAAGAGCGGTAATGAAAGTCACAACTTCCTTGGCAATCATAAACAAGTTTGTAAAATTTGAACACTCAGAGAAAGATGATAGATGCTTTACTAAGAGGGAATGCAAAAGCACTGTAACAACAGGACTCAAATGGCTCAAGTGATTCACGATTGTTTTAGTACTGCTGTTGCTTTCCTAACTGCAAATTTTGGTATAGCTGTAAATACAATATAATGCTCTACTGATACGGATTACAGAAGATGCTTTATTTTGAGTTTGATCCTTGTCATACCTAGAATGAATAATAGCCACACAATAACTTTTCTATGCACATTTTTTTTGCACTTTACTGTGCATGTAAGCACTGTTGCTGTAAATATTGTCAAGGCCTACTTCCAATTATTATTATCTCCTCTTCATGACAAGAGGCACATGTACATGTACATGTTTCATTTGGACCCAAATGTTACAGGTTTGAAACACAAGAATAGGCTCTCCATAATTGAGAAAGAAACTCATAACGAGAAGTTGTTTGGTGGTCTTGGAATGTTTGCTCTATACTATTCATTGATTTTTGTCTAGTTGTCTCTTAGAAGGAGAAAGAAAAGATAGTGAGTCCCACTGTTTTTACCAGTAAAAATTAAGTTGGAAACCATCTTAGCTTGTCTAATATCATAGGAATTCTCAATATGTCCTTGGAGGATTTATTCATGTTGCGTCATTTTACAATATACTTCTATGGCCGGTTTGTTTGGGGAGTTAGAAGAGGAATTGAGATTGAAAATAAAGTGGGACCCATTAATATTATATTTGTTTTGAGAGATGGGATGGGGAGGGGAGGGGAGTGATAGTGAGCTCCGGATTCGGATGGGCCTCCCCAAAGGGATTCAAATGGGCCTCCAAGACTTGGTATTAGAAAAATAGTCCGCCGAATTAAAAAAAATTTATTTTTATTTATTTTTTACATGTTGGGTATTTTTTTTTAACATTAATGTTTAATTTTTTTTAAATATTTTTTGTTAAGTAAAAATCATTATTTTATTTGTTTTATTTTTTTCTGGAAATTATTTATTTATTTTTATTTTTTTAAATTTTTTTTTACATATTGGGCATTTTTTTTAAAACATTAATGTTTAATTTTTATTATTTTTTTATTGTTTTATATTTATTTTATATAAAAATAATTTAACAATCCCTACACTAACAGCTATTATCAATACAAACACAATTTTACTTATTCCTCTCACTATCAATCTCCTCACTATGAATTTCTTCCATTCTACCCCTAAAAACAAACGGGGTCGTAGGGTGTACCATTTACAAGTTATGAGATTTGTGGGGTTGATACCATAAATGTTATAGCTAAATCAAATTTAAGTCCTAACACAAAAAAAAATATATATATATATATATATATATATTTAAAGTCATAACAAAAAACAAGCATAATAAGTCAGGCAAAACCAAAGACCTCTTTGTTCGTAATTAAAATAATAATCATGATAAGTCATAACTGACATCACAATAAATTATAATTAAGTCATAATTAAAAGTTATAATCAAATATCACTTAAGGCATAATTAAAGACCTCTTCGGTCGTGAACAAAATAAAAATCACAAAAGATCATAACTCATAACTAATACTACAATAAATAATAGCCAAATATCAAAAGAGTTATAACTGGGCATATGTTTGGAGTGTATTATAGAATTGCTCTGTATTAATAGGACTGTGCGTTTGGGATTGGCCTTTTTAGGGACTTTAACGTTGGCTTCTTTTTTTTTTTTTTTCTTTTCAATTATTAGTGAACTTTAAAAAAAAAAATTCAAAAAGTTTGAAGCTTTTAGGTTCTATTCGATTAGACTAATAAAAAAATATAAAAAAAATAAAAAAAAAAAATAAAATAAAAAAAAAATACATAACATAAACTCCATTAAAAAAAAAAAAAAAAAGTAGAAAAACAATTCAATACTTTTGGTTTCAATTTTTTAAAAATTGAATTTTTTAGTTTTCGTGTTTTTTTTAGTGATTATTTTTAAAATTTTTAGCAATTTTTTTACTTTTTTTGATGCACCTTACTTAGATGCATCTAAATAGTAAAATATTTGTGAAAAAATATTTACAAAACTAATAAATACACAAAAATACAAAAAATATAAGGAATTTTCGTCTTTTTTTATTTTTGATATTTAGTGAATTTTTTAAATATTTTTTTCCACAAATATTATACTTTTTAAAGTGTATTCATGTTAGGTATGTCTAAAATTTTAAAAAAATACTTAAAATATTAAAAAAATTCATTGAAAAAAAAAACGAAAAAAGTAAAATTTTCTATAAAATTTTTTTTGAAAACTAAAACCAAACAGAAAATTTTTCAATTTTTTTAAATAAAAACAAAATTGATTTATATATATATATATATATATTCGACACTAGATGAACAAAAAAAAAATAAACAACAACAACAATAACAACATCAATAACAAAGACTTAGAGATTGGAAAGTAAGAACAGTATTTCAGTCAAACTGGGCGTTTAATAGTGGGGTTCCCTAACCAAGTCACTACCTTTGAGTCATCGACTCATTCTTCAGTAGGTACAAATCAAAGCCGCCAGCTCTTTACAGTGCTTAGGAGTTTACGGTTTTAAATTCTATTTCACTCTCGGTACATAATGTATAGAATTTCATAGAAGAGAAATATTAGAAATCTTAATTTTTTGACTCACGAATTTAACTACAATGATGTTAGAGGTCACCTGTGTATTTAAGTATGTGACAAATTAAAAGTTGATATCTATCATGCAAAATCATTGCATCAAATTGAGAGCATTTTTCCAAGTCCCAAATAAGCTTAATTTTAGATGAAGCACAAGAAGGAACAAAAAATCATTTTCAGGAGATTGTCAACAACAGTCTAGGACTATTATGAACTGCATGCAAATGCATAGAGAGAGAACTAAACATAAAACTTACAAAAAAACGACCGATTAACAAAGAAAGTTCAATGTTGAAAGTAGTTCGTCCTAGGCCAAGGTAATAATTGTACAGAAATGACTTGGACCCCCAGTGGAGGCGACCCCAACAACCCCACTGTTTTTTGATTGACTCAAAATTGTATTTTATTTTATTTTTTTATTTTTTTTCCGTCTTGCTCTCACAGCCCCTCACGTGGAGGTGGGGGTGCTGGGGGTCACCCCCACTGGGAGTCCCCAGCATTGTTGATAATTCTAAAGCAAACTTCATCCAATTCATTAGGTACGCTGTCTCAGTTATTCAAGGGAGTGGCGATCTACACCCGGCTGAATAATCTCCCAGCAACAATTTCCATTTCAATAACTCCTATAAAAGGGGGAAAAAAATACAATTTTATGTCTCACACACGCAAAAAAAAAAAAAAAAAAAAAAAAAACACTAAAACTAACAGGGTCCTGGTAAGTACAATAATTGAATTTCACAAGGATGTAAACCAGGGTAAACAAATATTAAAGTAAAATGTTATTCAGTAAAAACCAAAATGTTTATGTAACTGCATTCCGCACAACAGTTTCAATGCATAAATAGGTTCCATTGCAAAGCAAATGGAGTTGCTTCTCAGCAGCCTCGGCAGTAACCAACATGATTGGCACAAAGAACTTGAGCCGGTTCGGTTTGAAACTAGAAATATACGCAAGCCCAGAAAACAGCATGTTTCTTCTATCCTTCAATTGTGCCAAAACACTCTCACAAATTTCAGTCACCTTGCAGAGAGTAGAACTGCCGGATATTTCCTGATGCTGCCGAAACATTTAAAAAACAAAAAACACCAAGGCCTGGGAGCTAAACATTATCTTTGTCTACTACTAGACACAATAATAAAGAAAAATAAATAGATGTGCAACTAGTACAAAAGTAGTTCACTAAACCAGGAGGGCATTTCTTTTTCTCATTCCATTCTTAAAGAATGGGAGCAGTTATTCCAATCACGAGTGTAGGACAAAACCATGTAAACAGTATCCATATATTAAAAGAACATCAGTGCAGCTGGTAAAGCTATAAATTAAAGTGCGATCAATGACTAGGATGCCGAGGAAAAGATCTAAACCCCCAAGCAGACTTAAATAGATTGGGCAGTTTTTTTTTTTTGGGTGAATAAGACATAAAATAAAACAGAAAAATTACAAATTTACAAGGGGCATGCCTCAAGCCCTACCACAACTATACAAACCACCAACACAAACAAAACAAATGAAAAAAAACTAACACACAGACTAAGGCTATGAAGCCAACACTATGTAGCCAACAATAATAAGAAGCAACCACCAGCCATCCATATCAAAACAGCCCAGCCACCTAACAGCACCTGTACCCAACAGCTATTCAAACACCATGCCCATCCACAGTGGATAAGGGACCTGAGCAGGATTCAGCAACCAACTGCCAACACCACAAATACATCAAAATATAACACAAAAACACTGCACCAGCAGCCCTATTCACCCTATTCACCCTACCAATCCAAGCAAAACGAAAATGAAACCCCCTACACAGCCCGTAGAGGTAGGAAACAGAGCAAAAAACTAGAACAACAATGACACCATAAAACAGAAAGAAAGGAAGACAACTAGGAAAACCCATACAAGTTACTTGATAAGGCGCAGGTTGCAGCCACCATCAAGCAACATGTTCAAACCCATGTGAATCAGTTGAAATAAACCTCCTGGAAGGGCGCAACTTGCAACCACCACATCTCCACCAAACCCGAATCAAGTAACCATGACCAATAGTTGTCCATAAACAAGCAACACCAAGACAGTCCATGTAATCAGAAATCAACAGAAAAAGCAAGCAAACTATATAGAAGCTCTCAACACTCAACCCACATATAGATTGGGCAGTTACCATTTGTTTTACTGAAAACATTTTAAAAAATGGTACACAATTGTTAACGCAGGTAGAAGAATCAAGTCAGAAACAAGTACAGGAAAGGAAAACTTGAGTGTTTGGTATTGGCTTGAGTCAGGTCAAGCAATTCTACTTCTAAGAAAGTTGGTTAGTTTCTCATTTCCCAGTTGGATGATTTAATCAACATGCGGCTCTACAAGTATCTGAGGAGATCCTAAACTTGTGCATCAAAAAGAAGAAACAAAGTTCTCTATCATGGAGAAGGTGATCAGCTCAATTCAACTCACCACGCCCTAATCTATATTCCTTACATTCAACAACACGGACCTATCTTCTCCAATTGGTCCATATCCTAGGCATGCGAAAGCAGATGCTTTGTGATAAACTCATCATCCAGAAAACCTAGAGGGTAGTCCCAACCTAGTAAATAAAATGCACAACAGTTCTAAAACTTGACTTAAAATCCGCTGAATAAGTTTAATTCAGGAATTCAGATAAGTACAAACCTAAGCAATGTAGAAATACATGCCCGTGACTAGAAAATTCAATTTAGTATGTATTTTCTTTCACTAAAAAGTGTCCACATAACTTTCTGAGTTGGCTTATAAATAGGGAATATGGATAAGTTCCTGAAATATAAATTAAATCTCCAGCATACCCAACATACAGTCTGTATGAAATGCAACAAATGTTTAGAGTGACAACACTTACCATATAACCAATCCTTAAAATATACATGGAGTGCGCTTGATAATTTACACTTCCGGCTTTCTTCAATCTGTGTTTCCCTCAATATTTGCTTCATCTCCCCCAAGTTATTGTATTCAAAAACATTAATTTTGTTTAGGAAAATGAGTGAGAGCACTAATTAGTGCCATCACTAATGATGTGACAGTGGGTTCCATCCACTGCCACAATATTGTTGTGTCGGTTTTTTTCTTTTTTTTTTTAAATGGGTGCCACATCATTAGTGGTTTCTTAATGTGGCAGTGGGTCCCATCCACTGCCACAATGTTGTTGTGTCTTTTTTTTTTTTTAAATGGATGCCACATCATTAGTGGTTGCTTTAGAGCACCACTTTTAGTGGTCTCTATCATTGCCCTTTTGTTTAACAGTTTTGCTACAAAGCTCTAATTAGAGCTGCTCTAAAGGAGCTCTAATGAGTTGGCACCACATATAAAAAAAAACAAAAAAAAGCTGTGAGGTAAAAGACAAAACATAAGGGAGAAAAAGACAAATTAATGCTCCATTAGAGCTCTGTTTTTAGAGGTCTCACTCATTTTTCTTTGTTTAATTAGGTATTTGTCAATGCAATTAAGACTGATTCATAATTGCATCATAAAGATACTGTAACAACCTCATCACGTAATACTTTATATTTAATTAATGATGGAAATTTGAATTTTACTATTCTGATTTTGTTTGGGAATTATGAAAATTATGAAAACTAATTTGTATACGATTTTATGGGAGATTTATTTTTGAATTAGAACTCGAAAGCTTAAGTGGTTCAAGAAAGAATCATTAGTGAGTTGATTTATTTTAATTTCGTGTATCAGACCATATGGGGGTGTAATTAAAAATTCGATTCAGATTTGTAAAATTGAGATTTGATTAATTGGGTCCGAATTAGAGTTAATTACGTTATGAGAAGTGGGAATTAAGGCTATTGTGGATTAAATTTATTTATGGGGTATTTAATTTGAGTATATGATTTATTACCGGAGACCTTGAGTCACTACAAGAAAATACACCTTTGGCTACTAAATTTTTAGTCGCCAAAAGTCGTTTTTTAGTCGCCAAAGGTCGAATTTCCACTTTCCGCGACAAAAACTTTTAGTCGCCACTGTTGTCGCCAAAACCCGGTCGGCAATACCTTTGGCGACTAAAAACTTCTTAGTCGGCAATGTACAGGCCTTCAGCGACGAAAAAAATTGTCGCCAAATGCAGTATAATTTTTGGAAATTCGACCTTTGGCGACTAAACTTTTAGTCGCCAATAGTATTTTTTTTTATTATTATTTAAACCTTTCGGCGACTAAAGTCGTTGGTCGCCAAAAACCATTTCCACAAAAAAAAAAAAAAAAATGTTGCCTTGGCTGCTCCCAAGGTTTGAACCTGGGACGTCCAAGCCAATGTGCCCACTGTGCCTTCACCCACACGCGTTCCCCACTAGACCACCCCAACCTCACATGCGTAATAGTGCAATATATATTATTTATATAGTATATTAACCGCAATTACAAGAAAATAATATTTATAAATATAATTTTTTAATTCAAATAATTTATGTCAAAAAATAAATTATTTACTAAAAAAAAAATTAGTCAACTTTTGGCGACTAAAACCATTATTTAGTCGCTAATTGTATTATTTTGGGCTACTAATTATTTATTTGTCGCTAAAAAAACAGGTTCTGAATTAAAAAGCAGCAGTTTTGGCGACTAAACTGAAATTTCGTCGCCAAAAACCCTACTTTGGGCGACTAAAATGGATTTTGGTCGGCAAAACCCCCACTTTCAGCGACTAAATTGTTTTTAGTCGCCAAAACACCTACAATCAACGACTAATCTGCTTTTTAGTCGCCCAAAGCAGCACCTTTAGCTACTAAATTGGTTTAGTCGGCAAAAACCTTGACTTTTGGCGACGAAAATTCTGTTAGTCGCTGAAAACCATATAATAGGCGACAAAAATGATTTTTAGTCGCCAATACATATACATTTGGCGACCAAATTGTTTTAGTCGCCAAAAGTCTTCATTTTGGCGACCAAAATGGATTTCGTCGCCATTTCTGCACCTTTCAGCGACGAAATTCAAATGTTTAGTCGCCAATGATGCTTTTTGTTGTAGTGAGTTGACTTGAAATTGAGGGCCTTACTGATGTGAGAGATCACAATTGATGATGGGAATAAACTTAATTTGATATTTGGCACCTTTTGAGAGTTTGATTAAAAATTTGAGTCAGATGGATAAATTTAAGTATAATTAATTGGGCTTTAATGGAAGTTAAATTAGGTTAATTAAATTATGTGAGACTTATGATTAGTCATGATTTTATGTTGTTGATGTGGAATTGCATGTTTAAGGATGTACATATTAAGGATTTGAAGTTGTATCTGTCGGTTATAAGAAAATCTGTTGAAATTGTGACCTTTAGACTAAAAATTGAAAGCCTTAGAAACGCGATAAACCGAAACCGACCACATATTTGTGATCAGAATAAATTTTAGAGCCTAGTATGAAGTTTTGTAAAAATCTGATTCAGAATAAATTAAATTGATTTTATTAATAATATATATATTATATATATTATATGAGCCTTTTGGGCTCAACCTCATTATGGAGATAAAGATATTTTGAGAGAAAAAAAGAGAGAGTTCTGGAGGCTCAAAAGAGAAACGGAGGAAGAAGAAAGAAAGGAGAAAAAGAAGAGAAAGGAAGAAGATCAACCATGAAAGCTTGAGAAAATTAAACAGGTTCAAGGGGAAAAGCAAGGATTTGAGTTCAGGTATGTGGCTTCAATTATTATCTTTGTAGATAACTTATCTACCACATGAAATCAAGGATTAAATTGGAGATTTAATATGTAAATGAACTAGGGTTTTGGGTTATGAATGAAATGGGTTGAATTTAAGAAATTGAACCTTGATTTCCTTAAATTTGTTGGATTCGAGTTCAATTTTAAGAATGATTCATGGAATAACAAGATTTGATGTGAGAATGAACCATGTGTAAGATGTACTTACATGATTTTGGACATATATTATGAAATCTTGAATATATGGAAAAGATGAGACTTTGATTTCTAACTTTAAGCAAGATTGATGTATTTGAGATGAAATTACACTTGAGTGATGTTAGTTTATCATGTTATGGGGTAGTTTTACATGTTTTGAGTGATTAGAGTTGAAACCTAGCCTAGAAAATGGAAAAACAAGTGATAGAACCAACAGAGATTTTCGGACAACAGTTTTTGCTTAGAGCCGCACGTGCGGCAAGGCTTCCCACACATGCGGAAGCCTTCTTCCAGCAACATTTTTGATTATGAAATAAAAGTACGTGCCCTCACACGTGCCCTGATTTTCTCGCACGTGCAGTTTTGGTCCCGCACATGCGGAACTCCCTATTTCAGCTCAATTTCAAATAAGCATATCTCTCTCATCCGGACTCCGTTTTAAGTGATTCTGAAGCCTAAATTCAAGCCTCGGAAGTCTAGTTTCCAATGGTGGTAGTCTCACATCCAAATTCTAAGTATACAAATAGATATGCTCAAATTAGTGAAGGTTGTTCACTTTCTGTCTACCGATTTCATGCTATTCCTTCTTTTAAACTAGTTTCCTTTTGTTTCCTCCTATTTTCCTAGACACAGATTATGACCTATTGAGGACTAATGAGTTTAGAACCAACATAACTAATTGATTAAAGAGCAAAGAAAGGGATCGGTTATATTCATATGTTGTGTTATGTAATTGTAGTTGTAGGTCAAGACGAGGACATCATCCAACTGCTATTAGAAGCCCATCATTGTGAGTAATAGTATAGTACATATATGTTTTTCATTATCTATTTTGATTTATGTATGACATGATTTTCTAAATATTACATTTTATCAAAATGCATAAGTTTCCAAGAAATGTGAAATGAGTTATGAACGAGAAATGTGAATTGTTTGTAATATGATATGGTGGGCCCAAGGCCGTTCTATTTATGCTATTACATGATATGAATTGTTCGGTCTTTAAGACCTATTGATTTTTGGTATAGAACAAAGTACTGTACGAAACTAAGTGCTACAGTGGAAGTCACCTCTAGAGTCCGTACGAGTCACCTCTTAGGTCTATACATACATGAAATGGGCCCCCGAGAGAGGTGGAGGCATGTCGATGTTCCATCTACTCCATGATAAGATACAGTGATACGATATGATATGTTTGGACCTAAGGTTGTTTTGATATATGATTGGGCCCGAGGCCGTTTTGTTATATGTGGACCCAAGGTCATTCAGAAAATATGATATGAATACAAATGTTTTTACATCGTTATATGACTCATGTTTACGAAATATTATTTGATATGCATGAATGGATGTCCTATTTTGAAATGTGATTCTAACCCTTTGTATAAGTGGGCATATCACATACCACGCAAAATGTTTTGTGATGGGTTCCGATATGTAATCCATTGAAAAAGCATGGATTTTGATACAATAAATGTTTGTTTTAACATGATTTAAGATACATTTCAGAATTGTGAAATATGTTTTCTTAATGTTAAGGACATCATTCATTAACCTCTTTACTTTAATATTACTCACTGGGCGTTAACTCACCCTTCTATTTTATATATATGTAGGTGAGCCATCGGGGATCAACACTAGAGTTGTATCGAAGTCCACCTCTCTGTCAAGCCACCCAGGAAGTGTCTCCGTGTAGAGACATAGTATAATTTAACAAGCTTAGTGTAGACACCCCATTTTTGACCGTCCTCAAGACTTGGACGTCACCGTTTGAACACACGGTGATCATCCATGTTTGTGTTCGTTTGGAGTTTCCGGAGGTCTCGGCTACACGCCTTGCCTCAGGATCTCCGAACTCGACTGTTTAGTGTCTGGTTTTGCACCAAACACTTATGTTTTGCCTTGGAGGGGCAGGGAATGCCTTGTGAGGCATCCCCACACATCACCGGCCATGGCTAGAGGCCATCGGCTGGTGTTTTGTTGCCATCGGCAATGTATATTGCCGGTCGGCATTCTTTGTTGCCGGTCGGCAGTCCATTTTGTCAAAATGGCAATTTTGAGCAGCCGACTACTGTTCATATGCTTTTGCAGATATTTTAAGACAGCTGTCTTGCATTTTGTTCCCCTCCATAAACGTGTATGGAGGGATGGCCTTCTTGTTAGCTTCCTTGGTAAGCTTTACAAGATTGATTGCCTATAAGAAGAGGGCTCCTCTCTTGGCATTGGGGTTAGAGATTTTGGTTAGAAAACATTGTGAGAGAAGCTCTGGATTAGGATTAGGGTTATACATATTTCCTATCTCTATATCTACCTCTTGTGTGTTCTTGTGTGTGTTTAGGCCTATTATTGCACACAAACACATAATGTTACACCTTCTCTTAGTTTGTGAAGGGCCAGAGGTCTGTTCTTGAAGCTTTGGAGCTGTTTTGAGCTTAAGGAAGGGGCTAGTCCACCATTGTTGAAGAGGTTCTTCAAGGGTAACAATCTTACCCCTTTTTACCCCATTCTTGCGTACTATTTTTTCCTATCTTAGAACTGTTTTTGTGCTTAGTGTATAACATAAAAAAGTTCTGTTTCTAGGCCCTCTAAATAGTTGGTTTAGGGTGTTTGGTGGTTTGGAGGTGTTTGACCCCTCTTAAGCCTTGAGGGGCTCCTTTTTGTGCTATTTTGAGTGAGCTTCAGGACTGTGGTGTTTGGGCCTCCTCACCACTGAAATCTCGAGGGATTTCAGTGGTAAGGATGGTGCCTTGAAGTCCCAAGAAGGAGAGGGCTGCCCCCTCTCCTTGTTGTCCTTGAAAAGGACCATTTTTGGCTTCTTGAGGGAGCACCTTGTTTGAGGATTTGTTGATCATGCCTTGGCTGTTTTTCATGCTTATATTGTCACAATATAACATGGTTTTAAGTTGGTTTTGGTACATCATGCATTCTTAGCATACCTACCATGTAATGCCTTGTTGTTACCTTAACATGCATTAGGTCGTAAGCCCTTGTTTTAGCATGTTTTAGGCTTAGCTTTGTGAAGCTTTAATGCATGTTTTTGTATGCTTTAGCTCTATTTTAAGTTGCTTTAGTCATACTTGCCATGCATTGTATAGCCTCTTTGCATTGTTAGCTTGTGGACTTTGAAAATGAGAAGTGTTGAGCATGCGTTGCTTGAGCTATCTTAGTAGCTTGGCATAATTTATAGCATAATCTCAGTCCCTAAGACATGCTTGTATGCTTGACTTGGATGTCTCTTTGTTGCTTTGAAAGGTTGTGCCTTGTGCTCCATGTTTGGTCATTGTGCATGCTTTTGAATTCAAGTCATTTAGATGCCATCTAAGTGGTCTTTTGGGCTTTGTTTTATGTGCCAAAACTCTGTTTTTGGTCATTTAAGTCTTGCCATGTGTAGTCATATCAAGTGTAGTTCAATACTTCATTGGCTTGTCTTGAATGCTTGGGTCATTTGCCGCATGCTTAGCCTATCTTGTTTGCTTAGTTTGACACCATGTTCTTGCATGATTTTCAGAGCTTAGTGCATGCCATATGTCCATGATTGTTCCCTTTTAAGTGTGCTTAAAAGATGTCCTTTGATGCTTAAGTGTTTAGGCATTAACATGCACATGCGTGTATGTGTGTTTGGTCCAATCTTCTTAAGCTTTGGCCACTGTTTTGGACCTAATATAGGGCTGCCCAAATTAGTGTAAGACCATCCTCTCATGTTATTGCACATATGCCTTGCATATCATCACATGTTTGCTCCATTTCACCTTGTGTTGCATACCATGTGTAATTGCATTTTGTTGCATTGCTTGAGTTGCATGATATGTTGTTGCATGTTTAGATTGTAATACATTTGGCATGTACTCTCTTCTTTAGCCACTTAACATGTTGTTGCATGTTTGTGCATTGTCCATGTTCATGCTTGCATGCTTGCTCTCATGATCATATTGCACCTTAGCTTGCATGCCTAGGTTGTATGGCATCTAGCATACATGTCTTGTTCCTTGATCTAGTGATAGGAATTGGGCTTTGGTTTGTTGGTTTGCATTGCATTTGACATCAACATGCACAACTTGGTCTCTTGGGCCATCACGCATGGAAATGCGCGATTGATGGTCCGAGAACCAAGGAGCATGTCCCTTTGAGTCACTAACATGATAAGGGACATGATTGGTGCATATATGGCTTGAATTGCATTGCCATGCAAGGCTCTGTCCTCTGCTGCTGTCAAACAGGTTCTGCAGGAACTTCTTGCCGACCGACTGCACAGAGTGCCGACCGGCAATCAATTGGTGGCCGATGGATTGGTCAACAGCCGATGACTACATCCCACTGCCGGTGTCAATTCTACTCAGCCGGTGGTGTCTCCCAATGTCCAGGGAAGCAATTCAGAGACTTTGGCAGTCTTCAGAGGGGCAGAGCAGGGAAAACAGAGGCAGTCTATGTATGGCAGTGCACTTCCGAGCAGGACCCGAGCATGCATTGCATTGGGCACTCTTCCCGAGGCGGTTTACTGTTTTTCCCAGCCTAGTTAGTTTGTTAACTACTTAGGCAATTTGTAATAATTAATTTGTATTATTCTTTTGGTCCCTCTGGGTGAGGGCGAATCTGTAATAAGTGTGGGTGCGTATGTGTGCATGTCTTCCAATCCCCGCTTCTTTCTTCCCTTTTATTTACCCGCTTATAATGGTAGATTAGGGCATGTTTAAATTAGCATACCTTATGCTATGCATGCGTGCATCCATACATTAGTCTTACATGCACCGGGCTCGGTACATCATGCTAACTGCATTTGTACTTCAATTCCAAATTGAATACGTGCATCAATTGATTGCATTTCACATGTCATGTTTAGGTTAGCCGAGCCTACCCTAATTGCATCTTGTATGTGTTGCATTAGTCAATTTGACATGAACTAGGACCATGCATGTTTGCTAACTAGTTTATTGTTTTGGCACAGAGTACGATGTAAGTATTTTCATGCTTTAGCATACCGCATGCGTGCGAATGCTATCATGACAGCATGTTTACCATGAGGCTAGCTGCTTATGTGATAAACTGTTTGAATGCCTGTGGGTGAAGGTTGGATTATTTGAGTTGGAAAAATTCATTGAAATCCGTATTTTAGCCTACTTGCGAGTAGCAAAATCCAAAGTGTTTTTCAAGACAAACGGATATGCAATGCTTATTTCCAAATTAGGCAATCTAGTCTATACTTGTTTGCTGTGCGCATAACATAGTAATTCTAGGCTAATAACCGGAATAAGAACACATAAACGTTTTCAAAATCGGATATCACAGTTAGTAGAGGCCGGTCTTCGGACCGGGCGAGAGGGGGTGCTCATAGCTGACCTTCCCCAATCGTACCCAAGTTCCCGAGCCGAGGCAACTTTGGTGATGACGGACACGTGGCCTTAGGCAAACGAATCAGGGTTTCCTAAATTTTCCAAAAATAAAATATTTAGGTGGCGACTCTATATCTGGCAAAGCAGTCCATGTTTGGCACTTCTTTTAAAAAAATCTGTTTTCTCAAAACGATTTGCCGGATTTGGACTCTTTGGTTCAGATTTAGAACCGTGACAACTAAAGGGAGTCCGAACTGTAGAGTGAAGCCCAAGGGCGCGTCTACAGTTTCTGGCGACTCCGCTGGGGATTTTAGAGAGCTTGACTTGAACTCGTGATATCCTGTTTTGATTTCATTTATGTGTCTCTTTGCATTGCATGTGCATTGGTGCGCCTAGGACACTGTGTTGGCCATCTGCTATTCCTGAACGGTCTGCCGGAGGCTTGACTTTGTCAAAGCATGCCATAAGGCTGACCAGTTGCGGGCTCTGCCAGTATGGGAACACAAACCCCGGTTTTACCGGGGCACCCTTTTCGACCATTTGGCCTAGTGCATATTCGGAATCCGTAGTGACTATTCCAAATTAGGACAGGTCGCTTACCCGATGTTAGGTTGTTTGAAACCGCTGCGTGCGTAGTGAAACCCTAGCTCCTGACAAAATAGGACAGGGAAACCCTACCTCAACATAGGGGTGTATTGGCTCTCATTTATTTGCTATGTGCTTTTAGAGTGTATCTCTACAGGAACACACATATCAGTTTGAGAGATTGAGTATCAAGCCCGAAGGCATCAGTATCAGTTTGTGAGAATCAGTTATGTCTGTGGATATCCGATTCAGTGTTTTGTGAGACAGTGATTTCTGGGAAACAGTGATCAGTAGTAGAGTACAGTTGTTCGGCTGCACCTGTGTTTGATCCGCTTTGGGCTGAAATGCTACTTGTTTTTCCTTTCGGGGGGGGGTTCAGAGAGTTCCAGAATAGTCAGTATTCCCCCTTTGCCGAGGCAAGATCTACGATGACGCAGAATTCAGAAGAGATCGTGGTTATGACAGCCGCGTTGGACCAAGGAATCACTCTACAAAGTGAGACTAATATTGATATGCCGCATCCGCCTAGGTCGCCTGCTGCACACCCGGTTTGGACCCCTCAGCTATATCAGGCTCGCGAGCCTACTACATTTGAACTGATGGGGATGATAGGTGATCTCTAGAGGTCCGTGGCGGATCTCGCCTATGGGATGTCCGCTTCGCCATCAGCCGCACCATGTACCGGAAGTTTTACGCCCCAGGAGCCCCCGCTGTTGGGACGGATTGTGATTGAACTTAGCCAACCGGAGATGGCCTCCAATTATGGCAATGACATGTCAACGTCAACCCAAACCCTTGATCAGGCTGAGGCCAAAGGAAAAGACAAAATGAAGGCAGATGCCGATCCTATCGAACAACTGCTGTGGGCAGTCGAGGCTTTGAAAGCCGCGGGGATGAACAAGCAATAGGTATCTGCAGCTGTGACAAAAGCTGTGAAGGATACTTTCTTCACCCCACCTGAGGGTTGTTCAAGTCAGTCAGAAAGCCGGGATAGGCCCCGTCATGCCAGAACAGCTTCTCCCGTTCCCAACCCCGTACCCGGGAAGGATAAGAAATCCAAGGCGGCACCTGCCGACCCGTTCGCTAGTGCGTCTAGCAAGAGTGCTCAATCTTCAAAGTACCTGCCCCGAGGGCGCAGGGTCTTCCACGCTCTTTACATGCCATTGTCCAAGGCACTTCAAATCCTTGCCGAGAGAGGGCATCTTAAGCCCCTGGAGCCTCGGCCTCTCCCGAAGAATCCTCCCTACACATGATGATGCTGCTCAGTACTGTGCGTACCACCAGCAGACAGGCCATGCTACCGATAATTGCTTCCGCCTCCGTCATGAGGTATAGGATTTGATTGACAACGAGGTCATCCTCCCGCCCACTTCAGCCAAGTCCGTTACTACACAGCTGTTGGATTTTGAGGATACTGATACTGCGAGTATGTAATCGGAGGGTGAACCGCCTGCGGGCAGTGCCTGGTGCATTTTGGATGTGGCGTCTGGCACGCATTTTTTTGAACATCTGCGAATACTAATTTTGTAAATTCTGGCTTGGGTGTCGAGTCAGTCTTTTGTTTTGTTTTGAGTCTGTCTCATTGTCTTGAGTTAGTCCTTTTGCTTATGGGTCTGTCTTGTTGTAGCGAGTCAACCCCCCTCCTTTTGTATAGGATGTCAGGTGATTCCGGGGTTGTTACCTCGAACACCGTTTTGTCTTGTAATTACCCGTTTTTGGTTTTTGAGTCTGTCTCTGCCGAGGGGCCAGTTATACCAACAAATCTGAATGAAACAGCTGTGGCTATCTCATTTTTATGCTTGCTTCCAGGATGAGTCAGTTGTGCCAGAGGATGTGAATGGAACGACAGTACGTTCTACCTGCTCTTTTGTACCCTGAAAATTATTACAATGACCTAAGTCTTTTCAAAAACCTTTTTTTTAGACACTGCGGTGATAAAAACGAAGAGGAAGGAATTTCTCGGGTTTTGCAAATCTTGATCATTTTGAGAGAAGGAGAGGCATGCTAAGCGATTTTATGAATGAAATTATGCTTGTTAGCGTGAGTACTGAGAAGGACCCTGGCTTGATCCAGACTGGTTTCACACTATCTTCTGCGCGAGCGATTTGTCGCTTTCTTAAAAACTTTCAAAAATAAAATGTTTTGCGCGGTCCTGTGAAGACTTGTGTGGAATTGTTCTCGAGATTGTGCAGCCGAGGATCGCTCTCAATCTCAAGATTCAACCTATCTGTTGCGAACCTGGAATCCGTTCAAAACGTTCCACAGTTAACTGCCATGAAAGGCCTGTGCGGCCCGATTTGGAGCAACCCTCGAGCAAGAGGTACCAAATTCAGATCAAGAAGATTAGATCTCACCGGCAGAGGCTTGTGAAGCGACCATGATGGATTCTCCTGCAAATCAACACAGTAGTCACTCTCCTAGATACAGAGGGCTTCAATTTCAAAACCATTTGGCATGGACTTGTTACACTTTTACCCTTTGAGAGGCTCGCTGGGCCGAAAACCCGGAAGGGTGACCCAGGCAAAAGTTAGAGCAAGAAAAGAAAAGAGAAGAAAAAAGAAAAAAAAGAAACAAATGCAAAAAAAAAAAAAGGGAGAAAAAAGAAAAAAAAAAGAAGGAATGAAGAGAAAAAAAGAAAAGAAGCTCGCAAGGTCGAAAACCTGCAACAGGCGCCTTGGCAAAAGTTAGAGCCTAAAAAGTGAAGGTTAAAATACCCGAGTGTACCTTAACCGGAACTACGTAAGGCTTGATTCCCATGTTTGGGATACGTAGGCAACTTCATCTTGAAGTCCAGCCCCCAGCGCTTTCATAGCACCCCAGTCCATGTAATGGTTTTTGATCATCCTTACTTCCTTTGCATCCGACAATTCGGTTATAACAACCGTGAACTACGTAGGCTTGATTCCCATGTTTGGGATACGTAGGCAACTTCATCCTGAAGTCCAGCCACCATTGCTCTTACAGTGACTGTGTCCATATATTGGTTCAGACCATCGTCTTCGGAGTTCAGTCGTCATTGATAAAAGCAGTTTACAGCATGCTACGGCACCATCCAGACATGGGGCAACTTTCCGTTGCCGCAAGTTACCATCCAAACCAGGGGCAACTTTCCGTTGCCATGTACCCCCTTTAAGCAAGGGGCAATTTTCTATTGCCTCCGATCCAAGGTTGCGCATCTCGAGGGTAAGTTCCGTGCTCGTCGAGCATTGACTGTTTGCAAAAAAAATAGTTTTTGAAAATTTTTACTAAAGTTGACTATTTTTTCGAAAACTATTTTATTTCTCCAAAACCGAACCATTTTCTTGGACCCAAAAAGGGAAAATTTTCAGTGCTCGCAGCCTGACTTGCATGATTTTCAAATCAAAAATCAAACAAGCGTGTTAATCCGACTCGCATTTTGGTCAAAACTATTTTAGAAAAGGAAAAAATGATCAAAGTAACGAACTAGGGGCGCAATTGAGTCAGGTATTCTGTCTTTCCCCCACCGTCAACATACTTGCCAGAAGGGCACTCTATCCACCGGGAGAAATAGCCGCGAGCTAACGGTGTTGGGCACGAACCCGCTACTTCCTATTCATCCATCAATCACCCTGGGGAGGGATGAAAAATGAGAGAATAAAGAATAGAGAGGTGTAAGTGGAGAGAGAAGTGAGCGAGAGGGTTTTGAGAGAAAAATCGAGCCTGAGGGTCGAGCGACGTGAGAATCACAAATCAGAAAGGGTGGGAACAAAACCCAGGGAAACTGGCTCCTCGTGATCTGAGGTCTCTCATTCTTGTAAACGCGTCCGTGAGTCGTGTCTTTTGCTTTGCTTTGTCGCAACTGTTGTCTTGAGTCTTTTCCGGGCGTGCCTCGTTGTGTTTGGGTCGTGTACCTGTTGTTTGAGTCTTTCCCGCTGTGTTCAGTTGCAGGCTTGATACCCCAGTTGCAGAACCCTTCTTCAAAAGTTAAAATCGTTTATGCTCAGAGTGCTGTGCCATTCTCTACATTTTATGTGAAGCAAAAGAAGAAAAGGGAAAATTTGGGGCATCTGAGTGTGTTTCAACTTCAACCGTTTCTGCTTTCGTAGTCCGTCTTGTCAGATTGGGCTGTTTGTTCAGGGTTTGCTGTGTGCAGAATGAACCAAGTATTGTGTTGTGGGCTGTATGCAGACTAATCCCCAACAGAGTATGGGCTGTGTGTTGAGGTTAAGCAGTGGTTTGCTTGGGTTGTTTTGCTATTTGCTGGATGGTTATCTGATTATTACAGTACAAGTGCTCAATTTACAAGTGCTCAATTTTCAGACAACAGATCAATTTCATTTACATTGAGATGTAATATGATATGATGTAATGCGATGCAATGCTTGAGATATACAAATGTAACACTTTTTTAGACAAAAAGTTTGTTTCATTTCATCATCTTTTCAAATACATAGTTTTGAAGAAAACAAAAACCCGCCTGCGGCGGTACAATATACTGGGGCTACCAACTAAAAAAGAAGAAAAAGAAAAAGTACAAAAAAGAGAGAAGAAAGCAGCAAAAGTCTGTATCAACATCAAGAGGTCTCAGGTCTGGGAGTCTGTCCTCGCCCTCTTCCTGGACAAAGGTCCAGGAGCATCGTCGTCGGCACCATCATCTGAACCTGAGTCTGAACTGTCTCCGGTCTCCTCCTCAGATGATCCCGCCTCTGCCTCTGCCTCTGCCTCTGCCTCGGACTCGAACTCGGACTCATCATCCTCATCATCAGGAATCGGTGCCCGAGAGCTACTCCCGACATGAGCACGCCCCGCCTTAGCACGGGAATGTCCAGCATCTCCACGCCCTCCTCGAGCAGGAATAGAGGGCCCACCTGGAGCACCACCCACCGGAGGGATCTGGAAAGGAGGCTGAAAAGCATAAAAGGCAAATGCATCAGTATGCCGTGAGCAGTGAATTAGTGCAGAATACAGTGTATGAGTACAGTATATGTATGCCGTGAGCAGTGTATCGATGCAGAATGCAGTGTATAAGTACAATGTGTGAATACACTGTATGAATGCTATGAACAGTTTATCAGGTGTTGCGTTGTGTGTCAGATTATGTGAAGCAGTTTATGTATGCTTTGAGGCTGTGGTCAGAAAGAACATACCGGGATACTGTAAAGGGCCAGGAGGTTGAAAGTCCGCTGTAGCATCTCCATCATGGAGGCATTCAGCTCCAATGACTGCCGGATGTACTCGGAGGACGCCTGCAAAAAAACATCAGATGCATCAGTATTCTGCGGAATATCAAATAAACTGAAATGAAATAACAGTACAAAATACGAAATGAAGTAACACATACCGGAGGCAAGTCAGGGACACCGACCAACTCGTGATCAGCCGGAGGAGGGGTAAAGGGGATCTGGTAGGTCGCCCCACCCTGCCCTCTGTATGTCAGTGAAGTGGGCAGAGCAGGCCAGTCGGTCCCCCGCCCTCTATGAACTCCGCCCCTGCCGCGGACTCGAGCCCTCCTCGATGCCCCTGCTCCAGCTGCCGGCGCTGCTGGCCTCTCCCTCTCAGCTCGGCGACCACCGCCCAAGGGTCGCATAATGTGGGTCCGGACGTACTCGGCACAGTCGCCCTCGTCTCTGTGACGCTCCGCGCCCCAGCCAACGGTATACTCTCTCAGGTGCGCGAGGGAAAGCCTCTCTGTATGCCTCATGTGTGTATGAGGCAGACCCGGAACTATCTGCTCCGGTAAACCCAGGGTCTGACGCAAGAAGCGCTCCCCCAGGTACCAAGCCCGACAGACCGGACCCTCCAACAGAATCCGACGACGGGCAGTCTCCTTTGCGCCCCCAAGGGCGCGTCTACACTTAGTTTTGTTCAGGTTATGATGGCTTTTGTTGCACATTAGGTTCATATGTAAATTTTAGGTTGTGAACTTTTGCCTATATCTATATGACTTGGACTGTATATACATGTACTGCGTATGTGACATTTGTATATATGATGTAATGTTTAAGATCCTGGCATTTAAGCACTGCTCAATGGACGTTCTGTTATTATTTTTGGTATCTGCTTCCACTTAAGGCCCCGTATTTGAATAAATATTATTTTGAAATTTTGTTTTGAGGCCTAAGTATAGGTCGATCATGGACCAAACTTTTAGGGGCAGGTTTAGGTCATGACAGATACACAAATCAAATATAAAAAAGAAAAAGAAAAAAAAAAAGAAACATAAATCAAACGGCAATGAAATGATCCGGATGGCTTGGTGCACATACATTTATGTGTTGAGACACCATATAAACATCTAGTAATGGAAGTGGGTTGTCTTTTGTGGACCCAGAGGATTCATCTTCAAACTAGTTTGGAATCTGTGTCCCAAGAACAAGATCAGTATTGTGGGGAAGTGGTTTGGAAATACTCTTCAGATCCTGGGAGACACTAGTGATTCTCAGCTAGTCACCTGAAAAGGAAAACACTCCGGTCGGGGGTGCCGGAATTAGCACTCCGACGGGCAAGTTAGTTTCTGCACTCGAGATAGCTTGTATTCTAAGTTAAGCGAAATGATTCGCACATACCTTTCTAAGTCTGTAGTTCTTGTATTTATACTCATTTTTTCTGGGCCTCGGGGCCAGGGCCTACTTTTTACTCATTGTCTTTTCTTTTATTCGGCTCCATGGGTCTACGCTTACTCGGCCCATCTATTGTATTCGGCCTCCTAATTGTGCAGGATACAGCCGAATAGTATCTGTCTTCTAAAGTGCGCACCTTCCGATTTTACCATTTATTCGACTCCCACAATTGCCCCCCAAGCACTTCACCAGCGACAGTTGGCTGGAGTGTTTGGTTTTGAACTCGAAAAGTCAGAGCCGAAATTCGGCGGTTGACCTTATCCTCACGGGTATCTGAGCGCACTCCTTTCGGCTGTCGTTACGACTTCCTGCCCCGTCGTACACTTCTATTTATTGCGATTTAAAATTTTTGACGTCCTTTCAAATACGTATTTTGTGACGCTCGTCGCTAGATTGACCTTCGAATCGTTTCAACAGCTTTCTTTTCTTCGTTATCCTCTTCATTCCTCGTAAGTTCTCTCCTTCTTTGCTCTGAAACTCTTTCTACTTTATTTCTGTCTTGACTTATTTCTATAAACTATAAGGAATGGTGAAACATTTAAAAGATCTCCTCTCGTCGGATCGAATCTCTGGCTTTCAACGCCATTTCTCCATTCCTGATGATATTCGTCTGTCGTTTGTGGCAGACGACACCCTTGATATGGAGAGGGACGATGAAACCACGATTGTCTTCCCTCTCTTATCAATCGCAGAGAGTGGAGTCCGTTTCCCTCTTCACCCGCTCCTTAGGGCTGTGCTTTGCCATTGGGGTTTAATCCCTTCCCAACCCAATGTCAATTTTTTTAGAATCATAATGGGAGTTATAGAGCTAAACTGTCGCCTTGGGATAAATCTTGGCATTCCTGCCATCTGGCACTATTATGCCTTGGCTAAGTTTTCTGGTCGGCATGGGCGTTACTTCTTTAGGGCTAAGGACACCGACCATCAGTTAGTCACTATGCTTTCCAGTTCTGGGAAGCGAGTTGACGATGTCATGGTCGTCGTCCAAGGTAACTGGGAATTCGACGAAGGAGAGGATCGCGTCGATCCTATTCCTAGACGGAGGGGCGAGCCAGGTGGCCGACTACCTTCTTGTTGCTATTATTTGTTCATTTTTGTTGTACTTGTAAAGCTTCTTCTTTAAAAACTTACGGTTTGGCTTATGTAGGGAATGATTTGAAGAAAGTCCTGACTTCAACCGACGACGCCGTTCTTTCGGATATCAAAGTCGCGCTTAAATATTTCATCCGTCGAAGTCTTCAGAAACAGGGGAGGACGGCCCATGTTCTGCTTCGCTACGAGCCGACGTATACGACCTTCTCGACGGCGGAAAATATCCCAGTTCCAAAGGGTAAAGACTCTCTCATCGCCCTTATTTTGTCCGATTTTAAAAACTTGAGGCAGGTTAGTTTTCAGGAGTCTGATTCGGAGCGGGCGGAAGTAGATGAGGTTGCCAAATCAGAGCAGTCCGAAGCGGATCTTGACGAGGTATTGAAGTCAGCTTCTGAGGAAGCCGAACCTAATTCAGCCGATCTTCCGTCTACTTCGGGCAGAGGGGATCTTTCATTCGAGGGCATTTTTAACGGCTTAGAAGACCTTCCCGACGCAAGCCCCGCAGACATGGCTGGGTTAAGCCTCACAAAACTTGCCAAGAAGGCGAATGTGGAAAGGATGGCCGCACAGCATAGCTGCGTCCGTATCATTGCCGACTGACAAGGCAGCTTTCCAGGCAGAACCAGATCTGGTTGTGGCAGCATTAGCCGCCCAATCGGCACTTTTGGTACATATTCGGACTTTTCTTCACGTTATGTAGATACTGTTTTGGTTTTAACTTCTTGTTTTGCAGACCGTCGGAAGGATAGCCGATATGGGCCGTCACCATCTCGAGGCCGTCGAATAGATTGGCCGTTTACAAATGGAAGTTGAGGGCCAGAGGAGAAGGGCCGAAGTTTGAGGGTCGACAGTGAGTGTGAGAGGTGAGCGAAGGCGAGCCGAGCAAGAGCGAGGGAGGTGGAAAGAGCTCGTAGCACGGATCAACTGAGATCGGATGTCGAGAAGAGGGCAGACGTGAGCGAAGACGCACTCAAATTGGCCCAGGAGGCGGTCTCCAACTCGGAGGCTGAGTTGGTAGAAATGAAGAAGGCAAAGGAAACAGCCGAAGCGGAAGCTTCCAAGGTGTTCGAGGCCGGGAAAAGTGCTGGACTTGCCGAATACTTGGATGAAGTCCCCAAATTTGAAAATCGGGGATTCAAACACGGCTGGCTCAAAGCCCTTGCTGCTGCTGATGTGTCGTTGACTACGCCAATACCATACGAGCAAGTGGATGTTGAGCCACTGGAGTCTGATTCTGAGGAGTAATCTGGGCGACTGTCTTAGATTTTTACTAGGCATTTTCATGTATTGCTGCACTCACAGTTACTTGCTAGGCATTTTCATGCGGACTTGTAGCTTGTTTAGTAATTTCGTATGTAAATTTTGTTGTGCCCAACTTGCTAATGAAAATTTTGCTGATGAATGGTATTGCTTTCAATTATAGTTCAATCGGTTTAATTTAGGTACTTGATCCGATTAGATTAATAAATCTGCCCTTGCCCCAGCCAGGGCACGAGCTTTAGAAGCCGAATGGGGCTAGGTCGTGGGCTGGCTGAGGCACTTATCGATCAGCGCTTGGGGTTGAACCCTTGGCTGATCAGATTAACGAATCCGCCCTTGCCCCAGCCAGGGCGCGAGCTTCAGAAGCCGAATGGGGCTAGGTCGTGGGCTGGCTGAGGCACTTATCGATCAGTGCTTGGGTTTGAAAACATGGCCGATCATATTAATAAATCTGCCCTTACCCTAGCTAGGGCGCGAGCTTCAGAAGCCAAATGGGGCTAGGTCGTGGGCTGGCTGAGGCACTTATCGATCAGCGCTTGGGCTTGAACCCTTGGCCGATCAGATTAACGAATCTGCCCTTGCCCCAGCTAGGGCACGAGCTTCAGAAGCTGAATGGGGCTAGGTCGTGGGCTAGCTGGGGCACTTATTGATCGGCGCTTGGGCATGAACGCTTGGCCGATCAGATTAATAAATCTGCCCTTCCCCCAGCCAAGGTGCGAGCTTCAAAAGCCGAATGGGGCTAGGTCGTGGGCTGGCTGAGGCACTTCTCGAACGGCGCTTGGGCTTGAACCTTTGGCCGATCAGATTAACGAATCAGCCCTTGCCCCAGCCAGGGCACGAGCTTCAGAAGTCGAATAGGGCTAGGTCGTGGGTTGGCTGGGGCACTTATGGATCCGCTCTTGGGCATGAACGCTTGGCCGATCATATTAATAAATCTGCCTTTGCCCCAGCCAGGGCGCGAGCGTCTGAAGCCGAATGGGGCTAGGTCGTGGGTTGGCTGGGGCACTTATTGATTGGCGCTTGGGCATGAACGCTTGGCCGATCAGATTAATAAATCTACCCTTGCCCCAGCCAGGGCGCGAGCTTCAGAAGCTGAATGGGGCTAATTGTCATCCGACTTTTGGCTTTTGGAATTACTGGCATCGCCTCGAGGGAGTTGCATACATTCAAGGATTAATGGGGTGAGTTCACGCCAGAGACTCCACTTATTTCCTTTCAGACTTAATTGAAACTGAATTAGGAGAAGTGTAGATGCCAAACAGACTGTTCTTGAACAACAAAGGGGAGAGACGAAGATTGGTTGAATTAGACGCCGCAATGAATCTCAATAGCGAGCCTATGCGAATGGAAGGACGAACGTCCAAGGATCGGGAAAAATAATAGCCCCCTAATCGTCGAAGCAGATCGCCTCGAAAGGACAGACAGCAACGAGGAAGTTCCCCGCGCCTGCAACCGAGAATCGACCCTGATGCGACGCCACGACCGTTGAGTTTTGCGGTATTCATGGGGAATAGACCGATGACGGAGGCGGACTCCATCATTAAAGACCCAGGTGTGGCAGTTGAGTTCGCTCGACATATATTTCCACCGGAAGTCCAGCAATCGATGGTCGGACGTCGAGATTTCAAAGTATTATGGGAAGGCATATATGGGGCGGTGAAAAGACTATATACTGCTTACGAAGTCGGCATGCGTCTGCGCGACGCGCGATGGGAGATTGAGAAAAAAGATGAGTGGAATCGCAGCTTGGAGGTTCGCGCGAAGAAGGCTGAGCGTGAGCTTCGGGAGCTTAGGGATGCTCAAACGACCGAGCGGCTAAAGGCCGGTCAGTCTAAGTTGGTCGTGGAGGAGAGAGTGAGGCATCGGGCCTCGGGTTATGAAAAGGGATTTCATGACGGCCTGAAAGTTGGGATAGAGAAGACCAGACAAGACCTCGCCGAGGAGGTCTGCCGATATGAAAATCGTGGATTCAAGCATGGTTGGATCAAGGCCCTTCAAACCGAGGAAGCTCTCGGAGCAGCGGGCATTGATTCGGCTTCGCCACTATACCATCGTCATCATCTCCCCTATTCCGACTTCGAAATTGAGAAGAGCGACGATGAGGGTACCGAACAGAAATAGACTTTGCAACGCGCGAACGCAGACTGCGTGCCAAATTATGTTATTAAATTTGAATAAAATGTTTTATTTTCAATGTTGGTATTTCATTTTGAATTGTTATGTGCTTAATTAAGCGTCTCGTTTCAACTATTGAGAAGTTTTGCGCTTCGTGGTATAAACGTTTAAACATACAATGTCCGGCCCAAATTAAGAGCAATTTTCATTAAATATTTATTCGATCCAGGCGTGGGTGGATGAGGCTCTGGATACAGAGAATTAATTGGCCCTAAGGTGTCTTTATTTGGCCGATCGTGACAACCACGAGGGGCTTCGAATCTGGAGTCTTAATCGGCCCTAAGGTGTCATCCACCAGAGGGGCTCCGAATCCGAAGTCTTAATCAGCCTTAAGGTGTCTTCCACGAGAGGGGCTCCGAATCCAGAATCTTTATTTGGCCAATCGTGACATCTATTAAGGGCGCTTAGAATCCGGATGCCTAATCGGCCCTAAGGTGTCATGCACCAGAGGGGCTCCAAATCCGGAGTCTTTACTTGGCCAATTGTGATATCCACGAAGGGCGCTCCGAATCCGGAGGCTTAATCGGCCCTAAGGTGTCATGCACTAGAGGGGCTCCGAATCTGGAGTCTTTACTTGGCCAATCGTGATATCCACGAAGGGCGCTCCAAATCCGGAGGCTTAATCGGCCCTAAGGTTTCATACACCAGAGGGGCTCCGAATACGGAGTCTTTACTTGGCCAATCGTGATATCCACGAAAGGCGCTCCGAATCCGGAGGCTTAATCGGCCCTAAGGTGTCATGCACCAGAGGGGCTCCGAATCCGGAGTCTTTACTTAGCCAATCGTGATATCCACAAAGGGCGCTCCGAATCCAGAGGCTTAATCGGCCCTAAGGTGTCATGCACCAGAGGGGCTCCGAATCCGGAGTCTTGGCCAATCGTGACATCCACGAAGGGCGCCCCGAATCCGAAGGCTTAATCGGCCCTAAAGGGCTTGGAGCTGAATTGCGTGAAAAAATAAGAAACTTTGCATTGCAATAGTGGAGTAAGTACAAGTATCAAGCCCACAATTCGGGTCAATGATAGAATTTACGTAAATGCGTTGAATTCCAAGGCCGTGGCAGGCTCTTTCCTGACATGTCTGAGAGCCGATATGCCCTGTTCCTGTGATGGAATCTATCTGATAGGGGCCGTCCCAGTTTGGACCTAATTCCCATCGGCCGGTCTCCTGTCGGCTGGAAGTACCTTCTTCAGGACCAACTCTCCTGGTGTGTAGCGGCGCAGCTGAACGCATTGATTATACGACTTAGCAAGTTGCTGCTGATACCGTGCCATGGACGCAAGGGTGCGCTCTCTTCGTTCTTCGATTAGAATCAGGTCCAGAGCAAGCGTCATGTCGTTTCGGCCCGTATCAAAAACTTACGATTTCAAGGTTAGGTGGCCGATTTCTAGGGGTAAGATCGCTTGAGTCCCGATGCATAATGCAAATGGCGTTTCTCCAGTGGATCTCCTCGGCGCAGTACAATGAGCCGACAATACACTCAGCAATTCTTCGACCCATTTGCCTTTAGCTTTCTCCAGCCTCTTTTTGATGCCGTCCAAAATGGATTTGTTAGAGGCTTCGGCTTGACCATTGCTCTGGGGATAAGCCAGCGTAGAAAAGTAAGGCCGAATACCATATTTGTTGCATAGTTCTCGGTATACGCCAAAATCGAACTGGGTGCCATTGTCTAAGATAAGAGCCCTTGGAATGCCGAATCGTGTTATGATGTTTCTCCATACAAAGCGTTTAATATCAGCATCTCGTATATGTGTTAATGCCTTCGCTTCGACCCATTTTGTGAAGTAATCTGTCGCGATGATTAAGAATCGCTTGTTCCCTGGGGCCCTCGGCAATGGTCCTACGATATCAAGTCCCCACTAAGCAAATGGCCAGGGACTGGTGATAGAGTTCAACTCCTCAGCAGGCAGATGGGTTAATGGGGAAAACTTTTGGCACTGTTCACATTTTTTCACATAACACTCCGCGTCAGCTCTCATTGTCGGCCAATAATACCCCTGTGTTATAGCTCGATGGGCCAATGACCGTCCGCCAGAATGGGCACCACAACTGCCCTCATGTATCTCAGACAGAAGTTCCTCGACTTTGTCCGAGTGCACGCATTCCAAATATGGACCAGAGAGGGACTTTTTATAAAGCCCTCCTTGCGGATCCAGTTAGTATCGCAGGGCTTTGTTTCGCAGCTTATGTGCTTCTTTTTTTTCCTCTGGGAGTTGTTCAGAAGAGAGGAATGCAGCAATGGGGTCCATCCAGCTTGGTGCAGATTCTATAACGTTGACCTGGATTTCGTCCGGGGGGCCAATACTCAGCTCCGGGATGAAACCTACTTTGATGGTCCGGTTGATCTCTGAGTTGATGGCGGAGGCTAGGCAAGCCAGGACATCTGCGTGTGTGTTCTAGTCGCGTGTTATTTGGTTCAGTTCATGATGGTCAAATTTTGCCAGCAAGGAGTTGGCCATTTTCATGTAGGCCGCCATACGGTCGTTTCTTGCCGCGTACTCCCCCCTTTAGCTAATTGATTACCAATTTTGAATCACAAAACACAAGCAAACGCCAAGCACCGAGGAGATGCGCATTCCGCAGACCGGCTAGAAGGGCTTTGTATTCGGCTTCGTTATTTGATGCTTCGAAGCCAAGTTTGACGACCTGCTCAATTATTGCGCCGTCTGGAGACATGATTACAACTCCGGCACCACTGCCACGCTGGTTGGACGATCCATCACAATACAACTGCCAAATGTCCCCAGCATAAATTCTCCAGTTCAGCTTTGGTCGAACTTTATCAGGCTTTGGTCGAACTTCATCAGGTTTGAGGTCGGCGACACCGCCGGTAAATTCAGCGACAAAGTCGGCCAACACCTGCCCCTTTATTGCGGTTTTGGGTAAAAACTGAATGTCGTACTGGTTGAGTTTAAGAGCCCATTTTGAAACACGTCCTGATGCTTCTGCACTCCGTAGAACTGATCGGAGGGGATAGTCTGTTAGTACCCCAATGCTATGTCCCTGGAAGTAATGCATCAGTTTTCTTGCCACCATGACTAGGGCTAGGATGAGTTTTTCCAGCGGAAAGTAGTGTGTTTTGGCGTCAACCATTGCCTTGCTCACATAATACACTAGCCGTTGCTCCCCTAGCTCCTCCTTTAACAGTACGACACTAACAGCCCTATCGGAAACTGCCAGATACAGAATGAGCGAGACACCAGCAGCGGGTGTTGTCAAGAGTGGTACTGAGAGGAGGTAGGTCTTGAGTCCGCTGAAAGTGGTTTCGCATTCGGCGGACCATTTAAAAGCCTTGCCCTGCCGTAGTGTCTGAAAGAATTGTCGGCAGCGATCTGTAGATCGGCTGATGAACCTGTTGAGTGCAACAGCCATCCCTATCAACTTTTGGACCTCTTTTACTGAATGGGGGGAGCCGAGTTCCAAGATTGCTGTGACTTGCCTTGGGTTGGCTTCGATTCCTCGGTGGTTGACGATGTAACCCAAGAACTTGCCAGAGTCGATTCCGAACGCACATTTGGAAGCATTCAGTTTCATTCTGTATTTGCGTAGGATGCTGAATGTCTTTTCTAGATCGGCTATATGGTTCTGTTCTTCTTTGGACTTGACTACCATGTCGTCAATGTATACTTCCATAGTGTGGCCGAGTTGCTCTTTGAACATGGCGATGACCAGTCTTTGGTAGGTTGCCTCTGCATTCTTCATCCCAAAAGGCATAACTTTGTAGCAGTAGGTTCCTCTTGGGGTGAGGAATGCAGTTTTGTCCTGGTCGTCTGGATGCATGACGATTTGATGGTAGCCTCTGTAAGCATCGAGAAAGCTCATGTGTTGATGGTGTGCCGTTACATCTACAAGTTGGTCGATTCTGGGTAGGGGAAAACAGTCTTTGGGGCAAGCTTTATTCAGATCCGTGAAATCGATGCACACTCACTAGGTCCCATTTTTATTCTTCACCACCACTATATTAGAGAGCCACGTAGGGTGGGTGACCTCTCGAATTGCCCCGGCATCAAGCAGTCTGTCAACCTCTTCAACAACGGTGGCAGTGTGCTCTGCGGCTGACCACCGGCCTTTCTGAATGACTGGCTTGCACTTGGGGTCGACATTCAGATGGTACTGTGAAACTGATGGGTCTATACCCGGCATCTCGTACGGAGTCCACGCAAAGACATCGAGATTGCTGAGCAGGAAAGAGATCAGCTGCTGTCTGTCGGCCTGATTCAGAGAGGCGCCGACCATGAAGAACTTTTCTGGGCTTCCATCGATGTCAACTTGGTCTAAATCTTCCGTGGCGTTTTCATTTGGGAGCCACCCAACGTCGTCGAGGATCTCTCGATTCGGCACCTCAATGGAGTTCACTTGCAGCCCCTTTGGCATTTTGGCGGCAAGGAGATAACATGCTTGTGTCGATTTCTGGGAGCCGCGAATTTGCTCAATACCGTGTTCTGTCGGGAAATGTAGCAGTTGATGATAGGTGCTTGGCACGGCTTGCATGGTATGCAACCAGGAGCGACGCATGATGAGATTGTAAGGCGATGGCAGCTTGACGACCAGGAATTCCACATCCACTGTTCTGGAACCTGCTCTGACGGGTAGGCTGATCTTCCCCAGCGGGTACTCTGGATTGGCATTGAAGCCGAATAGTGGATAAGGAGCCGGAGTCAAGTCTGACTTGTTGAATCTGAGTTTGATGAAGGTTTTATAATACATAACCTCCGAAGTACTTCCCTAGTCTATGAGAACGCGTTCAACGGTAAATCGATTTACGCGTAGTTCAACGACCAATGGATCAATGTGGGGGAGTGTTACGCCGATCAGATCAGAGTCGTCGAGGGTGATACTCGGCGATTCTCGGAGCCGCTTTTTTGACGTGAGTTGCTGTTGGGGGCGTGGATGTGATTGGATTGCATCCACGGCCGGGGTTGTTGGCAGGCTGTATATCACGTGGATGATGCTAAGCGGAGGTGAATCCTTTCGAAGAGCGGTTGTTTTGATCGCATTCCTCCTGACGTATTGCTGGAGACAACCGTCCTGTGCCGACTCCTCAAGGTGATCCTTCGAGGTATAGCAACTGTCAGTGTCTTATTGTCGGGCTCGAGACTGTCGACCACTTGCCCTCGGGGGTCGTTCCAGATCTTGGCGCATTGTTTGTTTGGACTTTGTTATTTCCAAGGCTAGATTGCGACGTTCTCAGCAGTAACGTTGTCCAACCTTAGTTTATTTTGCCTTGCCTATCCCATGATTACTTGCATTGTCTCATCTGCTGAAGTTGTTGGGGAATCGAAGTTCAAGGCGCGTCTTGCGGCGATGGTTTCCTTTTCGAGCATATTTGCTGGAGTAAGGTCATCTCTTTGTGTGGTCTCGTCAGTGGCTATCGGAGGATCTTCAGGTACGCCCGCCATGGATGTATTTGAGTATTCCCACAAACGGCGCCAATTGTGGGGAAGTGGTTTGGAAATACTCTTCAGATCTTGGGAGACGCTAGTGATCCTCAGCTGGTCACCTGAAAAGGAAAACACTCCGATTGGGAGTGCCGGAATTAGCACTCCGACGGGCAAGTTAGTTTCTGCACTCGAGATAGCTTGTATTCTAAGTTAAGCGAAATGATTCTCACATACCTTTCTAAGTCTGTAGTTCCTATATTTATACTCATTTTTTCTGGGCCTCGGGGCCAGGGCCTACTTTTTACTCATTGTCCTTTCTTTTATTCGGCTCCATGGGTCTACGCTTACTCGGCCCATCTGTTGTATTCGGCCTCCTAATTGTGCAGGATACAGCCGAATAGTATCTGTCTTCTAAAGTGCCCACCTTCCGATTTTACCATTTATTTGGCTCCCACAAGTATGAATTTGATAAGAAAAATAAGGCAATTAGATTAAGATCAAGCCTTCAAAAAGAAAATTTATATTAGGCAGAGATCACGGTTCATGCATTGTTCGAATCCGTACTTTAAAAATGTACTTGAGCTGAAGCTATGCCAGAACTTAAGAAAGAAACTAGGGGTGGATGAAATAAAAAATAAAAACATTAATTAGTAAACTGATCAAGATCTAGAGTAGCAGACTTAGCTTGAACATCAGATACACCTGTAGGATGAAATAATGAATCATTTGGATCAACCACTCCTAGTGCCACAGGTTCATTCCATTTGTTGATAGTTGCCTGACTACCAACTTCGTTCATGTGCTCCTTCAATTGTAAGTAAAATGTGTTGTATGGTGCCACCTAATGAAAGTTTGTTAGAAGCATGAAGATAAATAAACAGAAAAGTTTATGATCAAAATGAACCAATTGCATCAAAAGATGGAAATCTTTAGCACTATAGATACAATTAAGAATGCATAAGACTACTTTTAGTTTTCAAAACTAAGAGTCTAAGAAGCACGAACATGGATATGGATGCGAATATGGACGCGAATATGGACATAAATGTGGACACGAGACACAATGATTTTAAAAAATAAATAAAGGCACGGACACGGTAATAAAATACGTTTTTGTATATTTTTATTAGCTATCTAGATTAATATTGCATCCACAAACAATCAATATTAACAAAAACTAACTCTAATTCTATATTTAAAAAATACAAAAGCACTTTTAAATTAACACTTATAGTTTATATATATATATATATATTTACAGATGATCTATTAAGTATTTAAATCTAAAAAATAAATAAATAAACATTCAACATCAATCAAAAGAACTAACAAAATGAGAGAAATGGAAACCTTGGATGTCCCTAGTGCATCTCCTGAAAATAAATTAATTTAAAAAGGGGGCACGCCATATGGTGTGTCCCATATATGTCCCCATGATGCCCACATGTCCCTACTATGTGTTGTACAAATTGTGTAATTAAAAGAAAACATACAGATTCATATTTAATAAATTAAATTACAGAACATGAAATCATGGGACTAAATTATGCAACTTGATGAACAGAAATACTCAACAAAATAAAATGGTAAAAGAAAGCAAACCGAAACCTGTGTGCTACCACAGTCTCCTTAAAACATATTTCCCACCTCATCGTGGGAAAGAAGCTTTGAAATTTGAAATATTAAAAAAAAAAGAGGAGGATTTTACTTTGAAAAATTATTTAAAAAAAAAAAAGAAGTTGTAACTTGATCATATGATTTTGAAATAAAATTGGACACTCTTATGGTAAAGAAATAAAATAATGGATAGACAATTGCTTGGGTTGATCATTCTGGTAGGAACCATTAGAAAATTCCTTAAAATTTTCTTGATTGGGCAACTATCACCTAATGGGTGATAATGATGATTATGAGGATCTGATGGTAAGCATTAAACAAAATTGACTGGCTCTATTCATCTATTAGCATGGTTGTTGCAAACATTGCTCTTAGAAATGGAAGTTTCCTAAGCTAAGTGGACCAGACTCTATTGTTTGTCTCGTACTCGGGGCATGGTTTATGGAAAATTGATATTTGCCTCACTCGAGTCATTGGAGAGGAAGACTCACAAGCCCAAATCCAGAACTCTTCACGATCTCAAGCCCGAAGCCTTGGAGATGCAAGTCTTGGAAATGGTCAATCTAGTCCATACATCTATGGATGCCTTGACCATGACTATAGAACCCTAATCCAAATCCAAAACGAGCTGTAAACCCATATGGACACATCACCACTGCTTGAATTGCGAAAGGACTTCAGTGATAGTGCTATAAAATGGCAAGGCAAAATCATGCAAACAATGACTGCGTAATTCCACCTGGGACCATGTCAAGACCCTAGTGAGAAGCCTTTTCATCCACCCCACATGTCATTATTCAGAGCCTTACACATCCTCAAGGACAAGGGGCATTTGAAACTCCTAGATCCTGAAACTCTATCAAACTCTCTACCAGCAAGTTATGATCCTACTCCATATTGTGATTTTTACTGACAAGTGGGCCACAAAATCGACCGATGTGTTCAACTCCATCATGAGAACTAGGATCTCATTGACAACAAGATCATAGCACCCCTACAAAAGCCAAACATAACCACCAACCCTTTGCCCGAACACAACAAAATCGACCCTCCACCCACCAATGTTAGTGCCATATAGACCACCCTAACCGCCTTTAACCTTAGCCAATACATCACATCATCCAACCTATCCAAACCAATAGCACTTATACCCGAAGAGATAGTGGTAGATCTCATTTAGAAGGAGGTACAAATAAATGAGCTGGACGCATACTAGACCTTCATGATGCAAACAAGCTCAATGTGGGACCTCGTGATGCAAACAAAAGTGTTAGTCATATGGGAAGATGAGCTAAATCAGCTAGGATTATAGAAGGGAGAGGAGGGCCTTGCCATGTTTAGCAAAGTCAGACCAATTGAAAAAATGTTGGCAAAAGAGCAAGAACAATCCACGGGGACATATGACCCCAACAAGTACATTGTACCCACTAGCGAGCCAAAGCTAGAAATGATGCTCCCCAATTCTTTAGACATAGACTTCTTAGATAATCTTTTGAGCCACCCCGATGATTTTGAAAGGCATCAATATGTTGAGAATCAAGAGTGGAAGCGATTTTGAGGAAAAAGAAAGTGATAGTGATAGCAAAACACCAAAAGATAGGGGGTGAACAGACAGAAAATCAAATGAAGGCTAAAAAATGAGAGTACCAAGAATTTGAGGAATACAAGGCAAGGAAGATCAAGGCAAGGATTGGAAAGGCATGGATAAGGAAGACGCATAAGCTATATGTACACGATGAGGTTGCCATATAGCATTGGTACGAAGCTAAAGAGGTTGAAATTCACTACACCTTCAAGTTCACAGCTATGTGGCGCTACATGAAGGCTCAGGAAAAGGAAAAGCAAACAAAAATTGACAAGGACTGGTTCATAGGGGCCTTGTTCGAGGAAGAAGAGTAAAAGGGGAATGAGAGAGCAAATCAAATGTGACATGGGCTAATGGCTTGAGTATTGAGACTAACCACTATACCTTGGAGGAACTTACAATCTGAGATGATGAGAATAATGAGCACGCAAAGGAGGTTGCCACTGGACACATAGTGGATGCAATGAGATGCCAAATTAATGAATCTACCTATTGTAAATTTGTTTTGCCCATGGAATCTGATAGTAATAAAATAAGTCAAGAGAGCTGAGTGAGTTAGAAATCTATCGGATTATGATGCGTCAGTCTTATTGGGATAGTCAAGTTGAGTCTTTTCTTCTTTTCTTTTTAATTTGTTTGTTTTATTTTTGAGTCGAAGTCGGATGTCAAGATTTCTCCCCACCCTCTATTTTTAACAATAATAAAGCTAGTGATTCTGGATACCTCACGGTGCCAAAGGTCGATTATTCTGAATCCAAAGATTTCTAAAGAAAAAAAAAAAGTGATATTTTTTTTTAAGCTTTGAAAAGATTTAATTGAATGAGAAAAGAAAAGATGAGCCAAACTTGGAATGAATGAAATAACATTAATAAACTTGAGTAATGAAGGAAAATCCTTCTCTGGTCTATGACAAATCCATACGGTCTTTTCGGAACATAAGGGCTTAGTCACCCTTTACAAAAAAAGAATTCAAAGAAGCATCTTTTCATAGTCCTATAAAGGTATGCCTAAAATTGATCCAAAGACCTTGCAATATGAAGGCTCTCTTAGATCCTAGAACCTAACTCATAGCCAGAGTGTCAAGCATTGATCAAACTAGAGCAATTTTCCATTCCCTAGCACAAAGTAAAGAGCGCCCTCCATCATAAGAAGTGAAAGAGCGAGGATGGCACCATTACAAGAATATGATTCAAGAAAGACGTTCAAATTAGGTAAAAGCTAAGCCACCATGATAGGGAAGAACCATTGGTACCAATAAGTCTGAAGGGGATGAAATTCACGTAATATATTGACCTTATGAGAGCTCGTTTGGTCGAGAACCCCAAAATAAATAAAAAAATAATAAAAAAAGGGGGAAAAAAAAGTGACCTACGAAAAATTTAGAGTAGAAAAAGGAAAAAAGAAAAAAAATGGGAGTAAAATTATGAAAGAAATAAAAGAAAGCTCACCATACCAAAAACTCAAAAAGAGCAATCTTAGCAAAAGTTAGAGCATAAAAGGAGAACATTAATACCCGAGTGAACCTGAGCCAGAACTACGAATGGCCTAATTCCCATCTTTGGGATACTTAGGCAACTTCACCCTGAAGTTTGGCCTTGTCTCATTCAGATTCTATCATCCATCAGCACCTGTCGGTACTTGAATGTCCAACCATCAGAAGAAAGGGTCTAGTAGTTGCGTCCATAAGATTGCCTGATTATTGAATTTGCCAAGATTGTTATTTGGATTGTTTTCAATAAGAAATTTGAGCGACTTGTGTTCTTTTCAACTAGACCAAGACACAATATATTTCAAAGTAAAAATGAATCAACCTCATTGCTCTATTTTATTGATAACAATTTTAAACATGACAAATGAAGGCAAACGCTAACTAATTCTCTTTCAATGAAAATCTTTAGAAACTAAAAACAAAGAAAAAAATAACAAAGGAAAAATGAATTTAGGATTTAAACTGGAGGCACTGTGAGTCAAGTAAAGGTCACTTGGTTTTCATCCTCTTTGATGATCTCTTCTCGTATGTCTCAACCCACCAGATCTCGCGCTCTAGCCACTCAACAAATGCATGTGATAGTCTATAACTGAAGCCTTTCTCGACAATCATGAGAACTTTGTTTTGCAAAGCCTTGGCATTTTTGTTCAAGTGAAAAGCTCGAAAAGCAAAGAAATGAGGGTATAAAGGAGAACCCAAATGAACCACTTGCTTATGTCCAAACTGCCGAAGAATCCAATGAGCAAAATAATGGACCATACGGGTTAGGCCGACAACCTCCACTTCTGGCAATAGGGGTATCTCTCAAGTCATGACAGGAAGTGTTAACCAAAAGGAATGCCAAGCTATGCCTTTGTGAGTTCGGGAGCTCATTTAGCCATACCACCCTTCAACGGAGTCTATCTTCACTAGTTGGGCCCAAGTGTGATATGAGATCGCTGAATAATGGGTAAAAGCCACCTCCATCTTCACTAGGTGGGCCCAAGTGTGATATGAGATCGTTGAGTAATGGGTAGAAGCCACCTGCACCTTTAAGTTGTCCATCAACCATATCTGGGAAAAGAGAGAAAAGGAAAAGAAAGACAAAAGAATAAATAGTTGTGAGATGAGCGAAAAAAGTGAGTTGGGGTGTGCTAAAAATAGAAAAGAGATAAAAGAATAAAGAGGTGTGAGATGAGAAACCAAGTGAGATGGGTTGTACCTAGAGTAATAATGGACTCCCACCAAACTGCGTGGTCCTACCAGCATGGACCTCATCTAAACCAATCAAGGTTTCCACCAAGACCAACCCAATCAAGCTTTTTCCATCCCTAACCTACTTGGCCACATTGACCAAGATAAGGCTGGCTACCCCATTACTCGACACCACTAAGAATTGCGCAAGAAGACGAATGCACAAAGTGGCTCACCTATGCTACTGAAACTTCCAGTCCCTTGGATGTTGCCTATTAGTGAACTTATTAATTAAAGCAGTGATTGATAGTTCACTATTTCAAATACAAGTCTTGGCTTCACTAGTAGGCAATCTGCTAATCTCACTAAGTAGTTTGAGATAGCTTGTCAAAGGAGTTGGTCGTAGCAAATTAGCCTCTAAAGGGTAGTCCAATATAACCTCAAATTCTTTAAAAGTGGGGAAAAGCTCTTGGTGTCCAAATCGAAAGATGTAGACGATCTGATCTCAAAATCAAATTGTGGCATCGAGGAAAGGAAAATCAACCCTGCTACGAAAAACATAGAATTCAAACCATAGCCATGAAAATTGATGCCTTCGGCACCATCTAGACTGTTCATCTAGGTCGATAAACTATCTTGGAAGACCCAAAAATGACGTTTGGGACCAAGGGTTGATTGGAAAGGCTTGAATGTAGAAAGCATTGTGCAAGATAGGGTATTTATAGGCCAAACCATATCAACGGTGTCCTAGGAGACAAAACCCTAAGACCTAGATACCCCAGCCAGTCGTACGTGTGTGCATGACTTGTATGTGCGCACAGGAATTGCATGTGCAAACATTACATACAAGCAAGAAAGTCGGGCCTATTTAGGGGCATGGCATGCCGAAGGTAGTGGAGGCATTCCGGTATCTATGTTTGAGTCATTTTAGGTTGGTTGGGTTGTTTGTTCAAGTATTTTTACGTTGTAATCTTGGTTTTACTTCTTAGTTTTATTCAAAAGAGTCTCTACCAGAACCACGAAATAAACACAAAAGGCCAAGCATTCAAAAAAGGATACTCAAAAAAAAAAAAAAAAAAAAAAAATTTCATTACATAAACTATGTAAAATGTACAAAAGTTTTTTAACAAAGTATGGGGCATCCCCCAAGGGCATCCTATACAATGTTTCTAAAAAGGAAAAGGGGAAGAGAGAGAGAGAGAGAGAGAGAGAGAGAGAGAGAGAAGAAAATACAAAGGGAAAGGAAAAAAAAATGTGTGCAAACTCAATCAAACCCATTGAGGGCACTTCGAAGCACCTTAACGGGGACCGTCATTATCATTACCCCTTCTACCATAGTCAACTTAATCCTCATCAGAATCACTCCATCTCGAATGCCTAGAGGAGGGGCCAACACCCTGTCAAGAAACAGAAAAAGGCTTAGAATTAGAAAGAAATATGCCAAACTTTCAGAAGAATTAGAATCACTGGAAGGAAGGATACCTGGCTCTAGACACGAGTGCCACTCTCGTACCCTCAAACCATCTCCACCAGGCCTGCAATCGTCCGGTAGCAAGTCTTCACATATACCTTGGGGACCTATGTCAAAAAGAGGATCGGGGATCAGTACTAATGAAAAGCAAAGGCAGAGAAAGAAAAAATTAAAAAGACAAATGCATACGTACACAATCCCAGGAAGGAGATTATATGGTACTATGGCTAGCTTTGGGATGTGCAATGCTACTATGCCTTCTCTCATCATCACTGAGCTGTCATAAGGCATCACCGGAAGACCCTCCAATATTGCAGTACCCACACCTCTAGTCAGCACTGCACCTAGAATCGGAGCAGGAATTTGGCCTCATCCTCGACCCCAGCCAGTTGGAAAGATGGAAGGACGCAGGAAATTCCCATCAATCGTCCTCCAAAATGGGCCCAGACGTACTCCATATAGTCCCTCTTCACTAGTAGCCCCTTGACATCGGTATCATCGCAGACAAATAGGAGTTCCTTCTTGGTGAAAGAGTCCCTCGTCCTCATGCAAGCCAAGGGAGATATAGGGATCCGTGGGTCGATCATATCCAAACATGGGTAACAGACCCGCTCAACCAAGTACCAAACCTAACAAAAAGGCGGCTCCAGTAAAAATCGATGTCGAGTAAGTGTCTGAAGAACTAGATACCAAACATCGCCAATAGGAGGAACACTTGCCCATGGATGCTACATGATCTGAGAAATGCAGTACAATCGCCAGTATATCAGAGGAAAAAGAATCAAGACAAGAAGAATATGGAAAAGAGGGTAAAACTCACGTGGTCATGGGTGATGGTATCAAACATCTGTCGGTACTATGCAATGGTAAAAAGAAGAAGGGGATGCTACCGATCCCTGTAGGCCCTCTAGTACCGGATGGCAAGAGAAAAGACTTCTGGGGAGACACCTTGCACCTCAGGGCCTACCTCGGGAAAATACTCGAAGAACCACATCTACAATAAGGCACAAAGAATAGATAATCAGATAAACCAGCAACAAATAGATGGTACAAAAAAGCAAAAAAATAATGGAAGAAAAGAGATGGAAAGCGTATGCCTCCCATAGGCGCCAATATCCGCTAGCCCAGTGCCTTAGTTACGCGAGATGGCACTCGCATAACCGTACATAGTGGCTAGAGCAGTGCCACCATAGTCAAACTCAAAAATCTAGTCCATATCCATCATGGAGGCTAGAAGGCGGAAGTGGACTCTATTGGACCTATTCGCAAATAGAACGCTGTCGAATAGGAATAATAAGAAGCCCCTAGTATAGTGGGCAATCTGAATATGGAAGATAGGACGGTGTGACGGAAGCATGTGTAGAACTACTGGTATGGAACCAGCCTGCCCTCATGAGGTGGAGCAGCACTAAGGAAATACATCAAGGCATCATCCCAATAGGCTAAATCAGCGTCAATAATTACAAGGAAGCCGCCGACTAGAAGACGAGATATCATCGTGAAGTCCTTAGTGTCATGGTTATCTCACTAAAGCTAAGGAAATGAAAAGTGTTTGTGGTATCCCACCATCTCTCCATCAAGGCTGCCAACAAGCTATGGCACACCTGGGTGTCATCCAAGGATGCATAAAAAGGACCAAGGCCATAACCGTCCACCAAAATATGAGAATGAGTTGAACTGATGAAAAAAGGAGTAAGACCAAACCAGTAGAAGGCATGAGAGTAGGATAATACTTTCATACCCTGTAACCCGTATAAGATAGATATTGATTGGGCTCGTAGAGGACCACTAAGCGAGGACTGAGGTCGTCCACCTCAAGAAACCTATCCATCCCAGCCTACCGGGCGTAGATGGAAGGAACATAGGTGGCCGGGTCAAAGGGAGGGAACTATCTAGCCATGAGATGATTTGACACAAGCAACACAATGGGAATCTAGGCAAAAAGGCGGCAAAGACAATGAGATATGGTGCAAAGATGGCATAAATGGTGAAAAAATGTAGAAAATGAGACAAAAAGCTTAAGTGTTAGTGTGTTTATGGACTATATGAAGTAATGATTGCAATGGGATGGCTTGCATAGACAAATATTCACATATATAAGGAAAGCATGCGAAAGACTCTTGGCATTCATGAACATTATCAAAAATCACTCAAAAAGCTCGTCTAAAGCCGTAAAAACATGCAATAATGAAAAAAAAGGCTTAAAATAGTAGAAAGAGAGGGAAAATACCTATGAATGAGCAAAAAGTAGTCGAAACCCAGAATTGTTCGATAGGAGCAAAGGCTGCGGCTTGAGGAGTCCAAGCCACCAAACAATAAGAAAGCACCGAACTGGAAAAGAGATAGCCTAGGAGGGAATTGAAGAAGTTTTCGGAAGCAATGGTGAAAGAAATGGGGATTTTGGAACAATTAAAACCCTCCTAGTCATGGCAGAACTACATACTATGGCCAAGTGTACGTGCGCACATTCTTTGTACATGCACACAAGCGTCGTACATGCGCACATTGACAAAATACGTGCACATGCATTTTGTGTTGGCCCACATGCAACCCTCATGCATGGCCAATCTACGGGATCCTTGGGACATCATCAAGGTACATGTATATTCTAAACTCGAGCTTACACATTGGCACACCTTCCAAAGCACATCACTTTATCATCATCTCAGGCATCAACACACCTTTTGAGGCACCAGCATTGGCACGCTTCTCAAGGGATAATTATTTTATCATTTATGGCATTGGCACTAGCACATAAATCAGTTGGCATTGCAAAACCACCTTCGGTATCATAACATAATAATTGGCAAATTATGGCACCCATATGGCCAACACTTAGCACTACTTAATGCATTTGGTCAACACTTAGCACTACTTATTATGTTTTGGCAAAATTGCATGGTTGGCTATCACTTGGCACCCATCTAAACGTTCATGTCTTGTCAACACAAGCTTGGAAAGGAACCACTTGGCATTTAAATTCCCACGTCTTGCCGATGCGAGCATGGAATAGCATCTAAACCTCCATGTCTTACCAATGCAAGCTTAGAAATGAACCACTTGGCATCTAAACCCCTACGTCTTGCCAATGCAAGCGTGGAAATGACATCAAATAAGCCCCCATGTCTTGTCGATGCAAGCATGGAAAAGGCACCAATTGGCATCTAAATGCCCACATCTTGCCAATGCAAGTGTGGAAATGGCATCAAATAAGCCCCCATGTCTTGCCAGTGCAAGCATGGAAGTTGTGCCTTTAGAAATTATGTGAGATAGGTGTAGAAAATGATAGTTTTGTACTTATTATTAGAATAAAATACAAGAGTGGAACAAGACTCAACTCTTTTCACTTTTAACACAAGAACGCCATTAAAACACATCTGAAAATATTTTTAGAACCTCTAAGGACATTTATTTGAAAGAGAAAAATGAAAGGTAGGGTGGTAACGTGGCTTACTTGTTGCCTAGATAGGATCTTTGCACAATTATTTACTCTCATTTCCTCTCCTTCGCCACCAAGCTCTCTATTCCTCTTTTTTCTCTCTCTCTCAGCCGTGGGCATGGTGTGTGAGTTCAACTAGTGGGGATGAGTGGTATATTTATAGGGGGAAAAAAAGAGCGATAAAAAGACTACTTTACCCTTGGTTCCAATTTAATTGAATAGTGCTTTGATTTACTTTGAATATAATGGAATGAGGGATGTTTTAGACTTTAATTATGTACTTAATTATGATCTAGTCAGGCTTAGATCTTGTAGAGTCCCAGGTTCTTAAACCCGACTTGAACTCGTTAGTGTTGGTGCCCCTGTACACTTCTGGACTTGTGAATGTTTAGGTCGTGTTGTTATTACTTTTATGTACTTCCTTTCTTCTTGGGTTGTTGTTGGGAGCCCTTTTCGTGCCTTAGGATTGTTCCAGGAAACTGAAGAGCAGAATTTGTGTCAGAGTGGTTGCGTCCATGACCTTAGGCATCGCGCCTGCGAGTGTGAGGTGGTCGCGCCAGGGGAAGGCCGCAACCAAAACCCACCTTTAGGTTTGGGTATGGAGAGCTAGGTATGTGGCCTAGGATGAGTGTGTGGCCCATGGTAAGGGCTCACGACCCTCATGGTCATGCCCACGACCTGCCTTGCTAGCATGGTCGCGCTCACGATGGTAGGTTCGCACCCGTAATCTGTTTGATATAAAACAAAGCAGTTCGTGAAAATATTTCATTTTTGTTGCACTTCCTCTTCTCTCTCTACTCTGGCGACTTTTTCCGTAACGTTCTTAGGCTTAAGTCTTGATTTTGAGGCCTTTAGGCTTGGGTTCGATCTCGGTTGTTAGAGAACTTGATGAGGGCTTCGGTTTTATCTCGGTGGAATCTTGATGCGAACCTTGGTTGATACTTATGTCTTCTCATCTTCCCTTCAAGAGGTAGTGTTCTATTTCTCTAGCTCAATATGAATTTGTTAGTATATTTGTGATATTGTGAATACACAAATCGTGTTATTGTTGCTATATTAACGTTATTTGGAAAATCATAAGTTGTGGGTTAATGGTTTAGTTGAATCGGGTGTTGATTATTAGTGTTCTAGTGGTCAAACTTATTTTCTATATATAAATTTGCATATGGATGGTTTTATTTGGAAGAGCCCTAATTTGTTGAAAAACCCTAAGTATTTATGATTTGGGAATTTGATGAATTGATGAGCTTGTGTTGAAATTGATAAATAGTAATGGGTATTATGTTATGAAAGTGAAATTGGTGAAAGGTGCATATGTTGAGAAATTGAAGATATAATTTATGGAATTACGTTGTGGGTAAAATTGTGGGTAATCATTGGAAAAGAAAATGATTTTGATGATTGTTAATAACTCACACAGTATTGTCGAGATGTTTTGAAAAAGAATGAAAACTCGTTGTTAAATGAAGGTACAAGGTGCACATTTTGTAAGGTTTGAATAACGCTATGATACATTGGTTAAACGGAGGTGCAAAGTGCACATTTTGTAAGGTTTGAATAACGCTATTATACATTGATTATAATTAAGAAAACCATTTGATCTTAATTGAATTGTTAAGATTTGATTGTGATGGTTGGATATTGTGCTCAGCGATGGCCACAGGATTAGGTGACGCTTAGCAATGGTCACTGGCAGAATGTGACTTCTAATAGTGCACTAGTTTGAGTGGTGCTTAGCGATGACCACGGTTGGGTCGATTTGACACGTGCATATATAAGGAGTTACTAGGAATTGAAATTGATAAGAGAATGGTTTAATCGAACTAAGACTTGTGTTAAGAAAATATTTTGAATTTGTTATATGTGTATAGCATCATAACCATTTATGCTTGTAGGGTTGTATTAGTTTTAGAAATGTTCCTTACTAGGCTATATGCTCACCCTATGTTCCTGAAATCTTTTTCAGATGTTGGTAACATGCCAGACATGGAGATGAACACTTGGAATATGTGTTTGGAGCAGGGTGAGGTTGCTCTTTTATTTGTAGGCCTTGGGCCATTTATGTATAGTCCGAGTGTCATTCTTGTAAGGGTTGTACCCTTTTTTTAAATGAATGTGACCCTCTGGGCATTCCATTAAATATATGAAATTATTGTTTATCTTTGCATGAAGAATGTCACAACCCCGAGAGCTTGAAGGTAGGATGTATGTAATCGAACAACTCACACACTGCATGTCAGTATATTACCTATTTTGCATAAGAGATATCATTGTCCTGTAGCTTAGGGTCATCTTTTCTTTATTATTTAATTGTTTATTCTTGTGGGTTAGATCTTGGAAATTCAGGGTGTGCCAAGTTGGTATCAGTGCTAACCAGGTTTGCAAACCTTGGCCTTATGGGAAGTGGATTAGCCACAGTGGGTTTATCATGTTTGGTGAGAACATTTGTATGTTATGTGCTTAGTGACAACATGCTTATATGTTGCATTTTATGTGCATATGGTGTTGAGACTCATAGATATTATTTCGTGTCTAGTTAACGAAGTTAGAGGTCTTATTGGAAACACGCTTGATCAACGTTGTTTCTAGTGGGAATTCTAAGTGAGTGTTGGAACGAATAACTATCTTTGTGGACTTAGCTCGATTATGTTTTAAGAATGACGTGGTAGATATTTTGTAGACTGATTGGGGTTTAAATGTGTTGACTTGAGGAGTAGGGTATGTTGGTTAGAATGCATGAGCATTTTGGTGAAGGGTGGTTGCGTTATGTGTTTTAAAGTGCATGTTTATTTTGTATTGAGCAAACATTTTGGGAGAACACTTCAGTGTGTACTGAGTGCGGTGGGTTAGCGTTGTTTGCATGGTCATTGTGGACTTTCCTTTGGTGGTAAGTCGTGCGTCTTTGAGAGACATTTGTTTCTTGGGTTACGGGTGTAATTGTGTTTGAGGGTTGCATAGTTACGCTCACTTGAGCGACATCGTGTAGGTGTTGTGTAGTGGTTAGTCTTTAGACATGGTGTGCCTTGGGAACTAGTATGTGATAGTAGTATTGTTGTAGATTTCTCACTTCGGTGTTAGTAACCTAGATGTAGGTATTGTAGACGCGCCCGTTGGCCTCATGCTACAGTTCGGACTCAAATTGTCACGGTTCTTAATCTGATCTCACAATGTGGAATGTGAGATTGATAAGTCACCAAAGAGTCCAAATCCGGCAAATCATTTTTGGAAAACTGATTTTTTAGAAAGAAGTGCCAAACATGGACTGCTTTGCCAGATACAGAGTCGCCACCTAAATGTTTTATTTTTGGGAAAATTTAGGAAACCCTGACTCGTTTGCCTAAGGCCACGTGTCTGTCATCACCAAAGTTGCCTCGGCTCGGGAACTTGGGTACGATTGGGGAAGGTTATGAGTACCCCCGCTCGCCCGATCAAAGATCGGCCACTACTAAACATGATATCTTGTTTTTGAAAACACATGCGTTCTTATTCCGGTGTATTAGCCTAGAATTACTATGTGATGCGCACAACACACAAGTATAGATCAGATCGCCTAATTTGGAACAAAGCATTGCATATCCGTTTGTTTGGAAAATGGTTTGAAGTTTGCTACTCGTAAGTAGGCTAAAATGAGGATTTCAACGAGTTGTTTCAATTCACGCAATCCAACCTTCACCCACAGGCATTCAGGCAATAAATCAACTAAGCGGTTAGCCTCATGGCAAGCATGCTTTCATATTAACACTCACATACATGCAAGATGCTAAAGCGTAAACACTCATAGTGTACTCCGAGCCAAAACAAAGAACATGTTAGTAATCAATGTATGATCCAAGTCCATGTTAAAATGGCTAATGCATCACATACAAAATGCAACTAGAATAGGCTCGGTTAATCTAAGAATGGCATGTGAAATGCGACAACTCGATACACGTATTTAAGTTGGAATTGAAATACGATGCGGTTAGCATGATGCGCCGAGCCTGATGCATGCGATACAGATGAATGGATGCACGCATGCATGGCATAAGGATGCTAATTGAAATATGCCCTAATACTAATCATCAAAAGCAGGTAAGTAAAAGGGAGAAAGAAATGGGGGTTGGAAGACATGCATCACACATACGCACGCTTATTACAAAAATTCGCCCTCTCGACGGAGGGTCCGAAAGAATAATACAAATTGACTAACTAACAAGCTAATTAATTATTTACATAACCACTTAACTAATTAAATAAATTAATTAAGTTAAGAAAGCAATAAAACAGCCTCGGGAAGAGGGTCAAATGCACACATGCTCGGCTCCGCTCGAAAATCCATCGCCATGTCATATGTTGCCTCTGTTTACAATGCTCTGCACTTCTGGAAATTGCAAAAATCTCAAGGATGCTCCAGAGCCACTCTTTGAGCACTGTGGGATGTCACTGGCCAAGAGGAATGGTCACCGGCCATGGAAAATTGGTCATCGACCAGAAGTATGGCTCTCGGCCAGGGAGTCAAGTGTGCATTTGATATCAAATGAAATGCACACAAAACACATGAAGGGGCCTCCAAACCTCTATCGTGATTGATTCAAGAGGCAAGAGATGCATGCAATACTATGCAAGCTAAGCATGCAAGCTAAGCATGCAATATGATCATGGAAACAAGCATGCGAACATGCAAGCATGTAACAACATATCAAACAACATGACAAAATGCAAACTAACAAACATGCAAAATGTAACTTAAACATGCAAATGTGCAAGACATGTAACAACATGTGAAGGATGGGCAAGCATGTAACAATGTGTTGAGCAACTTAATCAAAAACATGCCAAATGCAATTAAATATGCAACAACATGTGAATAGGCCAAGTATGTGACAACATGCAAGGCAAGCATGTAACAACATGCAAAGGATGGTCTTAAACCAATATGGGCAGCTCTCAAATAAGCCCAAATCAGCGGCCAATATGCTAAAGAATAAGGGACAAAGTCACATGCAAACATGCATGGTAATTGGCCTAACACTTAAGCATCAAAGGGAAACTTTTAAGGACACTTAAAAGAGACAAACATGGACATGTGACAAACATGTTAAACTCTGAAAACATGCAAGGGATGATGCCAAATCAACCAAACTACACAAGTAAAGCATGCACAAAAGCTTGAAGCTTGAAACTAGCCAAAGGACTCAAACCATGGCCACATGAAGCAAGCTCCGAAGGGCCAAGGGGACATAAAACAGTCCCAAGGCAGGCCTAAACAAGACCAAAAGTAAGCTCGAAACTAGCCAACACAAGCTAGAACACAATGCCAAAAACATGAGGCATGCAAGGCTACCAAAGAGGTGTTACACTACACCTAATACAACCAAACATGGCATGATTTAAGCAACCAAAATTAGAGTTATGGCATGTCAAAATGAGCCCGAAAACCCACTTAGATGGCATCCCAATGACCTAAGCATGATGGCATACACAATGACACGTTCATGAGGCATAAGACACTAACTCTTTAAGACATTAAAGGAGTCATAAGTGCAAGCATATGAGCATGGAATATGGACTGAAATAACATTACAAGTGATGTCAAATCACTGAAATGACCCAAATAGAGCATGCTAATGACTTGGATACTTAAAGCTAACAAGCTAGATTGCATGGTGGCTATACAAAACAATGCAAGCATGACCAAAACAATGAAAATCAGAGCTCTAGCATGCTACAAAAAGGCTAGAAGCTTCATGGAGTTGAGCCAAAATCACGCTAAAAAGACATGTCACAACATGATGCATGTTAAGGCAAATCATGGGATTACAAGACAAGTATATGAAGCACACATAGATGTCTAAACCAACTCAAAACAGTGCTACAATAAGCTAAGCAAACATGCTACAACATAAGCCATTTATGCAAGCATTGAAGACAACAATGGAGAGGGGATGACCCTCTCCTATTTAGGACACCAAAACCACCTCTCCACCACTAAAAATCCTCTGGATTTCAGTGGTAGAGAGGTCATGCAAAGCTAAGAACAATGGCCAAAATGAATGGCCAAAATGAATGGCCTAAAAACAAGGCCTAACAAGGCCTTGGAGGGGGGAAACAACCCCAAACCTCAAAGTGACCTCAAACAAAGTTCTAAAGCACACAAAATCAGAACTTTTATCAGTTATAGTCGAAGCTTAAAACAAAAAGCAAGAATGGCCAAAAGCCTAAGCAAGAAGGGGGTATCTAAAGTAAAGGTGCTCACCCTTGTAGACCTTCTTCAAGAACAAGGCTCCAGCAAGTTTTTGGAGTTTAAACCAAGCCAAGAACACCGAAATCAACCTCCTAGCACCTTAGCTACCAAGGATGGCGTTCTAGTGTGTGTTTGTGCACAAAAGTAAGGTAATACTACACTTTAGGTCACAAAACAAGGCTCAAACAAGAAGAATAGATACAAGGCTGTCTCTATATTCTCCAGAGCAATTTTTCTAAACCTTGGAGGAGGGAGGAGGAGCTCCCTCTTTATAGAGGCTCAAATTGCAAAGCTTCTAAGAGAAGCTAAACAAGAGGCAAATCCCTCCACACACGTGTATGGAGGGGGTTAATTGTGCGTGCCAGCTATGCTAGTTGGCACAAAATATCTGCATAAAGCAGATGAACAGGGTTCGGCCAGCAAAAATGGCTGATTGACCAACATAGAGGGCTGGCCGACTAAAAAAAGTGCCGACTGGCCAATACATTTGGCCGGTGGCAAGGAATCAAGGCCGGTGGCCTCAGGCCATGGCCGGTGGGTTGAGGGGATGGCTGACAAGCCATTTCCTACCCTCAGAGGCAAAAACCCAAGTGCTTGGTCCACAACCAAGCACAAAACAAATAAGTCGAGAGGTCTTGAGGCAAGGCACGTGGCCGAAACCTCCGAGAACTCAAGACGAACACGAACATGGATAATCATCGAGTGTTCAAATGATGACGTCCAAGTCTTGAGGACGGTCAAAAATGGGGTGCCTACAGGTATCTAGAATTGTTGTTGATTAGGATGTGTGTAGTGGTTGTGAGTTCCTTCAGGATTGGTGGAGTTAGTTATGCCAGTTAAGGCTTGGGTATTTCCATTGTAAATTATGGTTCGTTGGTTGAAATAGGTAGTAACTGTTTCCCTATAGTGGAGTAAAGCAGTAGGTTAAACCCTTTGTAAGGTTTAAAATGGTTGTGGTTAGCGAGAATTTGAGTGGGGCATGGTGTGCACTAGGATGTTACAGATGGTGTAGTTGGGTTTAGAGTTGGTATGCTTGGAGGGTGAGCTATTAGTAGTTAAACTTTCTAGGATTTACTTAGTGTATTGGGAAGATGTGAGTGTTAGGATGTATTCAAGTGAGGAGTGTCACTGTTGGTAACTGAAATATGAGTTTTATATTGAGTTTTAGTTTCATCCTGGGTATAGGGAGACTTAAGGTTATTCAAATATATATATATATATATATATATATATATCATTCAACTTAAGCATAAGTGTGTGTCCTAGTAGTAACGGGTAGATAGTAGAACCTAGTTAGGTGTGTTTTGTTTTCTTTTGAGAATGTGGGATAGCATGGAGAATCCTTTACCTTGGAGTATGCGATTCTAGACTTGGTGTCCGGGTAGGTAAGGCATGGGTACCTCATTTCTGGTTGACATAGGAGATATAATTCGAAGTAGTTGATTGGGTATAACCCATGGTTGGAGTGGTGATCTATAGTTATCGCCATAGTAGTTTTGTGTGTATGTTGGTCGAGGTTATGAGATGGCATTAGGGATGTGATTGTCCCACAGGGTGAGTCGTTGACCTTGGATCATAGAATTCCAAGGGTTGGTTAAGAGGGTAGCTGATGGTGTTAGGTTGTGGCTCAGATGATTGTGGGAGTTTGATGTTCTTTTTCTTTATTTTGTAGAGTTGGAATAGTGTGACTTTTGGAAGTTTACAGGCATAGTATCTCGCGATGGATTTTTCAGGGTACTTGTTTGTTGAAATGTTAGAGAACCGGTAAGTGTAGCCATGTAGATGGTGTCCTTGTGGGTATTGTGTATAACATGTACTAGTGTAGTTATGTTGAGCCAAGGTTTGACCTTATCGGTTAGTTTGGAAGTGAGGTAAGGTGTTTGACTGTTACCTGGTTTGAGGGTCGGGGCTACGATGTACTATTGTTTTGAGAGGAGGTAGCCCTTTGTGAGTTAGTTATTGGTTGTGAGATTTGGAGGAAATAATCTGGTGTGTTTGGATAGTGTGGATCTCATATGGATTAGAGAACAGTAGTAGAGCGTGGTCTTTAATATTGTGTCGGTGTAACCCACTTGGGTTAATAGGGATGGTTATGTGGCTTGTAACTGTGTTAGTGAGTGCGTGTTTGTTGATTGATGTGTAGAGGGGGATAGGTCATGAGACTATCTCGGGAAATTACCTTGGCTTTGGGCAATAGTGTACTATGTCTAATCACGTTGATATGTGTCCAAGATATGTGTTTAGTTCTGTTTGGGTTGGTGTGGAATCCTTGGTATTGGGATGATTTCTATTGGTACTTTTGGTTTGTGTTTGTAACTTTGGGGTGTATAGAAATATTGTGTGGAGTGAGTTGTGTTTGTGATGATGGTGGGATGAGGATCCCCAGTTTTGATATGTGGTTATAACGGCTTTGTATTCTATGTCTTATCTTATTGCTTGTCATTTTGTGCTTTGTTATTTTGATATTACTGTTGAGATCGGTGATGAGATGGTGTTGTTTGGGATGACAGTTGATGGTCACTGGATGAGACGTTTGGTAGTGCTCTTACGGAGAGTCCAATTGATTGCTTCGAAATTTTTTTATGTAAATGAAAAAAAAAAAACAATAAACTAACAAACCAAACAAATATTTTCAAAAAAAGGGGGGGCCCAAAAACAAAACCAATAGGTGTTTTTATGTTCACTTGGATAAATTACTTTGTTGTTATTTTGGTATACTAGAAGGGTTATGTATTTATTGTGTGTTGTAGTCGATTACGGGGTGTGTGATGTAAGTGTGCTTTCAGAAAATATTCTTTGTGAATTATGGTTGTATGTTTTGGGTTGGCATTCGTGGTTGTGTTTTGGTACTTGATGAGAGTTTGGAGATCCTTGGAGGGATTCAACAATGATGGAAATGGTTGGTATGGAGGTTTAACCTCAAGGAATGTTTTGGTGTTGGTTGTTTGATCTTTGGTATTGGGTAGTGAGGGCATTAGTTGCCAACGTGGAGGTAGTACCTTTTGTGTTATGGTTTGTTAACCATTGTACGTGTGTGGGTCGATTGCACCTTAGTGGTAAACTTTGTAGGTCTTAAATGACTTCTTGTGGGAGATCGATTATATCTCTAGAGAATTAGTATTCTCAGCTTTCGTGTTTAGATTTGACTCCGAGGTTGCTACTTGGCCTTACTTGCTTTTGTTACCATTAGTTTGAATTTTTGAAATGAAATTTCCTAAGGCAGGGAGATTGTAGAGTCCCAGGATCTAAAACCCGACTTGAACCCATCTGTGTGGGTGCCCCAGTACACTTCCGGTCTTATGAATGTTTGGGTCTTGTTGCTATTACTTTTATGGGAGTGGTTTTCGTGCCTTAGTACTGCTTCAGGAAACTGAGGAGTAGAATCTGTCTCAGAGTGGTCACGCCTGCGAGTGTTAGGTGGTCGTGCCTGCAGAAGGGCACTACCTAAACCCACCTTCAAGTCTAGGTATGGGAGCTGGGTGCATAGCCAGTGATGGGTGCATGGTTTGCGGTGAGGGCTCGCGACCCTCATGGTCATGCTCGTGGAATAGACGATCACGCCCGCGACCTGCCTTGTTAGTATGGCTGCGGCCGCGATTGTAGGCTCCCACCCGCGATCTGTTTGGTATAAAACAGAGTAGTCCCTAAAAATATCTCATTTTTGTTCCACTTCCTCTTCTCTCTCTGCTCTGGCGACTTTTGCCCTAACATTCTTGGGTAGTCTTGATTTTGAGGCCTTTAGGCTTGGGTTTGATCTCTGAACCCTTCTCCGTTGTTGGAGAGCTTGATGAGGGCTTCGGTTTAATCTTGGTGGAATCTTGATTCGGACCTTGATTGATGTTTCTACCAACTCCTCTTCTCTTCAAGAGGTAGGGTTCTATTTCTCTAGCTCAATACGAGTTTGTTAGTATATTTGTGGTATTTCGAATACACAAATCGTGTTATTGTTGCTATATTAACATTTTTTGGAAAATCATAATTTGTGGGTTGATGGTTTAGTTGAATTGGGTGTTGATTATTGGTGTTCTAGTGGTCAAACTTATTTTTTGTATATAAATTTGCATATGGATGATTTTATTTGGAAAATCCCTAATTTGTTGAAAAACCCTAAGTATTTATGATTTGGGAATTTGATGAATTGATGAGCTTATGTTCAAATTGATAAATCGTAATGGGTATTATGTTATGAAAGTGAAATTGGTGAAAGGCTAATGTGTTGGGAAATTGAAGATATAATTTATGGAATTACATTGTGGGTAAAATTGAGGGTAATCATGTAAAAGAAAATGATTTTGATGATTGTTAATAACTCACACAGTATTATTGAGATGTTTTGAAAGAGAATGAAACTCATTGTTAAACGGAGATGTAAGTTGCACATTTTGTAAGGTTTGAATAACACTTTGATGCATTAGTTATAATTAAGAAAACCATTTGATCTTAATTGAATTGTTGAGATGGGATTGTGATGGTTAGATGTGGTGCTCAGCGATGGCCACGAGTGAGGCAGTGTAACTCATATTGTACACTGGTCGGTGGTGCTTTGCGATGGCCACAGGATTAGGTGACGCTTAGCGATGGTCACTGGCAAAGTGCAACTTTTGATAGTGCACTAGTTTGAGTGGTGCTTAGCGATGACCACGGTTGTATTGATTTGACACGTGTATGTATAAGGAGTTACTAGGAATCAAAATTGATAAAATAATGGTTTAATCGAAGTAGGGCTTGTGCTAAGAAAATATTTTGAATTTGTTATATATGTATAGCATCATGATCATTTATGCTTGTGGGGTTGTATTAGTTTTAGAAATGTTCCCTACTAGGCTATATGCTCACCCTACGTGGTTGAAATCTTTTTCAGGTGTTGGTTACTTGCCATACTTGGAGATGAAGACTTGGAATGTGTGTTTGGAGTAGGGTGAGGTTGCTCTTTTATTTGTAGGCCTTGGGCCATTTATGTGTAGGTTGAGTGCCATTCTTGTAAAGGTTACCCTTTTTAAATGAATGTAAGCCTGTGGGCATTCCATTAAATATATGAAATTGTTGTTTATCTTTGTATGAAGAACGTCACAACACCTAGAGCTTGAAGGTAGGATGTATGTAATTGGACAACTCATATACTATATGTCATTATATTACCCATTTGCATGAGAGATATCATGTTCCTGTAGCGTAGGGTCATCTTTTCTTTATTATTTAATTGTGTATTCTCGTGGGTTGGATCTTAGAAACCCAGTTCGTGAAAAATCTAATTTAATTCCTTCTTGTTACCAGTACATATATATATATATATATATATATATATCATTATCTACAATTGGTACCAAAGTCATAATTTTCTTTCCATGATTTAAGGGATTATGTCTGATTTGTATATCCTATGTGTACCCTAGGCAGAGGTGGCTGGCCATCATCTAGATGTGGAGGGATTTCATTGATTTATTTTGTGTACAATTGCATATTTTACGAAAAAATCTTCATGCACATACTTATTTATTTACAAAAATTGGTACAAGTATGTATATATATATAATGGTACTAATGTTATGACCCCAAACTGTATCGTATTTTTATATATTATTTTGTGTGAGTTTAGTTTCTTAATTATGTGATTAGTAGTGTGTATATCTTTTAATGCATTGAATATCTATTTGAAAACCAACATAGTATCCACCCAAAAAAGAAAACCAACATAGAATCCAAAATTGAAAGCCCAAACGGTTTCAAAAACCGAAATTGGCTGGCCCAATAGGCTAATTAGAATATTTAGATTTTTATGGCAACTTTAATTGAAATTTAATTCAGATCAAAATAATTAGAATAAATTTATTAGAATTAATCAAAACTAAGTGGGATTAGTTAGACCTAAGTAAGCTTAATTAGCCTAAGCTAATTACACCTTCTATAAGGCCTTAATCATGTTTTTGAGCTCATATTTTACAAAACATGGGTTGAAATTGTTGAGAGGGAGAAAAGAACTCAACTTAGACAGAGAGCAAGGAGAATTTGAAGGAGATTGGAAGAAGACTTAGAGAATTAAGCTAAGATACACTTGAATTCACACTCTAGGTATGAAATTCATCCTTAACCCTTGAAAATAAAACATATAGAAGTTGAATTCATCAAGTTCCTAGGTTCATTTGCTTGTATTTGTGTAAAAGATGTTAGTATTACCATGAAATTGGAAGAAACAAGCTAATCATATACATGCATGCATAATCCCTCATCTTTGAATTCAATTTCCTATGAATTCTTACTTGCATGGAACTTTTACACATTTATTTGAAGAGTTCTTCATGTTTTTACACTTTTCATGTAATTTGATCAAGTTTTGAAAAGAGACCAAAAAGTTCAACTCTTGCATGATTTAAATGGTAATTTAAGTTTGAATTTGGAAATTGGTTCATGATTTTGAGCACTTGGTTCAAAGTGACTAAGTTTTCATGTTATACAATGTTTTTCCATGTTTTTGTACCAAACATGCAAGCTTTGAACTTTTGAATTCATGTTTTGAGCTTCCAATTCAATTCTAGAATTTCCAGAATCCGTGCAGTTCCCTCGAGCACACTTCACAAGCATCCAGCAGTTTTTCAGACAATTGTGTGGTGGCTCGAACGATCGATTATGTGCTCGAGCAAACTCCCTTTTACTCAATACTTGGCTCAAGCGACTGTCGAGCTACCGTTGAGCATGAAAATCCAACATCTAGTACTTCTGTAGAGCTTTGCAGACCGCTCGAGCAACTAAAGGTACGCTCGAGCGAAGACCCTATTTTCAGCAACTTTCAAAAAGCTTTCATAAGTGCATCATTGCATCCTCATTCTTATTAGAGCATTCTTAGACATTGATTAAGACATCAATATTGAGGAATTGATGTAGAAACACATAAGAAGAGAATTGAATGCATATTGAACATTAAATCGAAATGGAATCTCAGTGTGTTTTTGTTATGTATTTTGCATAGGTGGACGTCTGAGGCAAAGGATCCATCCAACCCACTGTGAGTAGTAACTTAATAAAGATACGTTCAAGTTATATCTATTTTCGAAATTATTATGTGATTGGTTTATTGAAATGATATTTTCTTTAATGAATGAAGTTCTCTTTGAAATTGTATTCGTGGCATCCTTTAGAAAAGCCCTTGCTTGGGGGAAACAATACCACAACCATTGATTATAGATCCTTGCCTGGGGGTAACAATACCACGGCCATTGGATTAATTGAAACACAGAGAACCCTGCTGTTAGACCTTAATGGTCCACTGGATTTTGACTGACCCGTTGTGGCCCATTGACTGACCCTTGTGATCCATTGTTATTGACCCTTATGGTCCATTAATATTGAAATATTGTTACTCTATGGATGTACCACGTAAATTGTTATTGTATTGATTATTGATATTGAGAAAACATAGATCATTGTGAATTGAATTGAAATGAGAATTGTATTTGAAATGGTACCAAACTTCATTGGTTTAACTCCTTTATTCTGTTATTTCTCACTGGGCCCTAGCTCACTATTTATATGTATATGTAGGTGAGCAAGCCGAGTAAGCCGAGCAACAAGGTTAGAGAAAGCCCGGAGTCTACCCTTTTGTTAGCATTTTGATGAGCTTCCCGAATGAAGCAATTCGTGGCTCGAGCGGGAGCCAAGCAAGTTAAAACCCCTTTTTGTTATGATCTTCTGTTTTATACTTTTATTTTTGCTGTTGGGGGTTGTTTTAGATTTTAAAGCTATGGATATTTAAAATGTGTATTAAATGTTAAAAGTCTATTGTGATGAATGGATGCACATATATAAATGATGGAAGTATAATTATGCTAAGAGGATGTTTTCATATATGCACAGCTCAATGGATTATTTTATGTCTTAGATTGCTTCCGCTAAGCCCCGTAAATTATATAGAGATTGATTTTTTTTAATAGAGGTTGTAAGTAATTTAAGATTACTGGCCGGTCATGACGCTAAATCTATAGGGGCGGGTTTGGGTCGTGAAAACTAACTTGGGGTTAATTTGTAATTCAAGTAAAATTTGAGAGCTAGGGCATAATTTATGAGTTGGAACATTTATTGAAGTGTGGTATTTAATTAAATTAGGATTTGAAAATTCAATTTAGTTAAAATTTCTTTGTTTTGAATTAAACAACGAATCCTAGGGTTTTAAGTGGAAAATATAATTAGGTAATCAATTTAATTATTATTAGGGCTTTGGAAATGATCCCTGAGTTCCAACGCTTGAATAGGGTTTGCGAGTTTTCACTTGGTGTTTTCGACTCTAAAGTTGAAATTGAAATTAATTAAGGAATTTAGGGTCTTCATTCAAATAATTTAAAAGTAAGGGGTCTAAAAAAGAAATTAAAAAAGTCAAGGGCCTCACAGCCTATTCCCCTTACACAAATTTCGTCCCTGAAATTTAACTATACATTATTTTCAAACAACTACGGGTAGTTTGACCTCATCAAGTCCTCACGCTCCCAAGTGGATTCTTCAATCCCTCAATGATGCCAAAGTACCTTTATTAAATGGACTGTCTTGCCTCTAAGGTTCTTTTCTTGTCTGTCTTGAATTGTTACAGGCCCTTCTTTGAAAGTAACATTATCATCATTTTACTGCCAATTGATGACGTGTGACCAATCCGCATGGTACTTCCGTAGCATAGATACGTGAAAAATATTGTGTATAAAGCCAACTATGGAGGTAAAGCTAGTCTGTATGCAACTTCTCCAACTCGTTGTAATACTTCAAAGGGTCCGATATATCTAGGAAAAAGCTTCCCTTTCTTTCCAAAACGTATGATTCCACCTCAAGGTTGAACTTTCAAAAATAGATGGTCACTAACCTCGAACATTATAGGCGTTCTTCTTTTATCCGCATAACTCCTTTGGCAATCTTGGGCCGTCTTCAATCGTTGTTGGATAAGTTTGACCTTCTTGGTAGTCTTTACAACAAGTTCTGGTCCCACTTGACTTGTTTCACCCACTTCAGTCCAATAGATCGATGATCGACATGGTCGTCCATACAATGCTTCAAAAGATTGCATCCCAATACTGGCTTGGAAACTGTTGTTGTACAAGAATTCAATCAATGGAAAGTGTCGATCCAAACTTCCTTGAAAATCCATTACATAAGCTCTCAACATGTCTTCAAGTGTCTGGATGGTGTGCTCAGATTGCCCATTTGTATGTGGATGAAAGGAGTTCTAAAACACAACTCGATGACCAGGGCTTCTTTTAAACTTCTCCAGAACCGGGAGGTAAAATGTGGGTCGCAGTCTGACATGATGGTTATTGGGATTCTGTGTAATTGAACAATCTCTCAAATATAGAGGTTACACAAGGACTCCAAAGTGTCAGTTATCTTATAGGGTAGAAAATGCACTGTTTTCATAAGATGATCCACTATAACCCATATAGCATCACGACCCCTTAGAGATTTGGGTAACCCAGTCACAAAGTCCATTGTCACATGTTCCCACTTCCATTCAGCTATTGGTAGAGGCAGCAACATTCCTCCTAGTTTCTGATGTTCGGCTTCCACCAGTTGGCATGTAAAGAATTTTTCCACAAACTTAGCCATATCCTTCTTCATACCACTCCACCAATATTGTTGCTTCAAATCTTGGTATATTTTAGTCCCTCATGGATGTACCACAAATGCAGAGTGATGAAATTCCTTGAGTATTCTTTCTCTAAGTGACTCACTATTCAGCACAAATAGCCTGCCTTGGTACCTCAATTTTCCATCCGAGTGAATTGACCAGTTGGGCATTGGTTCCCCTGATTCCAGGCGTGTCTTGATGAAAGCTACTTCTTGATCATGATCTTGAGCTTCCATGACTTCACTCATCAACTTAGGCATCACATTTTGTGCACTAAGGTACCCTTCCCATTTTGAACCTTCACTTGAACTCCAAATTCATTGAGAGTTTTAATCATATCCCACTCTTTCACTGCCAGTCTAGCTATCATTCCCCTACTCTTCCGACTCAGCACGTCTACTACTACGTTGTCCTTACAGAGATAATACGAGAGAGTGAACTATTAGTCTTTGAGATACTTCATCCACTATCTCTACCTCAAGTTTAGGTCCTTCTGTGTAAACAGATACTTCAAACTGTTGTGATCTGTGAAAATCTCAAACTATTCTCCATACAAGTAATGTCGCCATTGTTTTAGGGCAAAGACCACGACTGCCAATTCCAAGTCATGCGTTGGATAATTTTGCTCATTCGACTTTAACTACTTGAAACCATATGCTACTACTTTTCCGTTCTACATAAGTATGCAACCTAACCCTTCCTTGGATGCATCACAATACACAGTGTACCCCACATCTCATTCCAGAATGATTAGTATTGGTGCGTTGGTTAATCTCGTCTTCAACTCCTACAAAGACTTTTCACAAGCTTCATCCCATTCATACTTTACTCATTTATGCGTCAAATGTGTCACTGGCTTGGCTAGTTTAGAGAAATCTTAAATAAACCTTCAGTAGTATCCAATCAATCCTATGAAACTATGGATTTTGACATGGTCCTTGGTTGCTTCCGATTCAAGACTGCTTTAACCTTGGTTGAATCTATTGCAATCCCTTTCTCAGATACTACATGTCCTAAAAATTTTACTTCTTTTAACTAGAACTTACCCTTACTTGCTTTGGTGTACAGCTGATTATCCCTAAGGACTTGAAGAACAATTCTCAAATATTGCTCATGCTCCTCTTTTGACCTTGAATATATTAGAATATCATCAATGAACACCACCTGCAAGATGTTTTTGTAGTTACGAAGCACACCCAACAATTCAAACTGTTGATCTCCTGATCTAGTCTCACTAGTCCAAATCTGACAACTTTTATAAAAAATCCATTTATTAAAAAATATGCCATAAATGAACTACATCACCAGATCTCAAAGTCAGCACCTAATCTTTTGAAAAAATTAGGAAACTCATGACTCGTGCCAAAGGCTACTGTTCGTCATAACCAAAGATGCCTCAATTCAGAACCTTAGGCATGAAGAGGGGAGGTCGTCGTGAATTGAGCACCCTCGCTCACCCGATCAAAAGATCAGCCTCTACTAAGCCATGATATGAGTTTTATAAATATTATATGCTTATGTTCCGGTTATTTTAATAATGCTAAAATTACTATGTGAAGCATGCAATTATAGATCATGTTGCTCATTTTGGAATGTTTTGATCTCATGTATTTTTTAAAGACCTTTGGGATAAATGTACAACTCAAAGAAGACTAAGCTCACAAGCATATCAATCAACATCATTCTAACTTAAGCAACACAACCTTCATCCACTGGCATTCATGGAGGTATATCATTTAAGCACTTAGCCGTATGGTAAGATGCTAAACATGGTAAAATAACATATACAACCGGGATGCTAAAATGGTAAATGCTCACCTAGCATTCATCTATGGCAAGACAAAATAATATGCTATATACATATGCATGATCCTATATAAAAACAGTTAATGTCATACATACACAAGAATGAAACTATAGATTCGGCTGCTAAGTACATGATATGTGAATCATTTCAAGGCATGAATTAGCACACAAAGGCACATAAGAATTGATGAAACCCACAGATGCAAATTAACCGAATCTCAATACCTGAAAAATGGATACCAGTCATGAATATGGTAAGTAAAACATGATGCTATGTATATACAGAAAACATATAAATAAAAAGGATAGAAAGACGTGGGGTTAGAAGTTATTACAACAATTCGAATGAGAAAGAGGGGGGGGGGAGAGAGAGAGAGAGAGAGAGAGAGAGAGAGAGAGAGAAAGAGAGATTATTACAACAATTTAAATAATAAAAGAAAAGAAGGGGGATTGAAGAAATTATTACAACAATGAATTAATTCAGCCAAGTTACTGCTAAATCTAACAAATCATACTGAATAAAGAAAATAAACCATCCAGAAGCTTTATAACCACCAAGGAGAGCACTCCCCAGAAACTGTTTGCTCTGTTCTTGGGATGAGGCATTTAGCCAAACACAAAAGGGGCCGGTCGAACAAGAAAGTGGCCGGCCGAATTCTTCTTCAGCTTGGATTTAGGTCAGTACCAATTTCCAAAACATGGGAGGGGGGAAACACTTTCTTAGGGGTGCTCATCCCTTTTACCCCCTTTGCTCACAGGGATCACTTGGGGAAGAGGTAGATGGGTTATAACCCTCAACAATGATATAAACAAATATGTAAACAGCTATTTTACAAAAAAAAAAAAGAAAAAAGTAAATGGATCAAAATCAAGAACAAATTCAAGTCCAAGAAATGGATAGGAACCTACATCTTCTCTTTGTGAATAAATGCAAATTAATACCCAAATCCATGCTATTAAGTGAAGATCGTAGATTAATGCAAATCATTTCTTGGTGGAAGCCTTGCTTTTAAAACAAGAGATTCATCAAAACCATTGAAAACTCCTTATCTAATCGTAGAATAATGATGCTTCCACCATTTTCTATGTTCACAAGTGATTGAAAAGGGAGATTTCAATGTCTTTTGACCCAAAATCTCTTGTTTTACTTCCGAAAACAACTCATAAGAAGGAGAAACAAAATCCTTTCAACATCAAATCCCAAGAATCCCCTAAGTAATCTCATGAGACAACCCGTCTACTCATTATCATTGAGTATACGTTGAAACACATATATTAACATGCTTAAGGGAGAGGATAGGTGAAGAATAAGGGTATAACAACACAAAGGAAGCTATTCTATATATTGAACTTGTGAATGGATGGCTAATAGTTACTTCCAAACACATCCACAAGGGTCCAAGATACATAATAACTTGAAGTTAAAGCCAAGGAAAGCAAGCAAGTAAAGAAAAAGTTATCAACACAATGGATTGGTGGCTAAATCTACTCATTCCACATCCATGAGGATTTAATTACATGATTACAACAAGCTAATAATGAAGTGAAAAACTTATAAATGTAGAAAAAGGGAGAGAATATGAGAAAATTTTCAAAAGTTCACCTCTTGAAAAGAGGATAAGCTTTCTTGTTTACAAATTTTCTCCTAGTACCTCAAAATTCTTGATTAAGTCCAAGAATCCTTAGCAAGGAGCTCCAAGTCAAGGTTTAATGGTGTTTCGGTGATGGGTGTATGAAAGAAAAGGTGGAGAAGTTGTAAGCTTTTGAGTTCAAGGTTTAAGCCTTTGAAAAATGATTTTTCCACACTGAAGAAATGAATTGCCAACTCTTGAAAACATTTTCTAACCCTTGAAAATGAGATGGAGTGGTTGTATTTATAGAGTTTTGGAGGCAAAAATATCTAAGATATTTTGAGAAAGATATTTGTAGAAGATATTTGTGGAAACAAATATCTCCGAAAAATATCTCAAAAAAATATCTCTGAAAAATATATCTGAAAATATCTTACGTGTATGGAAGCTAAATGCAAAATATCTAGATATTTGTACAAAGCTTACAGAGGAAGCTAAATATGAAAATATCTTAGATATTTGAAGAAATAGTTGAAATTCTCGAAAATGCTCTGTACCGAACAATTTAACTGGCCGCACCATTATTCATCTGGCCAACTACATTTTGTATCCGGCCATAAATATTGGACGGCCAAATAAAAAATATATTGTTAGATCAATAGGGTAAAGTTAGCCTAATTTGATAGGAGAAACATGTATTTCAAAGGATTTCACCCCTTCCATTCATACCCACTATATCCTCTCTGTCTACTAAAAAAAGACAGCATTTGAAGTTTGAAAAGGCGAGCCTCGGAACTTTGTAGAAATATTTGGATCCACACAAAAAAAATATTTTGAAAAAGACTTAAAAAAAACTTGAACTCAGCTCTCCTTTTGAGAAATTCATAAAATAACACATTCCAACTTTCATCATTAGGTGTTTGGAAGAAAGTGCCCAAGTCTTAGAACTGGTCAAAATAGGGTGTCTGCACCACCATAAACTGGTCGAGATATGGTGTGAAGATCTTGTTCTTTGGGCTCATAAACACTGTTGGTGCATTGGTTAGTCCAAAGGGCATTACTACAAACTCGTAGTGACCGTACCTAGTCCAAAATGCAGTCTTCAGTATATCCTCATCCTTGACTCGTAGTTCATGGTAGCCTGACCTGAGATCAATCTTCGAATAACACTTTGAACCTCTAAATTGATCAAAAAGGTCATCAATCCTTGGGAGCAGATACCAAATCTTGATCGTAACTCGATTGAGTTAACGATAGTCGATGCATAACCTTAACGCCCCATCATTCTTCTTAGCAAACAAAACGGGTGCTCCCCATGACGAGGTACTTGGTCTGTTCAATCCTTTTTTGAGCAATTCTTGTATTTGTATCTTTAACTCTCGTGGTTTCGCAGGTGCCATACGATAATGGGCCATTGATATTGGAGCAATCCCGACTTATAGCTCACTACTAAGGTCTACTTTTTGGGATGGTAATAAACCTGGTAATTCCTTAGGAAAAACATCTGCGTACTCATAGACTGTTTGAGGGAGTCCCAACTCAGCCCTATCTTCCTTATTAATAATCAAACTTGCCATCGTGTCTTACTTTAGTTGTGGTTAGGAAGTCTTGCATATCCCTCTTAAATTGGAAATGTGTACCATTGGGCGTATAAGCCACTATTTTTTTTTTTTTTTTTTTTTTATGACAATCGATATTTGCTCTGTGGGCGGATAACCAATCCATACCCAGAATAATGTCAAAATCATACATTTCCTTGACTTGTAGGTCGCAGGTTAGGAGCAAGTCTGAGATTCCTAGTTCACAATTTCTACATATCATTCCTATTTGGACACTTCCCCCATAGGCAAGATTACACTTAAGGAAATCTCTAAGGGTTTGCATTCAAGTTTCACGAATTCAACACAAGTTGAAGATATAAAAGAATGCGATGCTCCTATATCAAATAAAACAAGCGCCCAAGAATTATAAAGTACCAAGTTACCTTCTATCACAGACGGATCCTCCTCCCCTACTTCATACAATGCGAATACCCTGTCAGTTGCCTTCTGGTTGCCTCTACTCTTCTGGTATTGTTGCCCAATTGGTCTTGTCTTGTTTACCCATGGCTTCTGCCCTCCAATAGCTTGGGCATTTGCTCCAGATCCCCCTCATTGATATCTCGATGGAGGGAGTTAGGGTCACACACCCTTCTAATGTCCTAAATGTTGGCAATGCAAGCATTGGATCTGCGCTACTGGCCTTTGTTGAAAACTTCCGTTTTGATTTTGCTGTTGTGGTTGCAGCTTGGAGTAGGGCTTTGGTGCCGCGTTTCATTTATGACTTCATTGTGGTCCTAAAGATGATAGACCTGCCTTCTGCTTGCTCTAAATTCTTCTTGCGTCAGACACTTCCCTCTCAGCATCTAAAGTCGGGTCTACTACTTCAACGTATGACCAGAGGCACTGAGGTAAGACTCTTCCTCTGATTGTAGGATCCAGTTCCCATTCCAATTTTCTTGCCTTCTCTTCATCATTTTCAACATATCGAGTGGCGTAGCGAGCCAACTCCTCAAACTTTGCAGTGTATTGTGCCACGGTCATGTTTTCTTGCTTCAGTCTTTGGAAATTCAAAACCCATTCCTGCCTAATGGTGTTTGGGAAATACTTCTTGAAGAATAGTTCCTTGAATTGCTCCTAGGTCAATGTTGAAGTGTCACGAGTATTTTTCATCAATGTTCACCAGTGATCAGCTTCATCGTCCAATTCATATACAGCTAGAGATATTCGATCATCATGTTCGGTAATTCCCATTATATCCAACATTTTTCTCAATTTGGCGGAGCCAATTCTTTGCTACCCTCGGGTTTGGTACTCTGGTGAATTTTGATGGTCTCTACGTTCTAAATTCAAAGAAAAGATGGGCTTTATTATTCTGCCTATTTCCTCTTAACTGTCCCAATTCCTCCAGAATCTGGTTTCCAAGATGATTAAGGATTTTAGCTCCTATAAGCACTGGGCCATCCTATATGTAATGGTTCCTAGGTATAGCATTTATGCGTTGTTGTTTGTGGCTCCAGTTGTTATTGCTTGTTTTTGGGTAGCCGTTGGCATGAGTATCCATCATTTTATTCATAATTTGGTGAGGCATAAGCAAGTTCTACTAACAGAGGTGATTCCCTAAGAGTAATTTAACCAATCTTGAAGTTAAAGTTCAATTATCCTAGGGTGTTTGAAACAATAAAGCATGCAATAGATAAGGGATACATTAAATCATATAACACAATTTCATATATTAATAGTAGGCTTCATACAAAAGGTTACATCTTGTTAGCTAAAGTGTGGATATCACACTTCCCTCCACTATTCTTAGAGTTACATTAGACAATACTACATATATATTGGCACATAAGTAACTAGGGATTCCTAATTACCAATCTAAGACTGGTTGATTCTAGACCGGTCGGGGCCCTCTTTTGGGCCGTTGTCCTGGGATGAGCTAACTACTTGCCCTGGCATGAAGCATGGTGATCCCGGCGCGGCTCCTACTCTTGATACTTTGGGAGCATGATCAAAGGGAATCTCAGTTAATCCAGTTGGGCGGAACCTTGGTTCGAGTACTAGCTCTAAATAATAAAAATCTTAGCTCTCAACTTGTGGAATGTGCTAAAACCCTAGCCTGTTTTGAAGTGCCTCAAAAGTTATTTCTAGAAATTTTTGGTCATCTTTCTCAAGCTTGAGTGCGTGTTTGAGGACCCGATACTGACTCTTGAGTTGACATTGGATCATGGCTCTCATTTGATCGGGGTGAGATAAGGATGCAGTCCCTCAAACTTTCTTACCTCTTTGAGTAACCTTTCCTTCCCCGCTCTCTTACACCCGAGGTCATAAACTTGCAGATCAAGAAATTCAATATTTTGTTTCCCTTGAAAGCGGTAACAACCCCAGAGGTCATGGTACCAGACATTTGACGAGTTATAGGCCATCCTATGTTAAGGAAGGGAAATCTGATATTAGTCTCTTTTTAAGTTAATATAAATAATAGTGTTATAATAATTCACTAGTGTATGAGGAAAAAGGTAACTAGAGTTGAAAATCGGGTTATGCGGGTTAAGGTTGAACCTAGGTCTGATACCTAGTTGTGATGCCCCAAATTCTACTATAAGGGTTGAGATCAAGGTAACGCCACTAAAGAGTCCTTTGGTCAATAACCAAGTAAGATCCCAAGAAGATCACAAGATTCAACGTAGCCTCCCTTCTAAATCTAACAAGCTATCTTTTTATCAAATCTTAAGAGGTATTAACATAAGGTCTCATAAGCAACGCGGAGATAGGTATAGGATTACAAAAAGATATATATTTATATAAAAGCAAGTAATAATTACAAAGTTACAAATTTTAATTACAAAACAAGTTCCATCACTATCACAATTCCAAAAAGAAAATAAAAGCACAGTGGACTTATAACAAAACGGCTTCTAACTTTAACCAAAAATCTTCAAATGTCTCTGGCTCCTCGTCAGCCCCATATGTTTCTTCAACACTTACCATGAAATGCCATGATCTTGGAATGCCCAATAAATGCACACACACCCCTTCCCTTTTTACCAATCAAATACACTTACAAGTATAAAACTGAATATTTTAAACATAATGAACAAGTAAGAAAGTAAACAATTAGAGAGTTACACGGTTAGGTATTAGCATCTAGAAATCCCCAAAGAGATTCCATCCTACCAACCACAAGAATCGGACTTAGATTATTCTGTATGCTCCTCTTTTGTTGCTTTGTAGACCCTTATCCTGGGTGCCTAGAACGGTTACGTACCACATAACACCAACCGAAGACCTCAAAAAAGATGGTAAAATTAAAGGCCTTGCCCAGTTCCTCCTGACACCAAGCACCTAGGGTCTGAATACAACTGATCCATTCAAGGGTTCCAAAATACCACTTGCGCAAGGCTTTACTTCAAATCAAGAACACGTCCGCCAACTAATTCAATTCAAATAGAACATTATCTCATAATATTATTTAAATGATCGAAACCCAATTACCACTCCAATTAAGTTTTTCGTTGAGTTGGATGTCTTAAGTTAAAGTTAGAACAAACTTAACAAGAAAATAATTTCTACATAAGCATGAGCATCATCGAAGGATTATGGTAAGGAACATAACCATAACACATGCAAATATCAACCAAGACATGAACAAGTGATAATAAGCACATTCATGAGGTTAATAAATAAATTCATCAACAAAAGTAAATTTCTAGATTTGGTGCACTTCAAAGATTGCAATTGAAGAGATATTTTTAGATTTTTCCTAAAATTGGCCTTCCTATGGTTTGTAGAGAATTTTATCTAGTTTTCAGAACAATTTTTAGCACAACCCAAACCCACCTCTAGAGGTTTGGATCATGACTGGCCAGTAATCATGAGAGTACCTACAGTCTCAGACAGAATTTCAAAATATAATTAAATATATAGGACCTGAATCAGAAACAAATTGGAATAATGTTGTCTATTAACTTGTGCTTATATGATTGAACAGAAATAAACAAAACAATTCTTTATATACTTCAAATATTTACAAACATTCATCTAATATACATAACCCCAGATCATACATATAGCTTAACAAGACATGACAAAACTAGAGCTTCACAAAGCTTGGCGAAAGGCAATAGCAAAAGCCTCAACGCAGACGCACATCTCGGGTGACTTCATAGTAAGGGTTAACTTTAAGCAATCTCTAATATGGATCCTTCAGATGCTCACCTACATATATATAATAGTGAGCTCAAAGCCCAATGAGTAATCTAAATATAAAGAGGTTAAATGAATGAGTTCCTTAATTATTCAAATAAAGAGAAGTTAACATGATCAAAGCATTTTCAAATACATATAATTACAAATAAAATTCATCAAACATTCATAAAACCTTTCATAATTTCACAAATGACGTTGTGCATTTCCAAACGCCTTATTAAAACTTGACATAATACCATATGGAACGTTTACGACGGAATGAAGCATTCAAAACATCCTCATTGGACAGCTCATACAAAACGCCCACATTGGACGACTTCATATGAAACACCCACATTGGACGAGCTCCTACTGAGCACCTACATTGGACGAGCTCATACGAAACACCTACATTGGACGAGCTCATACAGAATGCCACATTAGATGACTTATACAGAATGTATATAACAGGTCGATATCATATAGAACATACATGAAGGCACAAAGTCATACAGAATGATCGTATAAGATCAGAGTCATGCAAAACTATAGCGATCCCGGTTTTCCCTCCATTGGTTATTGTATTTTGGACTCAGTTCCGTGGATGTCTGTTGTTATATAAGTTGCTTTTCCGTCTTTTAATTCTTTGTATTTGAGTTTTGGGATGTATTGGGCAGGTTTGTAACAGGTTGGGTGTGTTTTGAAACTAATGGTTGCTACCCAGTTTTTGGAGTCTTCGCTCGAGCGAGGCTTTTGTCGCTCGAGTGAGATATGTGTTTTAATTCCTTCGCTCGAGCAAGGGTTCCTTCACTCGAGCGAGCTTTGAGTGGTGTGTCTGTTGGCTCGAGCGAGCATTCTTGCGCTCGAGCATGCGACTGCGTCTGAGTTTGGACCTGAAGGTTGTGTTTCTTGGCTCGAGCGAGCTTTCCTTCACTCGAGCGAGCGAGCTGTATGTTTTGGGTTTCTTCGCTCGAGTGAACTTTCCTTCACTCGAGTGTGCTTCTGGGTTGCAGACCTAAAGCTTCGTGTTGTTGGCTCGAGCGAGGCTTTCTGTGCTCGAGCGAGGTTTCTTTGTGTCTAGTTGCTCGAGCGACCATTCCTTCGCTCGAGCGAGGCTCGATTATATCAGTTCGCAGCAGCAGCTTCTTCCTCACTTTTTTGATTATCTTTTATCTTCAAACCCTAAATCCGACTGCTCTCTATCTCTCTACATATCTTCTCTCTACAAATACTCCATGTTCTAGGAGTCTCCTACCCAAATCCCTTTGTAAGAAAGGTGGAGCTTGGTGTGGGCTACATTTTGATTCGAAAATCATTGAGTTTGGAGCATTTTGAGTTTACTCCATCTTCTCCTTTTGGTCTCTTCATTTGAGGTAGGGATACCCTACTCCTTCCTATGAGTTTTAACATAGATTTTAGTCATTTTGTATAAATGGTGGATTATGGTTATTTTGGGAAAGTTAGGGTTGATTTGAAGTTATATAAAAAGGGGATTTTCAATTGTTAAACTCCATGTGTACATGGGACCTTGGAAAATGGAATTATTGTTGTTAAATTGATGAAATTGAGCCTTAGGGTTGATACTTGAAAAATGGGAAAAATGCCCTAATTATGTTGAATAAGTAATTTGAATAATTAATTTGGGGAAATATGAAATTGAGTTGGAAATTATGAAATTGGGAAATTATGAGATTGAATGGTGTAGTTGGATAAATAAATCACTCACCTATGAGAATGTTGATATTTTATCTGTTTGATAAATTTATTATCAGTTTAGAAATACCTGCTTTGGGCTATCGGTGGAGGATAGTCTTGATTGTTGTAGACACTGTATGTTGATTAGGGAAAATTGAAACTAATCAAATGGTTAAGTCATTGAATATGACGGTTGAATTGTCACATTGAATATGTGCCTAGATTGATCATTGTATATGATAGAGCTTTTAAATACATTGCATATGTATCTTGCTTGGGAGGAGATAGGGGATGTACTCCATGGTTTGAGAGGAGATAGGGGATGTACTCTCAAACCTGTTTGGGAGGAGATAGGGGATGGACTTCATTGATAACTAAGTTGGCCGGAGTGTCCAGGGTGAAAGTCCCGAAATCCTATTTACGTTTGCATAACGTAGATAATTAAAGTATTGAAATGTTGTAATGTGAGTTGTAGTCTCATTTGAATTGTGGATAATGGAAGTGTCTTAATATAAGTTACAGTCTCATTTAATTGTTTGGCTAGGTAATGAGCCATGTTTATGAATTTGAATTGGATAAGTAAAGGAAAGTGGAATGAAACACAGGTATATTTGTCATGGAACTGGGTTGTGTTGTAAGTTGGTTTACAAGAGTTAACCATTTATCGAATGCTAATGTTTTAGTTATTTCTCATACTTGATTTAGTATATCTCTACTGGGCTTTGGCTCACCCTTTATGGGACATCATTTTCAGGTACAGATGGTATGCCACCTCCAAGGACGTAGCTTGGGAGGCTTCGAGGTTGAAAGATCTTTTTGTTGTTATCTTTTTGTATTACATGTAAATCAAGCCAAGGGCTTATTTTGTATAAAGAGTTAGAACTGTTCTTTTGTTGGACCCAAGTGTTGACTTTGAAAGTTGTAAGCCCGTGGGGCATTTATTTTTGTTGTCAACATGTAATACTTTCTGTAAGAACACTCTGATGTATGGAATATGATATCTCTTTCTTGCATCATGAATGTATGATTTATGGGTTTATTTTTGAGGGCGTTACAAAAATGATCATCAAAGATGAACATTATACAAAACATTTATGACAAATCCATAACTTACATAGAATGTCTAAGACGAGTCAAAGATAGAATGAAAGTTTCCGGAGATCAAGGTACATTTTCTAGTTGTCACAATAGTTGATCAAAATGAATCTCATTCATTCTTAGCAAACATCATTTTTAGTAAACTTATCATATTGGTCGGAAAACTTATCATATCACAAACTTGTTGAAAGCTCATAGCATATTTATCATTTCAAAAAATACTTATCATATCGAACATTTCATAAACAAAACATAGATTTCACAAAACATCATATAACATTGCCATTTTCAAAGTCATTTATACAAAAATATCTTTACAAAGACATTACTCACCTTGAGTAGTTCGACGTTCCACCTTGTAGACACCCCATTTTTGACTGTCCTCAAGACTTGGACGTCACCGTTTGAATACCCGGTGATCATCCATGTTTGTGTTCGTTTGGAGTTCCCGGAGGTCTCGGCTACGCGCCTTGCCTCAGGATCTCCGAACCCGACTGTTTAGTGTCTAGTTTTGCACCAAACACTTATGTTTTGCCTTGGAGGGGCACGGAATGTCTTGTGAGGCATCCCCACACATCACCGGCCATGGCTAGAGGCCATCGGCTGGTATTTTGTTGCCATCGGCAATGTATATTGCCGGTCGGCATTCTTTGTTGCTGGTCGGCAGTCCATTTTGTCAAAATGGCAATTTTGAGCAGCCGACTACTGTTCATCTGCTTTTGCAGATATTTTAAAACAGCTGGCTTGCATTTTGTTCCCCTCCATACACGTGTACGGAGGGGTGGCCTTCTTGTTAGCTTCCTTGGTAAGCTTTACAAGATTGGCTCCTCTATAAGAGGAGCCCTTCTCTCTTGGCCTTAGGGTTAGAGATTTTGGTTAGAGAACATTGTGAGAGAAGCTCTGGATTAGGGTTAGGGTTATACATATTTCCTATCTCTATATCTACCTCTTGTGTGTTCTTGTGTGTGTTTAGGCCTATTATTGCACACAAACACATAGTGTTACACCTTCTCTTAGTTTGTGAAGGGCCAGAGGTCTGTTCTTGAAGCTTTGGAGCTGTTTTGAGCTTAAGGAAGGGGCTGGTCCACCATTGTTGAAGAGGTTCTTCAAGGGTAACAATCTTACCCCTTTTTATCCCATTCTTGCATACTATTTTTGCCTATCTTAGAACTGTTTTTGTGCTTAGTGTATAACATAAAAAAGTTCTGTTTTTAGGCCCTCTAAATAGTTGGTTTAGGGTGTTTTGTGGTTTGGAGGTGTTTGACCCCTCTTAAGCCTTGAGGGGCTCCATTTTGTGCTATTTTGAGTGAGCTTCGGGACTGTGGTGTTTGGGCCTCCTCACCACTGAAATCTTGAGGGATTTCAATGGTAAGGATGGTGCCTTGAAGTCCCAAGAAGGAGAGGGCCACCCCCTCTCCTTGTTGTCCTTGAAAAGGACCATTTTTGGCTTCTTGAGGGAGCACCATGTTTGAGGATTTGTTGATCATGCCTTGGCTATTTTTCATGCTTATATTGTCATAATATAACATGGTTTTAAGTTGGTTTTGGTACACCATGCATGCTTAGCATACCTACCTTGTAATGCCATGAAATTGCCTTAATATGCTTTGTGTTTTGAGCCTTGTTTCTAGCATGATTTTGGCTTAGCTTTGTGAAGCTTTTATGCATATTTTGGCATGATTTAGGTCTGATTTTGGTTATTTGGGTCATCCATGGCTTGCTTTGTATAGCTACCATGCAATCTAGCTTGTATGCCTTGAGTGTTGGCTCCTCTACCATGCTCTATTTGCATCATTTCAGTGGTTTGGCACCATTAGTTATGATATTTCAGTCCTTGCTCCATGCTCGTATGCTTGCATTTGATGCCCCTTTAATGCTTTATAAGGTTGGTGTTTCATGCTCCATGTTTAGACATTTGTGTATGCTTCCATGTGTAGGTCATTTAGATGCCATCTAAGTGATGTTTTGGGGCTTACTTTCACATGATTTGGGACTGTTTTGATTCACTTTGATCATTTGCTTCATGTGTCATATGATCATGGTTTAAGTCCTTGGGCTAATTCCAAGCTTCTATGCATGCTTTGCTTGTTTTGCTTACTTGGTTTGGCACCATCTATGACATCATTTCAGAGCTTTCCATGCATGCTATTCGTCCATGATTATCCTCTTTTAAGTGTGCTTAAAAGATGCTCTTTAATGCTTAAGTGTTGGGCCATGTTTGCATGCATTGTTTGTGTGTGTATTTGCCTCCATTCCATAGCATTTTGGCTTCCTATTTAGACATGGCCGAGGCTTGTCCATATTGGTCTAAGACCACCTTTCGCATGTTGTTCAAATGTGGTCACATTACTTCATGCCTTGCATGCTTGCTTGCCTAGGTTGTTATATACCTTGTATGTTTGCTTGCATTGACATATTGCATCCTTAGCTCACATGCCTAGGTTGCATTGCATTGTCCATGCATTGCCTTGCCTCTTGAATTGAGTATGATAGAGGTTGGGTCTCTTTGTGCTTGTTTGCATTGCATTTCATTTGAAATCAAAATGCATACTTGGTTTCTTGGGCCATCACGCATTGAAATGCGCGATTGGTGGTCCGAGAATCAAGGACCATGCCCCTTTGAGTCATAAATATGATGAGGGATGTGGTGGTGCATACATTTGCTTGAAATGCATTGCCATGCCTTGTTTTGCCCTCTGCTGCTGTCAAAACAGGATTCTGCAGGAAGATTTGGCCCGCCGGCCATCTGCAGTGCCGACCGGCCATCCATCAGTGGCCGATGGCTTCACAAGTAGCCGGTGATCATCTCCTTTGGCCGGTGGCCATTCCTCTTGGCCGGTAGTGTTCCCCAATGTCCATGGAGCATACCTTGGGAATTGTGCAATTTTCAGAGGAGCAAAGCAGGGAAAACAGAGGCAACTTGCGCATGGCAGTGGATTTCCGGGCGAAGCCAATCTGAGCATGCGTGCATCCCTCTTCCCGAGGCCCTTTACTGCTTTCAGTAGCTTAATTGATTTATTAATTAGTTAAGTGGACTGTAATTATTTAATTAGCTTGTAGGTTAATTAAATTGTATATTCTTTCGGACCCTCCGAGCGAGGGCAATTGTGTAATAAGTGTGCGTGAGTGTGTGTATGTCTTCCAACCCCCACTTCTTTCTCCCTTTTACTTACCTGCTTTTGATGGTTAGTATTAGGGCATATTTAATTTAGCATACCTTATGCTATGCATGCGTGCATCATTCATTTGTATTGTATGCACCGGCTCGGCGCATTATGCAAACTGCATTGTATTTCAAATCTAACTTGAATACGTGTTAGTTGTTGCATTTCACATGCCATCCATAGACTAGCCGAGCCTATTCTAGCTGTATCCCGCATGTGTTGCATTAGCCATCTTAATATGAACTAGGATCATGCATATGATTACTAACTAGTTTCTGTTTTGGCTTGGAGTACTAGGTAAGCTTTTATGCTTTAGCATACCGCATGCGTGTGAGTGTTGCCATAATAGCATGATTACCATGAGGCTAGCTGCTTATGTGTTATAACTGCTTGAATGCCTTTGGATGGAGGTTGAATTACCTAAATTGGAACAATGCATTGAACGCGAGTTTTAAGCCCACTAGATAGTGGCAAAACCATCTTTTCTAAAAAAGCCCACTCGAGGGTAGCAAAACCTGCATTTTAGCCTACTTGCGAGTAGCAAACCATTTTCAAAACAAACATGAAATGTTTTGTTCCAATTTAGGCGATTTGGTCTATACTTGTTTGTTGCGCGCATAACATAGTAATTCTAGGCTAATAACCGGAATAAGAGCACATAACGTTTTCAAAACAAGATATCACGGTTTGTAGAGGCCGATCTTTGATCGGGCGAGAGGGGGTGCTCATAGCTGACCTTCCCCAATCGTACCCAAGTTCCCGAGCCGAGGCAACTTTGGTGATGACGGACACATGGCCTTTGGCACCGAGTCAGGGTTTCCTAAATTCCCCCATTAAAAAATATTTAGGTGGCGACTCTGTATCTGACAAAGCAGTCCATGTTTGGCACTTCTTTCAAAATCTGTTTTCTAAAAACGATTTGCCGGATTTGGACTCTTTGGTTCAAGATTAAGAACCGTGACAATTTGAGTCTGAACTGTAGTAAACCCAAAAGAACAGAACGAGACTCATCCTCCCGGGGCGTTCGGGGACGTCTACACACCTCGACATTCCAACCTACACATTGCACATAACCATACATATTAAAACACGTCATTCAAATCAAATAACTCTTTTCACTTTTCTAATTCATTTACTTATGTCGATTTCATACTTATTAATTTTCTAATGAGTCCTAAATCATGCCTAAGAATGCTCAGAAAGAGATGGGAACGAAGATATGAACACAAAACAACTTTCCAAAGTATGCTAAACAGAGATGTTTGCTCAAGCTCAACTTTGGCCGCTCGAGCGGTCAGAGAAGTCTACAAAACTACTAGATGGTCTTAAAGTACACTCAAGCCATCAACTTGCTCACTCAAGCGAGATGTACGAAAATACTGAGTTCGCTCGACCGATCTGTAAAGACTACAAAAGTGCTGGAAGCTAGCAATGTGCACTCAAGCAGTAAAGCAGTCTCCAAATTTTCTAGGTTTCAAAAGTGAAAGATTTAGCTTCCAAACACAAATTTAAAATGTAAAAGCTTGCATGGCTTACTCAAAATCATGGAAACACTTTGATGAACACAAAAACTCTTTAGAAAACGTGAATTCATAACCAATTATAAACCATTTGCTCAAAATCTCCATGCATGTATGATTTTCAAACTCTTTTCTCTTGTTTTTCAAATTATAAACTTGACTCATAAATTCATGAAGTAAAATCCTTAAAACTCTAGAAATCAATGATGCATGTGCAATTTAACTTTCAAACTCAACAAAGATGATAGAAATCAAACTCAAAATGATAAAACATTACATAATCATGCATGCATGTAGAGTTACTTCAATTTTCATCTTCTTTAAGCCAAATCTTTTCCAATCTCTTCCAATTATTCATAATCAAGCAAAATCTTTTCTTAAATACACGAGCTAGATGGATTATCTACATGAATTAGGCTTCAATTTCATACTTAGTCTTTAACTTGAATAATTTTTGCAAAGTCTTGGGTTTCTTCCTTCAATCTTCAAATTCTTGAGCCTCTCTCTCTCTGTCTCTCTCTCTCTCTAAAATGCTCTCCAGCACAAATGAATGAAAAATGAGTTCAAATCTCTCTTAACACACACACAAACATATATATACAAAGGATTAACTTAAGTTAATTAAGCAAGCTTAAGACTAATTAAACACAACTTAATTTTACTAAACCGAATCAAATTTTAATTAAACTTTTCAAAATATTCTAAATATTCTAATTAGCTTATTAACCTTGTCAATTTTGGTTTCTGAATTCATTTAGGCCTTCAATTTTAATATCATAACTGAATTTCTAACAAATAATTCACAAATCAAATAGAGCGTACCGGTTCGAATACTTTTGGTACGTGGGGAGTGGTTAGTACCACAGTGGGTTTATCTCGCCTGATAGAGATATCTGTATGATGAGGTGCTATGTGATAGCATGCTTATGTGATTATATGGGTATGGGGTTTGATTTCTGAGATGTTGATTGGGTCTGTGAGTTCCTCGAACTCCAGTCAGAAGAGCACTTGATCACTGCTATTTCCAATTGGAACTCTAGCAACGTCATGGGACAATCATTATCTAAAAAGAAAATATGTATGTACTTATGTGACTATGAGCTTATGTGGAATGAATTAACTATTGTCCATTGCCGTAGAACGTGAGTGAGTTGGCTTTAGCACAATTGTGATTGTGCTAATTTCGAGTGTTACCTTTATTAGGATGTCAGGACGCGGAAGGGGCAGTGGTAGGCGTGGTAGGCCCAGGAGGCATGAGATGCCAATGCTGTATGAGATTGCAGCGCAGGAGGAGGGGATAGGGAAGGCAAATGTGGCTAAGCCAGCTGAGCAACAGTTCATGGGTGCTTTGGCACGAGAGATAGTAGGGGCACTAAACATACCGAGGGCTGAGAACCTAGCACATGCCCCAGTTGCAGAGACAGGACCACTCCTGCTAAAAAGGGAGTTCTTCAGGACCAATCTGGATATTTTTGTAGGAGATCTTGGAGAGCCACTGAAGGCTGATGAGTGGCTAGAGCAGATGGTTAAGACGTTCGAGATGCTAGACATTGAGGACGACGCTCTCAGAGTGACCTTGGCATCCTTTTAACTGAAGGGAGAAGCGGGTCAGTGGTGGAAATATGCACGAGAACGTATTGGGGTGACCTAGGAGGCCTTTGTCAATGCCTTTCAAGAGAAGTATCTGTCTGCTACTGTCAGAGAGAGGTTGAGGGAACAGTTCAAGAACCTCAAACAACAGCTTGGCACACCGGTGGCGGAGTTTGAAGCCACTTTTGCTAGTTTATCCAGATTTGCTCCTGAGCTTGTGGCAACAGAGGAGTGGCGTTGTATCGAGTTTGAGACTTGAGTGAGAGATGAGCTTGCCTACTATGTGGGTGGGTCTATGACAAGGGATTACAACTATCTTGTTGAGGCAATGACACATATGGAAACCCAGCTAGGAGCTAGAGAGAGAGAGAGAGAGAGAGAGAGAGAGAGAGATAAGGGATTTTAGGTAGAGAGGCCAAGAGATGCAGGGTGAAGCCCGAGACAACAAGAGGCAGAGGGGTTTTACACCATAGCAGTCTCATGGGGCACAGTCTAGGTCCACTTTTCCAGTGCCAAGTTCAGGGGCAGGGAGAGGTGGCCAGGGAGGATTTTCTTGTTTCAAGTGTGGCCAGTTGGGCCACAAGTCCTTTTCTTGTCCATAGAAAAGGGGAAGATAGCGGTCTGCTCCGTCTTCAATTCGCCCACCGAGCCAGAGTCAGGGGAGGGGGCAGTCTTTGACTTGCTTTCAGTGTGGACAAGTAAGACACATGAAGAGGTACTGTCCATAGTTGGGTGGCACACCTAGTGCATGTGGATCGAGGCAGACTCAGAGTCACCAGCCAGCACAGTCGACATAGGCCTCGAGGGCCACTCCGGGAGCCTCTTCGGCTTAGTCTGTACATCCGGCTTATGCTCCGAGAGGGGAGCAGGTGGATCAGAGACCTACTAGGTGTGTGTATGCTATTACCACGCCAAAGTTAGTGCCAGCACCTGTTTTACAATTTTATTGCCAATGTATTGATTGACAGGGGTGCATCACATTACTTTTTCTCATCTGCATTTGCATCGGCATTGGGGTTAGAGTTGGCTCGGTTAACATTGCCACTCTGCGTAGAGTCACCGGTTGGGAATGATATTGTGTTAGAACAGGGATGTCGGGGTTGTGATATAGAGGTTACCAATCGTCGACTTCCATTTTCTTTTGCTTTTATTGAGGTTACCAGGGATGTTGAGTTTTGATGTTGTATTGGGTATGGATTGGTTGTCTACATAGTGAGCTGTTATAGACTGCTACCATCAGAGGGTTACTGTGTGTACCTCGAGCAGTGACTGCTTTTATTTCTTAGGGGATTGGGTTGATAGAGCTTTGTTGCCGGTTTGTGACCCGCATGGCCCGGGTGAGCTTAGCCTCTTTCTTGCTGCATTCTTGGGGACAGAGAGTGATATAGTTTGGGTTAAGTTGCCGAGGGTAGTCTGTGAGTACCCGAATGTCTTTCCTGAGGATCTTTCTAGTTTACCACCTCACCGAGAGATTGAGTTCTCTATTGACCTAGTGCCAGGCACGGCACCGATTTCCATGGCTCCGTATAGGTTTGCACCGGCTGAGTTGAGTGAGTTGAAGATTCAGCTCCAGGAATTGCTAGACAAGGGTTTTATCCACCCTAGTACTTCGCCTTGGGGAGCGCCGACCCTTTTTTCCTAAAAGAAGGATGGTACATTACGGCTTTGTATTAATTACCAGAAACTGAACCGGGTGACTGTTAAGAACAAATACCCATTGCCCCGTATAGACAATCTGTTTGATCAGTTGAAGGGGCCTTCTTACTTTTCAAAGATAGACTTGAGATCGGGTTATCATCAGTTGAGAGTGAGGGAGGAGGACATCCTGAAGACGGCATTCCGTATGCAGTATGGCCACTATGGGTTCCTAGTCATGCCTTTTGGGTTGACTAATGCACTGGCCTTGTTTGTGGACTTGATGAATCGGGTTTTTCGTGAGTATCTTAATCATTTTGTGGTTGTCTTTGTTGACAACATTTTGATTTATTCACCCTCTAAGGAGGAGCTCGATGAACACTTGCGGGTTGTGTTGGAGTTGCTAAGAGTCCATCAGTTATAGGCTAAGTTCGGAAAGTGTGAGTTTTGGCTGAAAGAGGTGAAGTTCTTAGGCCATGTGGTATTTGGGGAAGGGGTGATTGTGGATTTCTCCAAGATAAAGGCAATGCAAGATTGGGGGCAACTCAAGAACGCCTTTGAGATCCAGAGTTTCTTGAGGTTGGCTGGGTATTATTGTCATTTTATGAAAGACTTTTCTAGTCTAGTCGCTCCATTGACCAGACTGACGAGGAAGGGAATCAAATTTGTGTGGAGTGAGACTTATGAGAAGTCATTTCAAGAGTTGAAAATTAGAATCACTACTGCTCCAGTTTTGATTATCTCGGAGAGGGGTTTGGGTTATGCTGTATATTGTGACACATCTTGGGAAGGTTTGGGCTATGTCTTGATGCAGGAGGGGAAGGTAGTTGCTTACAGTTCACGGCAGTTAAAGATTCACGAGAGGAAGTACCCTACTCATGATCTAGAGTTAGTAACAGTGATATTTGCCCTGAAGATCTGGAGGCATTATTTATATAGCGAGAGATTCGGGGTGTTCTCGGATCATAAGAGTCTGAAGTACTTGTTTTCTCAGAAGGATCTGAATCTGAGATAGAGGAGGTGGATGGAGTCCATGGAGGACTATGACTTTGAGTTACGTTAACATCCCGGGAAGGCCAATGTTGTGGCCGATGCTTTGAGTCAAAAATCCTCTGGAAGTGCAGCTTGTATTGCCGTCTGTGAATGGAGATGTTAGGTGATATCAACGAGTTTGACTTGCATCTTGGCGAGTCTGCTGAGTTGGCTCCCTTGTTTACTGTAGTTGCACAACCTACACTAGTGAGCCGAGTTATTGAGGCACAGAGGGGTGATCCGGAAGTTGAGACCATCCGAGAGAAAATTGCTAGTGGTAAGGTGGAGAGGGGTCTGAATGTGCATTCTGATTCGAGTATTAGATATGTTGACTGACTTTTTATGCCAGAGTCTTGCTGGAAGGAGGTACTCCGTGAGTTTCATCACTCACGCCTTGCGGTGCATCCGGCAAGTACGAAGATGTACCATTGTCTTAGCCGCCAGTTTTGGTCGAAGGGGATGAAGAGGGACGTAGCATTGTTTGTGTTGAGATGCCTTACTTGTCAGCAAGTGAAGGTCAAGCACTAGAGGCCAGTGGGTTTGTTGCAACCCTTGCCTATATCCGAATGGAAGTGGGAGCATGTCACTATGGACTTCGTTGTGGGTCTTCTAAGGACTCAGCGGGGTAGTGATGCCATTTGGGTGATTGTGGATCGACTGACTAAGTCAGCGCATTTTGTACCTATGCGCATGAGTAACTCCGTGGATCATCTTGCCGACCTTTATATTCGAGATATAGTCCGACTTCATGGGGTTCTAGTGACTATTGTCTCGGATAGAGATTCACATTTTATGGCTCGGTTGTGACAGAGCCTACAAAGTGCCTTGGGCACTAAGTTGACTTTTAGCACCGCCTATCATCCCCAAACTGACGGACAGTCAAACTGTACTATTCAGATCCTGGAGGATATGCTTCGGGGTTGTGTTCTTGATTTCAAGTGGTCTTGGGAGAAACACTTTCCTCTAGTGGAGTTTGCCTACAACAACAGTTTCCAGTTGAGTATTGACATGGCATCATTTGAGGCCTTGTATGCCCAACCGTGAAGATCTCCAGTGTGTTGGATCGAGGTGGGTGATGCACCTATGATAGGGCCAAAGCTGGCTTGGGAAACGATGGAGAAGATTGCTCTTATCCGTAAGAGGTTGGTTACAGCTTAGAGTCGTCAGAAGAGCTACACCGATAATAGGAAGAGGTCGTTATCTTTTGAGTTTAGAGATCATGTATTTATTAAGATCTCACCTAAGTGGGGTTTGTGCGATGCGCACGAAACCGTGAGTGTAAACTGCACAAAAAAGTGCGATGCGCAAGAAAGCGCGAGTGTAATCAGCACAAAAAAGTGCGATGCCCAAGAAAATGCGAGTCTAATCCGCACAAAAAAGTGCGATGCACATGAAAGCGCGAGTGTAAACTGCACAAAAAAGTGCGATGCGCAAGAAAATGGGAGTGTAATCTGCACAAAAAATTGCGATGCGTAAGAAAACCCGTGCGTAAACTGCACAAAAAAGTGCGATGCGCAAGAAAGCGCGACTGTAAGCTGCACAAAAAAGTGCGATGCGCAATAATGCGCGAGTGTAATCTGCAGAAAAAAGTGCGATGCGCAAGAAAGCGCGAGTATAAACTGCAAAAAAAAGTGCGATGCGCAAAAATGCGTGAGTGTAAACTGCACAAAAAGTGCGATGCACAAGAAATCGCGAGTGTGATCTGCACAAAAAAGTGAGATGCGTAAGAAAGCGTGAGTGTAAACTGCACAAAAAAGTGCGATGCGGAAGAAAGCGCGAGTGTAAACGGCACAAAAAACAGCGATGCGCAAGAAAGCATGAGTGTAAACTGCACAAAAAATTGCATTGCACAAGAAAACGCGTGTAAACAGCACAAAAAAGTGTGACATACAAGAAAGCGCGACTGTAAGCTGCACAAAAAAGTGCGATGCGCAATAATGCGCGAGTGTAAACTGCACAAAAAAGTGCGATACGCAAGAAAACGCGAGTGTAAACTGCACAAAAAATTACGATGCGCAAGAAAACGTGTGTGTATACTGCACAAAACAGTGCGATGCGCAAGAAAGCGCGACTGCAAGCTGCACAAAAAAGTGCGATGCGCATGAAAGCGTGAGTGTAATCTGCACAAAAAAGTGAGATGCGCAAGAAAGCGGGAGTGTAAACTACACAAAAAAGTTCGATGCGCAAGAAAACGCGAGTGTAAGCTGCACAAAAAACTGTGATGCGCAAGAAAGCACATGTGTAAACTGCACAAAAAAGTGTGATGCGCAAGAAAACGCGACTGTAAGCTGCACAAAAAAATGCAACGCGTAGAAAAGCACGAGTGTAAACTGCACAAAAAAGTGCGAGGCGCAAGAAAGCGTGAGTGTAATCAGCACAAAAAAGTGCGATGCGCAAGAAAATGCGAGTGTAATCCGCACAAAAAAGTGAGATGCACAAGAAAGCGCAAGTGTAAACTGCACAAAAAATTACGATGCGCAAGAAAATGCGTGTAAACTACACAAAAAAGTGCGATGCGCAAGAAACCGCGAATGTAAGCGGCACAAAAAAGTGCGATGCGCAATAATGCGTGAGTGTAAACTGCACAAAAAAGTGCGATACGCAAGAAAACGCAAGTGCAATATGCACAAAAAAGTGCGACGCGCAAGAAAGCGCGAGTGTAAACTGCACAAAAAAGAGCGATGCGAAAGAAAGCGCGTGTGTAAACTGCACAAAAAAGTGTGATGCGCAAGAAAACGCGAGTGTAATCTGCACAAGAAAGTGTGATGCGAAAGAAAGCGCGGATGTAAACTGCACAAAAAAGTGCGACGCGCAAGAAAGCGCGAGTGTAAATTGCACACAAAAGTGCAATGCGCAAGAAAACGCGTGTTTAAACTGCACAAAAAAGGGCAATGCGCAAGAAAGCGCGACGGTAAGCTGCAAAAAAAGCGTGACGCGCAGTAATGGCGTAGTGTAAACTGCGCAAAAAAGTGCGATGCGCATGAAAGCGCGAGTGTAAACTGCACAAAAAAGTGAGATGCGCAAGAAAGCGCGAGTGTAAACTGCACAAAAAATTGTGATGCGCAAGAAAGCGAGAGTGTAATCTGCACAAAAAAGTGCGATGCGCAAGAAAATGCGAGTGTAATCCGCAGAAAAAAGTGCGATCCGCAAGAAAGCGTGAGTGTAAACTGCACAAAAAAGTGGGATGTGCAAGAAAACGCGAGTGTAATCCGCACAAAAAAGTGAGATGCGCAAGAAAGCGCGAGTGTAAACTGCACAAAAAACAGCGATGCGCAAGAAAGCACGAGTGTAAACTGCATAAAAAATTACGTTGCGCAAGAAAACGCGTGTGTAAACTGCACAAAAAAGTGCGATGCGCAAGAAAGCGCGACTTGTAAGCTGCACAGAAAGGTGCAATGCGCAATAATGCGTGAGTGTAAACTGCACAAAAAAGTGCGATGCGCAAGAAAACGCGAGTGTACACTGCACAAAAAATTGCGATGTGCAAGAAAACGTGTGTGTAAACTGCACAAAAAAGTACGATACGCAATAATGCGCGAGTGTAAACAGCACAAAAAAGTGCGATGCGCATGAAAGCGTGAGTGTAATCTGCACAAAAAAGTGAGATGCGCAAGAAAGCGGGAGTTTAAACTGCACAAAAAAGTTCGATGCGCAAGAAAACGCGAGTGTAAACTGCACAAAAAATTGTGATACGCAAGAAAGCACATGTGTAAACTGCACAAAAAAGTGCGATGCACAAGAAACCGCGAATGTAAGCTACACAAAATAGTGCGAAGCGCAATAATGCGTGAGTGTAAACTACACAAAAAAGTGCGATGCGCAAGAAAACGCGAGTGTAATCTGCACAAAAAAGTGCGACGCGCAAGAAAGCGCGAATGTAAACTGCACAAAAAAGGGCGATGGGAAAGAAAGCGCGTGTGTAAACTGCACAAAAAAGTACGATGCGCAAGAAAACGCGAGTGTAATCTGCACAAGAAAGTGTGATGCGAAAGAAAGCGCGGGTGTAAACTGCACAAAAAAGTGCGATGCGCAAGAAAACGCGAGTGTAATCTGCACAAAAAAGTGAGATCCGCAAGAAAGCGCGATTGTAAACTGCACAAAAAAGTGCGATGCGCAAGAAAACGCATATGTAAACTGCACAAAAAAGTGCAATGCGCAAGAAAGCGCGACTGTAAGCTGCACAAAAAAGTGCGATGTGCAATAATGCGCGAGTGTAGACTGCAGAAAAAAATGCGATGCGCAATAACGCGAGTGTAATGTGCACAAAAAAGTGTGATGCGCAAGAAAATGCGAGTGTAATCTGCACAAAAAAGTGCGGTGCGTGAGAAAGCACGAGTGTAAACCGCACAAAAAAGTGTGATGCGCAAAAAAGCGCGAGTTTAAACTCCACAAAAAGTGCGATGCGCAAGAAAGCGTGAGTGTAAAGTCTTCAAAAAAGTGCGATGTGCAAGAAATGAAGAGTGTAAACTGCACAAAAAAGTGCGATGTGCAAGAGAACGCAAGTGTAATCTGTACAAAAAAGTGCGATGCACAGGAACGCGCGAGTGTAAACTGCACAAAAAAGTGCGATGCGCATGAAAGTGCAACTGTAAATTGCTCAAAAAAATGCGATGCGCAAGAAAGCGCGAGTGTAAACTACACAAAAAATTGCGATGCGCATGAAAGCGTGACTGTAAACTGGACAAAAAAGTGCGATATGCAAGAAAGCGTGTCTGTAAACTGCACAAAAAAGTGTGATGCGTAGCAATGCTCGAGTGTAAACTGCACAAAAAAGTGCGATGCGCATGAAAGCGCGAGTGTAAACTGCACAAAAAAGTGAGTTGCGCAAGAAAGCGCGAGTGTAAACTGCATAAAAAAGTGCGATGCGCAAGAAAGCGCGAGTGTAATCTGCACAAAAAAGTGCGATGCGCAGTGCGATCCGCAAGAAAGCGCGAGTGTAAACTGCACAAAAAAGTGCGATGCGCAATAAAACGCGAGTGTAATCTGCACAAAAAAGTGAGATGCGCAAGAAAGCGCGAGTGTAAACTGCACAAAAAATTGCGTTGCACAAGAAAACGCGTGTGTAAACTGCACAAAAAAGTGCGATGCGCAAGAAAACGCGACTTGTAAGCTGCTCAAAAAAGTGCAATGCGCAATAATGCGCGAGTGTAAACTGCACAAAAAAGTGCGATGCGCAAGAAAACGCGAGTGTAAACTGCACAAAAAATTGCGATGCGCAGGAAAACGTGTGTGTAAACTGCACCTAAAAGTGCGATGCGCAAGAAAGCGCGACTGTAAGCTGCACAAAAAAGTGCGATGCGCAATAATGCGCGAGTGTAAACTGCACAAAAAAGTGCGATACGCATGAAAGCGTGAGTGTAATCTGCACAAAAAAGTGAGATGCGCAAGAAAGCGGGAGTGTAAACAGCACAAAAAGGTTCGATGCGCATGAAAACGCGAGTGTAAACTGCACAAAAAATTGTGATGCGCAAGAAAGCACAAGTGTAAACTGCACAACAAAGTGCGATGCGCAAGAAAACGTGACTGTAAGCTGCACAAAAAAGTGCGATGCGCAGAAAAGCGCGAGTGTAAACTGCACAAAAAAGTGCGATGTGCAAGAAAGCACGAGTGTAATCAGCACAAAAAAGTGCGAAGCGCAAGAAAATGCGAGTGAAATCCGCACAAAAAAGTGAGATTCACAAGAAAGCGCGAGTGTAAACTGCACAAAAAATTGCGATGCACAAGAAAGCGCGAGTGTAAACTGCCCAAAAAATTGCGATGCACAAGAAAGCGCGAGTGTAAACTGCACAAAAAATTACGATGCGCAAGAAAATGCGTGTAAACTGCACAAAAAAGTGCGATGCACAAGAAACCGCGAATGTAAGCTACACAAAAAAGTGCGAAGCGCAATAATACGCGAGTGTAAACTGCACAAAAAATGTGATGCGCAAGAAAACGCGAGTGTAATCTGCACAAAAAAGTGCGACGCGCAAGAAAGCGCGAGTGTAAACTGCACAAAAAAGGGCGATACGAAAGAAAGCGCGTGTGTAAACTGCACAAAAAAGTATGATGCGCAAGAAAACGCAAGTGTAATTTGCACAAGAAAGTGTGATGCGAAAGAAAGCGCGGGTGTAAACTGCACAAAAAAGTACGACGCGCAAGAAAGTGCGAGTGTAAATTGCACAAAAAAGTGCAATGCGCAAGAAAGCACGTGTTTAAACTGCACAAAAAAGTGCGATGCGCAAGAAAGTGCGACTGTAAGCTGCGAAAAAAGCGCGACGCGCAGTAATGGCGCAGTGTAAACTACACAAAAAAGTGCGATGCGCATGAAAGCGCGAGTGTAATCTGCACAAAAAAGTGAGATGCGCAAGAAAGCGCGAGTGTAAAATGCACAAAAAAGTGCGATGCGCAAGAAAGCGTGAGTGTAAACTACACAAAAAAGTGCGATGCGCAAGAAATCAAGAGTGTAAACTGCACAAAAAAGTGCGAGGCGCAAGGAAGCGCGATTGTAATCTGCACAAAAAAGTGCGATGCGCAAGAAAGCGGGAGTGTAAACTGCACAAAAAAGTGCGATCCGCAAGGAAACACGAGTGTAATCTGCACAAAAAAATGAGATGTGCAAGAAAGCGCGATTTTAAACTGCCCAAAAAAGTGCGATGCGCATGAAAACGTGTGTGTAAACTGCACAAAAAAGTGCAATGCGCAAGAAAGCGCGACTGTAAGCTGCACAAAAAAGTGTGATGCGCAATAATGCGTGAGTGTAAACTTCACAAAAAAATGCGATGCGCAAGAAGGACGAGTGTAATGTGCACAAAAAACTGCGATGCGCAAGAAAACGCGAGTGTAATCTGCACAAAAAAGTGAGATGCGCAAGAAAGCGCGATTGTAAACTGCACAAAAAAGTGCGATGCGCAAGAAAACGCGTGTGTAAACTGCACAAAAAAGTGCAATGCGCAAGAAAGCGCGACTGTAAGCTGCAAAAAAAAGTGCGATTCGCAATAATGCGCGAGTGTAAACTGCACAAAAAAATGCGATGCGCAAGATACGCGAGTGTAATGTGCACAAAAAAGTGCGATGCGCAAGAAAACGCGAGTGTAATCTGCACAAAAAAGTGCGATGCGCGAGAAAGCGCGAGTGTAAACCGCACAAAAAAGTGCGATGCGCAAAAAAGCGCGAGTGTAAACTCCACAAAAAGTGCGATGCGCAAGAAAGCGTTAGTGTAAAGTCCACAAAAAAGTGCGATGTGCAAGAAATGAAGAGTGTAAACTGCACAAAAAAGTGCGATGCGCAAGAAAGCGTGAGTATAAAGTCCACAAAAAAGTGCGATGTGCAAGAAATGAAGAGTGTAAACTGCACAAAAAAGTGCGATGCGCAAGAGAACGCAAGTGAAATCTGTACAAAAAAGTGCGATGCACAAGAAAGCGCGAGTGTAAACTACACAAAAAGTGCGATGCGCATGAAAGTGCGACTGTAAACTGCACAAAAAAGTGCGATGCGCAAGAAAGTGCGTGTGTAAGCTGCACAAAAAAGTGCTATGCGAAAGAAAGCGTGACTGTAAGCCGCCCAAAAATGTGCGATGGGCAATAATGCGCGAGTGTAAACTGCACAAAAAAGTGAGATGTGCAAGAAACTGCAACTGTAAGCTGCACAGAAAAGTGCGATGCACAGTAATGCGCAAGTGTAAACTGCACAAAAAAGTGCGATGTGCAAGAAACCGCGAGTGTAAACAGCACCAAAAAGTGCGATGCGCAAGAAATCGCGAGTGTAAACTCCACAAAAAAGTGCCATGCGAAAGAAATCAAGAATGTAAATTGCACAAAAAAGTGCGATGCGCAAGAGATCACGAGTGTAATCTGTACAAAAAAGTGCGATGCGCAAGAAAGCGCGAGTGTAAACTACACAAAAAACTGCGATGCACATGAAAGCGTGACTGTAAACTGGACAAAAAAGTGCGATGCGCAAGAAAGCGTGTCTGTAAACTGCACAAAAAAGTGAGATGCGCAAGAAAGCAGGAGTGTAAAGTGAACAAAAAAGTGCGATGCGCAAGAAAGCGCGACTGTAAGCTGCACAAAAAAGTGCGACGCGCAAGAAAACACGAGTGTAATCTGCACAAAAAAGTGCAATGCGCAAAAAAGCGCGAGTGTAAACTGCACAAAAAAGTGCGATGCGCAAGAAAGCGCGATTGTAAACTACACAAAAAAGTGCGATGCGCAAGAAATAAAGAGTGGAAACTGCACAAAAAAGTGCGATGCGCAAGAGAACGTGAGTGTGATCTGCACAAAAAAGTGTGATGCGCAAGAAAGCACGAGTGTAAACTGCACAAAAAAGCGTGATGCGCATGAAAGCGCGACTATAAACTGCACATAAAAGTGCGATGAGCAAGACAGGGCGCGTGTAAATTGTACAAAAAAGTGTGATGCGCAAGAAAGCGCGACTGTAAGCTGCACAAAAAAGTGCGATGCGAAGTAATGCGCGAGTGCAAATTGCACAAAAAAGTGCGATGCGCATGAAAGCGCGAGTGTAATCTGCACAAAAAAAAAGTGAGATGTGCAAGAAAGCGTGAATGTAAACTGCACAAAAAAGGGCGATTTGCAACAAAACGCGAGTGTAAACTGCAAAAAAAATTGGGATGCGCAAGAAAACGCGTGTGTAAACTGCACAAAAAAGTGCGATGTGCAAGAAAGCGCGACTGTAAGCTGTACAAAAAAGTGCGATGCGCAATAATGCGGGAGTGTAAACTGCACAAAAAAGTGCGATGCGCATGAAAGCGCGAGTGTAATCTGCACAAAAAACTGAGATGCGCAAGAAAGCAGGATTGTAAACTACACAAAAAACTACGATTCGCAAAAAATCGCGAGTGTAAACTACACAAAAAATTGTGATGCGCAAGAAAGCGCGTGTGTAAACTGCACAAAAAAGTGCGATGCGCAACAAAACGCGAGTGTAAACTGCACAAAAAATTGGGATGTGCAAGAAAACGCGTGTATAAACTACACAAAAAAGTGCGATCCGCAAGAAAACGTGACTGTAAGCTGCACAAAAAAGTGTGATGCACAATAATGCGGGAGTGTAAATTGCACAAAAAAGTGCAATGCGTATGAAAACTCGAGTGCAATCTGCAAAAAAAAACTGAGATGCGCAAGAAAGTAGGAGTGTAAACTGCACAAAAAAATGCGATTCGCAAGAAATCGCGAGTGTAAACTGCAAAAAAAATTGTGATGCGCAAGAAAGCGCGTGTGTAAACTGCACAAAAAAGTGTGATGCGCAAGAAAACGCGACTGTGAGCCGCAACAAAAAAGTGCGCTGCGCAGTAATGCGCGAGTGTAAACTGCACAAAAAAGTGCGATGCGCATGAAAGTGTGAGTGTAATCTGCAAAAAAACGTGAGATGCGCAAGATAGCGCGGGTGTAAACTGCACAAAAAAGTACGATGCGCAATAATGCGCGAGTGTAAACTGCACAAAAAAGTACGATGCGCACGAAAGCATGAGTGTAATCTGCACAAAAAAGTGAGACGTGCCAGAAAGCGGGAGTGTAAACAACACAAAAAAGTTCGATGCGCAAGAAAACGCGAGTGTAAACTACACAAAAAATTGTGATGCGCAAGAAAGCACATGTGTAAACTGCACAAAAAAGTGCGATGCGCGAGAAACGCGACTGTAGGCTGCACAAAAAAGTGCGATGCGCAGAAATGCGCGAGTGTAAACTGCACAAAAAAGTGCGATGCGCAAGAAAGCGCGAGTGTAATCTGCCCAAAAAAATGCGATGCGCAAGAAAATGCGAGTGTAATCCGTACAAAAAAGTGAGATGCCCAAGAAAGCGCGAGTGTATACTGCACAAAAAAGAGTGATGCGCAGGAAAGCGCGAGTGTAAACTGCACAAAAAATTGCGATGCGCAAGAAAACGCGTGTAAACTGCACAAAAAAGTGCGATGCGCAAGAAAGCGCGACCGTAAGCTGCACAAAAAAGTGCGATGCGCAAGAAAGCACGAGTGTAAACTGCACAAAAGATTGCAATGCGCAAGAAAACGCGTGTAAACTGCACAAAAAAGTGCGATGCACAAGATAGCGCGACTGTAAGCTGCACAAAAAAGTGCGATGCACAATAATGCGCGAGTGTAAACTGCACAAAAAAGTGCGATGCGCAAGAAAACGCGAGTGTAATCTGCACGAAAAAGCGCGACGCGCAGGAAAGCGCGAGTGTAAACTGCACAAAATAGAGCGATGAGGAAGAAAGTGCGTGTGTAAACGGCACAAAATAGTGCGATGCGCAAGAAAAAGCGAGTGTAATCTGCACAAAAAAGTGCGATGCGAAAGAAAGCGCGTGTGTAAACTGCACAAAAAAGAGCGATGCGCAAGAAAGCGCGAGTGTAAACAACACCAAAAAGTGCGATGCGCAAGAAATAAAGACTGTAAACTGCACAAAAAAAGTGCGATGCGCAAAAAAGCGTGAGTGTAAACTGCACAAAAAAGTGCTTTGCGCAAGAAAGCGCGAGTGTAAACTCCACAAAAAAGTACGATGCGCAAGAAATCAAGGGCGTAAATTGCACAAAAAAGTGCGATGCGCCAGAAAACGCGAGTGTAATCTGTACAAAGAAGTGCGATGCGCAGAAAAGTGCGAGTGTGAACTGCACAAAAAAGTGCGTTGCATAAGAAAACGCGAGTGTAAACTGCACAAAAAATTGCGATGCGCAAGAAAACGCGTGTGTAAACTGCACAAAAAAGTGTGATGCGCAAGAAAGCGCGACTGTAAGCTGCACAAAAAAGTGCTATGCGCAATAATGCGCGAGTGTAAACTTCACAAAAAAGTGCGATGCGCATGAAAGCGTGAGTGTAATTTGCACAAAAAAGTGAGATGCGGAAGAAAGCGGTAGTGTAAAGTACACAAAAAATTTCGATGCGCAAGAAAACATGAGTGTAAACTGCACAAAAAATTGTGATGCGCAAGAAAGCACATGTGTAAACTGCACAAAAAAGTGCGATGCGCAAGAAAACGCGACCGTAAGCTGCACAAAAAAGTGCGATGCGCAGAAATACGTGATGGTAAACTGCACAAAAAAGTGCGATGCACAAGAAAGCGCGAGTGTAATCTGCCCAAAAAAGTGCGATGCGCAAGAAAATGCGAGTGTAATCTGCACAAAAAAGTGAGATGTGCAAGAAAGCGTGAGTGTAAACCGCACAAAAAAAGCGATGCGCAAGAAAGCGCGAGTGTAAACTGCACAAAAAAGTGCGATGCGCAAGAAAGCGCGACTGTAAGCTGCACAAAAAAGTGCGATGCGCAATAATGCGCGAGTGTAAATTGCAGAAAAAAGTGCGTTGCGCATGAAAGCGTGGGTGTATTCTGCACAAAAAAGTGAGATGCGCCAGAAAGTGGGAGTGTAAACTACACAAAAAAGTTCGATGCGCAAGAAAACGCGAGTGTAAACTACACAAAAAATTGTGACGCGCAAGAAAGCACATGTGTAAATTGCACAAAAAAGTGCGATGCGCAAGAAAACGCGATTGTAAGCTGCACAAAAAAGTGCGATGCGCAAGAAAATGCGAGTGTAATCTGCACAAAAAAGTGCAGTGCGATGCGCAAGAAAATGCGAGTGTAATCCGCACAAAAAAGTGAGATGCGCAAGAAAGCACGAGTGTAAACTGCACAAAAAAAGGCGATGCGCAAGAAAGCGCGAGTGTAAACTGCATAAAAAAGAGCGATGTGCAAGAAAGCGCGTGTGTAAACTGCACAAAAAAGTGCGATGCGCAAGAAAACGCGAGTGTAATCTGCACAAAAAAGTGCTATGCGAAAGAAAGCGCGAGTGTAAACTGCACAAAAAAGTGCGACGCGTAAGTAAGCGCAAGTGCAAATTGCAGAAAAAAGTGCAATGCGCAAGAAAGCGCGTGTTTAAACTGCACAAAAAAGTGCGATGCGCAAGAAAGCGCGACTGTAAGCAGCAAAAAAAGTGCGATGCGCATGAAAATGCGAGCGTAATCTGCTCAAAAAAGTGAGATGTGCAAGAAAGCGCGAGTGTAAACTGCACAAAAAAGTGCGATGCGCAAGAATGCGCGAGTGTAATCTACACAAAAAAGTGCGATGCGCAAGAAAATGCGAGTGTAATCCGCCCAAAAAAGTGCGATCCGCAAGAAAGCGCGAGTGTAAAATGCACAAAAAAGTGCGACGCGCAAGAAAACGCGAGTATAATCTGCACAAAAAAGTGCGATGCGCAAGAAAGCGCGAATGTAAACTACACAAAAATGTGCGATGCGCAAGAAATCAAGAGTGTAAACTGCACAAAAAAGTGCGATGCACAAGGAAGCGCGAGTGTAATCTGCACAAAAAAGTGCAATGCATAAAAAAGCGTGAGTGTAAACTGCACAAAAAAGTGCGATGCGTAAGAAACCGCGGGTGTAAACTCCACAAAAAAGTGCGATGCGCAAGAAATCAAGGGTGTAAACTGCACAAAAAAGTGCGATGCGCAAGAAAACGCGAGTGTAATCTGCACAAAAAGTGCGATGCGCAAAAAAGTGCGAGTGTAAACTGCACAAAAAAGTGTGTTGCGCCAGAAAACGCGAGTGTAAACTGCACAAAAAATTGCGATGCGCAAGAAAACGCGTGTGTAAACTGCACAAAAAAGTGCGATGCGCAAGAAAGCGCGACTGTAAGCTGTGCAAAAAAGTGCGATGCGCAATAATGCGCGAGTGTAAACTGCACAAAAAAGTGCGATGCGCATGAAAGCGTGAGTGTAATCTGCACAAAAAAGTGAGATGCGCAAGAAAGCGGGAGTGTAAACTACACAAAAAAGTTCGATGCGCAAGAAAACGCGAGTGTAAACTGCACAAAAAATTGGGATGCGCAAGAAAGCACATGTGTAAACTGCACAAAAAATTGCGATGCTCAAGAAAACGCGACTGTAAGCTGCACAAAAAAGTGCGATGCGCAGAAATGCGCGAGTGTAAACTGCACAAAAAAGTGCGATGCGCAAGAAAGCGCGAGTGTAATCTGCACAAAAAAGTGCAATGCGCAAGAAAATGCGAGTGTAATCCGCACAAAAAAGTGAGATGCGCAAGAAAGCACGAGTGCAAACTGCACAAAAAAAAGTGATGCGCAAGAAAGCGCGAGTGTAAACTGGACAAAAAAGTGCGATGCACAAGAAAGCGCGACTGTAAGCTGCACAAAAAAGTGCGATGCGCAATAATGCGCGATTGTAAACTGCACAAAAAAGTGCGATGCGCATGAAAGCGTGAGTGTAATCTGCACAATAAAGTGAGATGCACAAGAAAGCGGGAGTGTAAACTTCACAAAAAAGTTCGATGCGCAAGAAAACGCGAGTGTAAACTGCACAAAAAATTGTGATGCGCAAGAAAGCACATGTGTAAATTTCACAAAAAAGTATGATGCTCAAGAAAACGCGAGTGTAAACTGCACAAAAAATTGTGATGCGCAAGAAAGCACATGTGTAAACTGCACAAAAAAGTACGATGCACAAGAAAACGCGACTGTAAGCAGCACAAAAAAATGCGATGCGCAGAACTGCGCGAGTGTAAACTACACAAAAAAGTGCGATGTGCAAGAAAGCGCAAGTGTAATCTGCACAAAAAAGTGCGATGCACAAGAAAATGCGAGTGTAATCCGCACAAAAAAGTGAGATGCGCAAGAAAGTGCGAGTGTAAACTGCACAAAAAAAAAGCGATGCGCAAGAAAGCGCGAGTGTAAACTGCAGAAAAAAGTGCGATGTGCAAGAAAGTGCGTGTGTAAACTGCATAAAAAAGTGCGATGCGCAAGAAAACGCGAGTGTAATCTGCACAAAAAAGTGCGATGCGAAAGAAAGCGCGAGTGTAAACTGCACAAAAAAGTGCGACGCGCAAGTAAGCGCGAGTGTAAATTGCACAAAAAAGTGCAATGCGCAAGAAAGCGCATGTTTAAACTGCATAAAAAGTGCGATGCGCTAGAAAGCGCGACTGTAAGCTGCAAAAAAAGTGCGATGCGCAGTAATGGCGCAGTGTGAACTGCAGAAAAAAGTGCGATGCGCATGAAAGCGCGAGTGTAATCTGCACAAAAAAGTGAGATGAGCAAGAAAGCGCAAGTGTAATCTGCACAAAAAAGTGAGATGCGCAAGAAAGCGCGAGTGTAAACTGCACAAAATAGTGCGATGCCCAAGAAAGCGCGAGTGTAATTTGCACAAAAAAGTGCGATGCGCAAGAAAATGCGAGTGTAATCCGCACAAAAAAGTGCGATGAGCAAGAAAGCGCGAGTGTAAACTAAACAAAAAAGTGCGATTCGCAAGAAATCAAGAATGTAAACTGCACAAAAAAGTGCGATGCGCAAGGAAGCGCGAGTGTAATCTACACAAAAAAGTGCAATGCGCAAAAAAGCACGAGTGTAAACTGCACAAAAAAGTGCGATGCGCAGGAAAGCGCGAGTGTAAACTCCACAAAAAAGTGCGATGCGCAAGAAATCAAGGGTGTAAACTATACAAAAAAGTGCGATGTGCAAGAAAACGCGAGTGTAATCTGCACAAAAAAGTGCGATGCGAAAGAAAGCGCGAGTGTAAACTGCACAAAAAAGTGCAACGCGTAAGAAAGCGCGAGTGTAAATTGCACAAAAAAGTGCAATGCGCCAGAAAGCACGTGTTTAAACTGCTCCAAAAAGTGCGATGCGCCAGAAAGCACGACTGTAAGCAGCAAAAAAAGTGCGATGCGCAGTAATGGCGCAGTGTAAACTGCACAAAAAAGTGCGATGCGCATGAAAGCGCGAGTGTAATCTGCACAAAAAAGTGAAATGTGCAAGAAAGCGCGTGTAATGGCTCGACCCTCGTACATAATTCTGGAATCCTTTCAGCCCACTATTCTGTGTTTTTGACTGCATATTATGAAATTCTATGTGAAATTACATTTAATTAAATGAAACTAGGAAATATGGATTCCTATCTGTTGAAGAAGAAAACTTATCTGTCACACTTAAACTATTTGAATCTGAAATTGGGCGCTTTAGAGACTTAATTTTCAGAAATTGATTTGATATTTGAAATCTGTATGATTTTTAAGCTCTAATGGGATTTTCTGTGAAATTTCAATTTAAGATGTTTAAACGATTAAATTTCGTCTTATTATAAGCATAAATATCTATTAAGCTTTAAGATGTCTTTGACTTAGGATCATCTCTTGTGTGTAACCTTGAAGAGAGGGAAAAACGTGAGTGTTGGAGAGAAGCTCTCCAAGTGAAGGATTTGGGGATTTTTGTGAAGATTGCTTAGATTAAACTCAAGGAATGAAAATTTACTTGATCTAGTCACTTTCTCTCTTGATTATGGTTGGGAATTCTCCTTGTGTTTGGAAAGTCAAGGTAGATGTGAGAGTTTTATGAGATGTTTTATGTTGATAAACCAAATTGAGTTATGGAGGGAAATCTATATCTTATTTCCTTGTTATTTCATGAGAATATTCAATTGTGTGCTTGAATTAGAAGCTTTGGTAGCTCTATATGCATATATTTATGTAAACCCAAAATATGGGAATTTTGGAAGGATTATGGTTGGTTTGAGTATGGAATTTGAGAGAGAGATGGCTTGTTGTTGTTTAATTTGTCATGATCAAGATACAATCCTTGTTATGGTGATGTTAAGTTGACATATGGCATTACTCTAACCTTAGATTGCAAGTAAAATGGAGTATTGTTGCTAAATTTTGAATTGAAATCGAGCTGCCCGAAATCTGGGCTACGGCCGCTCGAGCGGAAGTCATGGCCGCTCGAGCAGGAAAATCGACCTCCCAGCAGTTTGTGATTTGTGCAGTCCGCTCGAGCGGCCAAAGTGGCGCTCGAGCGGGGGACTTATTTTCAGGAAGAAAAATGTGTTTATTCAGTTTTGCGTGCTTGACTCTTTGGTATTTTTAGAATATTTTTCTGAAGGTTTTAAGATGGTTATAAATTCATGTGAAGTGTAATGACACAGGGAATGATTCCTCAATGATTTAAGGAGGAAGAGAACTAATTTACAAGGTATGATTGTGTGCAGGACACACTCCGGAAGGAACTAGCACGCCATCACAACGTTGTGAGTAATAGTACGCTATATGTACATTTTACCTTCTGTTAATGACTATGGTACTAACACTCTGTTCCTCGTAAGTGATTACACTAGCATTATGTCAGTTGGAAATCAATGTGAATGTTGAAAAAGCTGCATACATCGGTATGACTATGGAATTATTCTGTTCTGTCTATAATGCATATTAACCCTCTGTCATCTGTAAGCAAATGATATCGTTTCTTAAGAATAAATGGAACATATGATGGAATCTGTGTGAATTTGAGATCATTCTGGGTTGCCATTAATGAATCAAGATTATTTTGTTATATGACACATGAACTTGAGGTTGTTCAGATCCTATGACGTAAATGCTAATATCATATAACCCACGTTAGAGTGTGAAGTGTTATATCCTCATGAAATACAATGGAAAGGCATGTATGCCTCTGTTAATGGTATGTTCGCTCTTGATCCTCGTTAATGTTCATGTTCTGCTATTTACGAGACAACTATTCTGATAGTCAAAATGCACATTCTGTTATCCGCAAAGTAGTGGCATTAATTCATGATAAACAAGTGAAATGTGGGTACATTATGACACTATAGTATTTATGTACCTTTGGAATTAATGGTTGTTGTTAGCACTTTGTGAAAGGTAACCTAATTATGCTAACTCATCTGAATGATAAAAAGAAACCGTGTGCCTCTGTATGACTGTAAGACTAGTCTGTTTTAATGACATATGTAGATGTTCCGTTATGATACTCGTTTTGTTTATATTATGACATGATGAGACTTACTGATTTCTGGTATGTAGCAAAGTGCTGTACGGAACTAAGTGCTACACTTTAGTGGGAGCCACATCTAGAATCCATACGAGCCACCTCTTGAATCCATACATATATTTCTGGGCCGAAAGGCCGTTCTGATAATTCTAGGCCAATAGGTTGTTCTGTTATAACTGTAACCCTAGGCCAAGGGCCATTCTGAAAGTAAAACCATATCAGACTGACTTTTGGATCTCATTTTTCTGTGAATGTACTGTCATGTATTGTGATTAAAGTTGGTTATTAAACTGCTTAAGTATTATTATTCACTGAGCTGGTCTCACTCTGTTAATTTGTTTGATTCTGTAGGAAACCAACTTGGAGATTAGTCCTAGCATCGATATCATTTAGCTTGTGTCAACCTAAGGACAACCAGGCACTTGGAGAAGCCTTTTCACGCTAGGGTAGTTTTGTTAGACCCTGTCATTCTGTATTAATGTTTTGTTAGTTAAAGTTGTTGTATGTAATATTTTGTTGTATGCCCAATCTTTGGGCTGGACTTGTAAATGTGTATGTGACATAACCTCAGATGCATGCTCACTATATGTTTAATGCCGAGTCATGGTCCTGGCATAGTTGTAGTAGCTCAATGGAAGTGTCTGCATGTTGTTCTGTTATTTTAACGCTTCCATTCAGGCCCCGAATAACATTTATAACAGGTTAATTTATCTGTTTCTGATTAGGTCATGCCCAAAACTTTTAGGGGCGGGTTAGGGGCGTGACAGCGCGAGTGTAAACTGCACAAAAAAGTGCGATGCGCAAGAATGCGTGAGTGTAATCTACACAAAAAGGTGCGATGCGCAAGAAAATGCGAGTGTAATCCGCCTAAAAAAGGGCGATCCGCAAGAAAGCGCGAGCAAAAAACGCACAAAAAAGTGCGATGCGCAAGAAAACGCGAGAATAATCTGCACAAAAAAGTGCGATGCACAAGAAAGCACGAGTGTAAACTACACAAAAAAGTGCGATGCACAAGAAAGCACGAGTGTAAACTGCACAAAAAAGTGCGATGCGCAAGAAATCAAGAGTGTAAACTGCAAAAAAAAGTGCGATGCGCAAGGAAGCGCGAGTGAAATCTGCACAAAAAAGTGCGATGCGCAAAAAAACGTGAGTGTAAACTGCACAAAAAAGTGCGATGCGCAAGAAAGCGTGAGTGTAAACTCCACCAAAAAGTGCGATGTGCAAGAAATCAAGGGTGTAAACTGCACAAAAAAGTGCGATACGCAAGAAAAAGAGAGTATAATCTGCATAAAAAAGTACGATGCGCAAAAAAGTGCGAGTGTAAACTGCACAAAAAAGTGCGCTGCGTAAGAAAGCGCGAGTGTAAACTGCACAAAAAATTGCGATGCGCAAGAAAACGCGTGTGTAAACTACACAAAAAAGTGCGTTGTGCAAGAAAGTGTGACTGTAAGCTGCATAAAAAAGTGCGATGTGCAATAATGTGCGAGTGTAAACTGCACAAAAAAGTGCGATGTGCATGAAAGCGTGAGTGTAATCTGCACAAAAAAGTGAGATGTGCAAGAAAGTGGGAGTGTAAACTACAAAAAAAGTTCGATGTGCAAGAAAACGCGAGTGTAAACTGCACAAAACAATGTGATGCACAAGAAAGCACATGTGTAAACAGCACAAAGAAGTGCGATACGCAAGAAAACGCGACTGTAAGCTGCACAAAAAAGTGCGATGCGCAAGAAAGCGCGAGTGTAATCTGCACAAAAAAGTGCGATGCGCAAGAAAATGCGAGTGTAATCCGCACAAAAAAGTGAGATGCACAAGAAAGCGCGAGTGTAAACTGCACAAAAAAAAGCGATGCGCAAGAAAGCGCGAGTGTAAACTGCACAAAAAAGTGCGATGCGCAAGAAAGTGCAACTGTAAGCTGCACAAAAAAGTGCGATGCGCAATAATGCGAGAGTGTAAACTGCACAAAAAAGTGCGATGCGCAAGAAAACGCGAGTGTAATCTGCACAAAAAAGGGCGATGCGCAAGAAAGCGCGAGGGCAAACTGCACAAAAAAGAGCGATGCGCAAGAAAGCGCGTGTGTAAACTGCGCAAAAAAGTGCGATGCGCAAGAAAATGCGAGTGTAATCTGCACAAAAAAGTGTGATGCGAAACAAAGCGCGAGTATAAACTGCACAAAAAGTGCGACACGCAAGAAAACGCGAGTGTAAATTGCACAAAAAAGTGCAATGCGCAAGAAAGCCCGTGTTTATACTGCGCAAGAAAGCGCGTGTTTATACTGCGCAAAAAAGTGCGATGCGCAAAAAGCGCGAGTGTAAACTGCAAAAAAAAGTGCGATGCGCAGTAATGGCACAGTGTAAACTGCACAGATAAGTGCGTTGCGTATGAAACCACGAGTGTAATCTGCACAAAAAAGTGAGATGCGTAAGAAAGCGCAAGTGTAAACTGCACAAAATACTGCGATGCGCAAGAAAGCGCTAGTGTAATCTGCACAAAAAAGTGCGATGCGCAAGAAAATGCGTGTGTAATCCGCACAAAAAAGTGCGATCCGCAAGAAAGCGCGAGTGTAAAATGCACAAAAAAGTGCGATGCGCAAGAAAGCGCGAGTGTATACTACACAAAAAAGTGCGATGCGCAAGAAATCAAGAGTGTAAACTACACAAAAAAGTGCGATAAGCAAGGAAGCGCGAGTGTAATCTGCACAAAAAAGTGCGATGCGCAAAAAAGCGCGAGTGTAAACTGCACAAAAAAGTGCGATGCGCAAGAAAGCGCGAGTGTAAACTCCACAAAAAAGTGCGATGCGCAAGAAATCAAGAGTGTAAACTGAACAAAAAAGTGCGATGCGCAAGAAAACGCGAGTGTAATCTGCACAAAAAAGTGCGATGCGAAAGAAAGCGCGTGTGTAAAGTGCACAAAAAAGTGCGATGCGTAAGAAAGTGCGAGTGTAAATTGCACAAAAAAGTGCAATGCGCAAGAAAGCGCGTGTTTAAACTGCAAAAAAATGTGCGATGCGCAAGAAAGCGCGACTGTAAGCTGCAAAAAAAGTGCGATGCGCAGTAATGGCTTAGTGTAAACTGCATAAAAAAGTGCGATGCGCATGAAAGCACGAGTGTAATCTGCACAAAAAAGTGAGATGTGCAAGAAAGCGCGAGTGTAAACTGCACAAAAAGTGCGATGCGCAAGAATGGCTTAGTGTAAACTGCACAAAAAAGTGCGATGCGCATGAAAACACGTGTGTAATCTACGCAAAAAAGTGAGATGTGCAAGAAAGTGGGAGTGTAAACTGCACAAAAAGTGCGATGCGCAACAATGCGCGAGTGTAATCTACATTAAAAAGTGCGATGCGCAAGAAAATGCGAGTGTAATCCGCCCAAAAAAGTGCGATCGGCAAGAAAGCGCGTGTGTAAACTGCACAAAAAAGTGTAATGCGCAAGAAAGCGCAACTGTAAGCTGCACAAAAAAGTGCGATGCGCAATAATGCGCGAGTGTAAACTGCACATAAAAGTGCAATGCGCAAGAAAGTGCGAGTGTAATCTGCACAAAAAAGTGAGATGCGCAAGAAAGCGCGATTGTAAGCTGCACAAAAAAGTGCGATGCGCAGAAATGCGTGAGTGTAAACTGCACAAAAAGTGCGATGCGCATGAAAGCGCGAGTGTAATCTGCACAAAAAAGTGAGATGTGCAAAAAAGCGCGAGTGTAAACTGCACAAAAAGTGCGATGCGCAAGAATGCGCGAGCGTAATCTACAGAAAAAAGTGCGATGCGCAAGAAAGCGCGAGTGTAATCCGCCCAAAAAGTGTGATCCGCAAGAAAGCGCGAGTGTAAACTGCACAAAAATGTGTGATGCACAAGAAAGCGCGACTGTAAGCTGCACAAAAAAGTGCAATGCGCAATAATGCGCGAGTGTAAACTGCACAAAAAAGTGCGATGCGCAAGAAAGTGCAACTGTAAGCTGCACAAAAAAGTGCGATGCGCAATAATGCGAGAGTGTAAACTGCACAAAAAATTGCGATGCGCAAGAAAACGCGAGTGTAATCTGCACAAAAAAGGGCGATGCGCAAGAAAGCGCGAGGGCAAACTGCACAAAAAAGAGCGATGCGCAAGAAAGCGCGTGTGTAAACTGCGCAAAAAAGTGCGATGCGCAAGAAAATGCGAGTGTAATCTGCACAAAAAAGTGTGATGCGAAACAAAGCGCGAGTATAAACTGCACAAAAAAGTGCGACACGCAAGAAAACGCGAGTGTAAATTGCACAAAAAAGTGCAATGCGCAAGAAAGCCTGTGTTTATACTGCGCAAGAAAGCGCGTGTTTATACTGCGCAAAAAAGTGCGATGCGCAAGAAAGCGCGACTGTAAGCTGCAAAAAAAGTGTGATGCGCAGTAATGGCACAGTGTAAACTGCACAGATAAGTGCGTTGCGTATGAAACCACGAGTGTAATCTGCACAAAAAAGTGAGATGCGTAAGAAAGCGCAAGTGTAAACTGCACAAAATACTGCGATGCGCAAGAAAGCGCTAGTGTAATCTGCACAAAAAAGTGCGATGCGCAAGAAAATGCGTGTGTAATCCGCACAAAAAAGTGCGATCCGCAAGAAAGCGCGAGTGTAAAATGCACAAAAAGTGCGATGCGCAAGAAAGCGCGAGTGTATACTACACAAAAAAGTGCGATGCGCAAGAAATCAAGAGTGTAAACTACACAAAAAAGTGCGATAAGCAAGGAAGCGCGAGTGTAATCTGCACAAAAAAGTGCGATGCGCAAAAAAGCGCGAGTGTAAACTGCACAAAAAAGTGCGATGCGCAAGAAAGCGCGAGTGTAAACTCCACAAAAAAGTGCGATGCGCAAGAAATCAAGTGTGTAAACTAAACAAAAAAGTGCGATGCGCAGGAAAACGCGAGTTTAATCTGCACAAAAAAGTGCGATGCGAAACAAAGCGCGAGTGTAAACTGCACAAAAAAGTGTGACGCGTAAGAAAGCGCGAGTGCAAATTGCACAAAAAAGTGCAATGCGCAAGAAAGTGTGAGTTTAAACTACAAAAAAAAGTGCGATACGCACGAAAGCGCGACTGTAAGCTGCAAAAAAAAGTGCGATGCGCAGTAATGGCTTAGTGTAAACTGCATAAAAAAGTGCGATGCGCATGAAAGCACGAGTGTAATCTGCACAAAAAAGTGAGATGTGCAAGAAAGCGCGAGTGTAAACTGCACAAAAAGTGCGATGCGCAAGAATGGCTTAGTGTAAACTGCACAAAAAGTGCGATGCGCATGAAAACACGTGTGTAATCTGCGCAAAAAAGTGAGATGTGCAAGAAAGCGGGAGTGTAAACTGCACAAAAAGTGCGATGCGCAACAATGCGCGAGTGTAATCTACATTAAAAAGTGCGATGCGCAAGAAAATGCGAGTGTAATCCGCCCAAAAAAGTGCGATCGGCAAGAAAGCGCGTGTGTAAACTGCACAAAAAAGTGTGATGCGCAAGAAAGCGCAACTGTAAGCTGCACAAAAAAGTGCGATGCGCAATAATGCGCGAGTGTAAACTGCACAAAAAAGTGCAATGCGCAAGAAAGTGCGAGTGTAATCTGCACAAAAAAGTGAGATGCGCAAGAAAGCGCGATTGTAAGCTGCACAAAAAAGTGCGATGCGCAGAAATGCGTGAGTGTAAACTGCACAAAAAGTGCGATGCGCATGAAAGCGCGAGTGTAATCTGCACAAAAAAGTGAGATGTGCAAAAAAGCGCGAGTGTAAACTGCACAAAAAGTGCGATGCGCAAGAATGCGCGAGCGTAATCTACAGAAAAAAGTGCGATGCGCAAGAAAGCGCGAGTGTAATCCGCCCAAAAAAGTGTGATCCGCAAGAAAGCGCGAGTGTAAACTGCACAAAAATGTGTGATGCACAAGAAAGCGCGACTGTAAGCTGCACAAAAAAGTGCAATGCGCAATAATGCGCGAGTGTAAACTGCACAAAAAAGTGCGAAAGCGCAAGAAAGCGCGTGTGTAAACTGCACAAAAAGTGCGATGCGCAAGAAAGCGCGACTGTAAGCTGCACAAAAAAGTGCGATGCGCAGAAATGCGCGAGTGTAAACTGCACAAAAAGTGCGATGCGCATGAAAGCGCGAGTGTAATCTGCACAAAAAAGTGAGATGCGCAAGAAAGCGCGAGTGTAAACTGCACAAAAAAGTGCGATGCGCAAGAAAGCGTGAGTGTAATCTGCACAAAAAAGTGCGATGCGAAAGAAAATGCGAGTGTAATGTGCACAAAAAAGTGCGATGCGAAAGAAAATGCGAGTGTAATCTGCACAAAAAAGTGCGATGCGCAAGACAGCGCGAGCGTAAACTGCACAAAAAAGTGCGATGCGCAAGAAAGCGCGACTATAAGCTGCACAAAAAAGTGCAATGCGCAATAATGCGCGAGTGTAAACTGCACAAAAAAGTGCGATGCGCAAGAAAACACGAGTGTAATCTGCACAAAAAAGTGCGACGCGCAAGAAAGTGCGAGGGCAAACTGCACAAAAAAGAGCTATGCGCAAGAAAGCGCGTGTGTAAATTGCACAAAAAAGTGCGATGCTCAAGAAAACGCAAGTGTAATCTGCAGAAAAAAGTGCGATGTGAAACAAATCGCGAGTGTAAACTGCACAAAAAAGTGCGACGCACAAGAAAGCGCGAGTGTAAATTGCACAAAAAAGTGCAATGCGCAAGGAAGCGCGTGTTTAAACTGCACAAAAAAGTGCGATGCGCAAGAAAGCGCGACTGTAAGCTGCAAAAAAAGTGGGATGCGCAGTAATGGCGCAGTGTAAGCTGCACAGAAAAGTGCGTTGCGTATGAAAGCGCGAGTGTAATCTGTACAAAAAAGTGAGATGCGCAAGAAAGCGCAAGTGTAAACTGCACAAAAAAGTGCGATGCGCAAGAAAGCGCGAGTGTAATCTGCACAAAAAAGTGCGATGCACAAGAAAATGAGAGTGTAATCCGCACAAAAAAGTGCGATCTGCAAGAAAGCGCAAGTGTAAAATGCACAAAAATGTGCGATGCGCAAGAAAATGAGAGTATAATCTACACAAAAAAGTGCGATGCGCAAGAAAGCGCGAGTGTAAACTACACAAAAAAGTGCGATGCGCAAGAAATCAAGAGTGTAAACTGCACAAAAAAGTGCGATGCGCAAGGACGCACGAGGGTAATCCGCACAAAAAAGTGCGATGCGCAAAAAAGCGCGAGTGTAAACTGCACAAAAAAGAGCGATGCGAAAGAACGCGCGGGTGTAAACTGCACAAAAAAGTGCGATGCGCAAGAAATCAAGGGTGTAAACTGCACAAAAAGTGCGATGCGCAAGAAAATGCGAGTGTAATCCGCACAAAAAAGTGCGATCCGCAAGAAAGCGCAAGTGTAAAATGCACAAAAAAGTGCGATGCGTAAGAAAATGCGAGTATAATCTACACAAAAAAGTGCGATGCGAAAGAAATCAAGAGTTTAAACTGCACAAAAGAGAGCGATGCGCAAGGAAGCGCGAGTGTAATCTGCACAAAAAAGTGTGATGCGCAAAAAGCGCGAGTGTAAACTGCACAAAAAAGTGCGATGCGCAAGAAAGCGCGAGTGTAAACTCAACAAAAAAGTGCGATGCGCAAGAAATCACGTGTGTGAACTGCACAAAAAAGTGCGATGCGCCAGAAAACGCGAGTGTAATCTGCACAAAAAAGTGCGATGCGAAAGAAAGCGCGAGTGTAAACTGCACGAAAATGTGCAATGCGTAAGAAAGCGCGAGTGTAAATTGCACAAAAAAGTGCAATGCGCAAGAAAGCGCGTGTTTAAACTGCAAAAAAAGTGCGATGCGGAAGAAAGCGCGACTGTAAGCTGCAAAAAAAGTGCGATGCGCAGTAATGGCGCAGTGTAAACTGCACAAAAAAAGTGCGATGCGCATGAAAGCGCGTGTGTAATCTGCAAAAAAATGTGAGATGTGCAAGAAAGCGCGAGTGTAAACTGCCCAAAAAGTGCGATGCGTAAGAATGCGATGCGCAAGAAAATACGAGTGTAATCCGCCCAAAAAAGTGAGATCCGAAAGAAAGCGCGACTGCAAAATGCACAAAAAAGTGCGATGCGCAAGAAAGCGCGAGTGTAATCAGCACAAAAAAGTGCGATGCACAAGAAAATGCGAGTCTAATCCGCAGAAAAAAGTGAGATCCGCAAGAAAGCGCGAGGGTAAACTGCACAAAAAAGTGCGATGCGAAAGAAAATGCGAGTGTAATCTGCACAAAAAATTGCGATGCGCAAGAAAACTCGTGCGTAAACTGCACAAAAAAGTCGATGCGCAAGAAAGCGCGACTATAAGCTGCACAAAAAAGTGCGACGCGCAATAATGCGCGAGTGTATTCTGCAGAAAAAAGTGCGATGCGCAAGAAAGCGCGAGTATAAACTGCACAAAAAAGTGCGATGCACAAGAAAGCGCGAGTGTAAACTGCACAAAAAAGCGCGATGCGCATGAAAGCGCGTGTGTAAACTGCACAAAAAAGTGTGATGCGCAAGAAAGCGCGACTGTAAGCTACCCAAAAAAGTGCGATGCGTAGAAATGCGTGAGTGTAAACTGCACAAAAAGTGCGATGCGCATGAAAGCGCGAGTGTAATCTGCACAAAAAAGTGAGATGCTCAAGAAAGCGCGAGTGTAAACTACACAAAAAAGTGCGATGCACAAGAAAATGCCAGTGTAATCCGCACAAAAAATTGCGATGCGCAAGAAAGCGCGAGTGTAAACTGCACAAAAATGTGCGATGCACAAGAAAGCGCGACTGTAAGCTGCACAAAAAAGTGCGATGCGCAAGAAAATGCCAGTGCAATCTGCACAAAAAAGTGCGACGCGCAAGAAAGCGCGAGGGCAAACTACACAAAAAAGAGCGATGCGCAAGAAAGCGCGTGTGTAAACTGCACAAAAAAGTGCGATGCGCAAGAAAACGCAAGTGTAATTTGCACAAAAAAGTGCGATGCGAAACAAAGCGCGAGTGTAAACTGCACAAAAAAGTGCGACGCGCAAGAAAGCGCGAGTGTAAATTGCACAAAAAAGTGCAATGCGCAAGAAACCGCGTGTTTAAACTGCACAAAAAAGTGGGATGCGCAAGAAAGCGCGACAATAAGCTGCGAAAAAAGTGTGATGCGTAGTAATGGCGCAGTGTAAACTGCACAGAAAAGTGTGATGCGTATGAAAGCGCGAGTGTAATCTGCGCAAAAAAGTGAGATGCGCAAGAAAGCGCAAGTGTAAACTGCACAGAAAAGTGCGATGCGCAAGAAAGCGCTAGTGTAATCTGCACAAAAAAGTGCGATGCGCAAGAAAATGCGAGTGTAATCCGCACAAAAAAGTGTGATCCGCAAGAAAGCGCGAGTGTAAAATGCACAAAAAAGTGCGATGCGCAAGAAAATGCGAGTATAATCTACACAAAAAAGTGCGATGCGCAAAAAAGCGCGAGTGTAAACTACACAAAAAAGTGCGATGCGCAAAAAATCAAGAGTGTAAACTGCACAAAAAAGTGCGATGCACAAGGAAGCGCGAGTGTAATCTGCACAAAAAAGTGCGATGCGCAAAAAAGCGCGAGTGTAAACTGCACAAAAAAGTGCGATGCGCAAGAAAGCGCGAGTGTAAACTCAACAAAAAAGTGTGATGCGCAAGAAATCAAGGGTGTAAACTGCACAAAAAAGTGCGATGCGTAAGAAAACGCGAGTGTAATTTGCAGAAAAAAGTGCCATGCGAAAGAAAGCGCGAGTGTAACCTGCACAAAAAAGTGCAACGCGTAAGAAAGCGCGAGTGTAAATTGCACGAAAAAGTGCATTGGTCAAGAAAGCGCATGTTTAAACTACACAAAAAAGTGCGATGCGCAAGAAAGCGCGACTGTAAGCTGCAAAAAAAGTGTGATGCGCAGTAATGGCGCAGTGTAAACTACACAGAAAAGTGCGATGCGTATGAAAGCGCGAGTGTAATCTGCACAAAAAAGTGAGATGCGCAAGAAAGCGCGAGTGTAAACTGCACAAAAAAGTACGATGCGCAAGAAAGTGCTAGTGTAATCTTCACAAAAAAGTGCGATGCGCAAGAAAATGCGAGTGTAATCCGCACAAAAAAGTGCGATCCGCAAGAAAGCGCAAGTGTAAAATGCACAAAAAAGTGCGAAGCGCAAGAAAGCGCGAGTGTAATCAGAACAAAAAAGTGTGATGCGCAAGAAAATACGAGTGTAATCCGCACAAAAAAGTGCGATCCGCAAGAAAGCGCGAGTGTAAACTGCACAAAAAAGTGCGATGCGAAAGAAAGCGCGAGTGTAAACTCCAGAAAAAAGTGCGATGCGCAAGAAATCAGGGGTGTAAACTGCACAAAAAAGTACGATGCGTAAGAAAACGCGAGTGTAATCTGCACAAAAAAGTGCGATGCGAAAGAAAGCACGAGTGTAACCTGCACAAAAAAGTGCAACGCGTAAGAAAGCGCGAGTATAAATTGCACAAAAAAGTGCGACGCGCAAGAAAGCGCGACTGTAAGCTGCAAAAAAAGTGTGATGCGCAGTAATGGCGCATTGTAAACTGCACAAAAATGTGCGATGCGTATGAAAGCGTGAGTGTAATCTGTACAAAAAAGTGAGATGCGCAAGAAAGCGCGAGTGTAAACTGCACCAAAAAGTACGATGCGCAAGAAAGTGCTAGTGTAATCTGCACAAAAAAGTGCGATGCGCAAGAAAATGCGAGTGTAATCCGCACGAAAAAGTGCGATCCGCAAGAAAGCGCGAGTGTAAATGCACAAAAAAGTGCGATGCGCAAGAAAGCGCGAGTGTAATCAGAACAAAAAAAGTGCGATGCGCAAGAAATGCGAGTCTAATCCGCACAAAAAGTGCGATCCGCAAGTAAGCGCGAGTGTAAACTGCACAAAAAAGTGCGATGCGAAAGAAATACGAGAGTAATCTGCACAAAAAATTGCGATGCGCAAGAAAACGCGTGCGTAAACTACACAAAAAAGTGCGATGCGCAAGAAAGCGCGACTGTAAGCTACACAAAAAAGTGCGATGCGCAATAATGCGCGAGTGTAAACTGCACAAAAAAGTGCGATGCGCAAGAAAGCGCGAGTGTAAACTGCACAAAAAGTGCGATGCGCAAGAAAGCGCGTGTGTAAACTGCACAAAAAAGTGCGATGCGCAAGAAAACGCGAGTGTAATCTGCACAAAAAAGTGCGATGCGAAAGAAAGCGCGAGTGTAAACTGCACAAAAAAGTGCGACGCGCAAGAAAGCGCGAGTGTAAATTGCACAAAAAAGTGCGATGCGCAAGAAAGCGCGTGTTTAAACTGCAGAAAAAAGTGCGATGCGCAAGAAAGCGAGACTGTAAGCTGCAAAAAAAGTGCGATGCGCAGTAATTGTGCAGTGTAAACTGCACAAAAAAGTGCAATGTGCATGAAAGCGCGAGTGTAATCCGCACAAAAAAGTGAGATGCGCAAGAAAGCGCGAGTGTAAACTGCACAAAAAAGTACGATGTGCAAGAAAGTGGTAGTGTAATCTGCACAAAAAAGTGCGATGCGCAAGAAAATGCGAGTGTAATCCGCACGAAAAAGTGCGATCCGCAAGAAAGCGCGAGTCTAAAATGCACAAAAAAGTGCGATGCGCAAGAAAGCGCGAGTGTAATCAGAACAAAAAAGTGCGATGCGCAAGAAAATGCGAGTCTAATCCGCCCAAAAAAGTGCGATCCGCAAGAAAGCGCGAGTGTAAACTGCACAAAAAAGTGCGATGCGAAAGAAAGCGCGAGTGTAAACTCCACAAAAAAGTGCGATGCGCAAGAAATCAGGGGTGTAAACTGCACAAAAAAGTGCGATGCGTAAGAAAACGCGAGTGTAATCTGCACAAAAAAGTGCGATGCGAAAGAAAGCGCGAGTGTAACCTGCACAAAAAAGTGCAACGCGTAAGAAAGCGCGAGTATAAATTGCACAAAAAAGTGCAATGGGCAAGAAAGCGCGTGTAAATTGCACAAAAAGTGCGATGCGCAAGAAAGCGCGACTGTAAGCTGCAAAAAAAGTGTGATGCGCAGTAATGGCGCAGTGTAAACTGCACAAAATGTGCGATGCGTATGAAAGCGCGAGTGTAATCTGCACAAAAAGTGAGATGCGCAAGAAAGCGCGAGTGTAAACTGCACAAAAAGTACGATGCGCAAGAAAGTGCGAGTGTAATCTGCACAAAAAAGTGCGATGCGCAAGAAAATGCGAGTGTAATCCGCCCAAAAAAGTGCGATCCGCAAGAAGCGCGAGTGCAAATGCACAAAAAAGTGTGATGCGCAAGAAAGCCGAGTGTAATCAGCACAAAAAAGTGCGATGCACAAAAATGCGAGTCTAATCTGCACAAAAAAGTGAGATCCGCAAGAAAAACGAGTGTAAACTGCACAAAAAAGTGCGATGCGAAAGAAAATGCGAGTGTAATCTGCACAAAAAATTGCGATGCGCAAGAAAACTCGTGCATAAACTGCACAAAAAAGTGCGATGCGCAAGAAAGCGCGACTGTAAGCTGCACAAAAAAGTGCGATGCACAATAATGCGCGAGTGTAAACTGCACAAAAAAGTGCGATGCGCAAGAAAACGCGAGTGTAATCTGCACAAAAAAGTGCGACGCGCAAGAAAGCGCGAGGGCAAACTGCACAAAAAAGAGCGATGCGCAAGAAAGCGCGTGTGTAAACTGCACAAAAAAGTGCGATGCGCAAGAAAACGCAAGTGTAATTTGCACAAAAAAGTGCGATGCGAAACAAAGCGCGTGTGTAAACTGCACGAAAAAGTGCGACGCGCAAGAAAGCGCGAGTGTAAATTGCACAAAAAAGTGCAATGCGCAAGAAAGCGCGTGTTTAAACTGCACAAAAAAGTGCGATGCGCAAGAAAGCACGACTATAAGCTGCGAAAAAAGTGTCATGCGCAGTAATGGCGCAGTGTAAACTGCATAGAAAAGTGCGATGCGTATGAAAGCGCGAGTGTAATCTGCACAAAAAAGTGAGATGCGCAAGAAAGCGCAAGTGTAAACTGCACAGAAAAGTGCGATGCGCAAGAAAGCGCTAGTGTAATCTGCACAAAAATGTGCGATGCGCAAGAAAATGCGAGTGTAATCCGCACAAAAAAGTGTGATCCGCAAGAAAGCGCGAGTGTAAAATGCACAAAAAAGTGCGATGCGCAAGAAAACGCGAGTATAATCTACACAAAAAAGTGCGATGCGCAAGAAAGCGCGAGTGTAAACTACAGAAAAAAGTGCGATGCGCAAAAAATCAAGAGTGTAAACTGCACAAAAAAGTGCGATGCACAAGGAAGCGCGAGGGTAATCTGCACAAAAAAGTGCGATGCACAAAAAAGCGCGAGTGTAAACTGCACAAAAAAGTGCGATGCGAAAGAAAGCGCGAGTGTAAACTCCACAAAAAAGTGCGATGCGCAAGAAATCAAGGGTGTAAACTGCACAAAAAAGTGCGATGCGTAAGAAAACGCGAGTGTAATCTGCACAAAAAAGTGCGATGCGAAAGAAAACGCGAGTGTAACCTGCACAAAAAAGTGCAACGCGTAAGAAAGCGCGAGTATAAATTGCACAAAAAAGTGCAATGGGAAAGAAAGCGCATGTTTAAACTGCACAAAAAAGTACGATGCGCAAGAAAGCGCGACTGTAAGCTGCAAAAAAAGTGTGTTGCGCAGTAATGGCGCAGTGTAAACTGCACAGAAATGTGCGATGTGTATGAAAGCGCGAGTGTAATCTGCACAAAAAAGTGCGATGCGAAAGAAAGCGCGAGTGTAACGTGCACAAAAAAGTGCAACGCGTAAGAAAGCGCGAGTATAAATTGCACAAAAAAGTGCAATGGGCAAGAAAGCGCATGTTTAAACTGCACAAAAAAGTGCCATACGCAGGAAAGCGCGACTCTAAGCTGCAAAAAAAGTGTGTTGCGCAGTAATGGCGCAGTGTAAACTGCACAGAAATGTGCGATGTGTATGAAAGCGTGAGTGTAATCTACACAAAAAAGTGAGATGTGCAAGAAAGCGCGAGTGTAAACTGCACAAAAAGTGCGATGCGCAGGAATGCGCGAGTGTAATCTACAGAAAAAAGTGCGATGCGCAAGAAAATGCGAGTGTAATCAGCCCAAAAAAGTGGGATCCGCAAGAAAGTGCGAGTGCAAAATGCACAAAAAAGTGCGATGCGCAAGAAAGCGCGAGTGTAATCAGTACAAAAAAGTGCGATGCACAAGAAAATGCGAGTCTAATCCGCACAAAAAAGTGAGATCCGCAAGAAAGCGAGAGTGTAAACTGCACAAAAAAGTGCGATGTGAAAGAAAATGCGAGTGTAATCTGCACAAAAAATTGCGATGCGTAAGAAAACTCGTGCATAAACTGCACAAAAAAGTGCGATGCGCAAGAAAGCGCGACTGTAAGCTGCACAAAAAAGTGCGATGTGCAACAATGCGCGAGTGTAAACTGCACAAAAAAGTGCGATGCGCAAGAAAACGCGAGTGTAATCTGCACAAAAAAGTGCGACGCGCAAGAAAGCGCGAGGGCAAACTGCACAAAAAAGAGCGATGCGCAAGAAAGCGCGTGTGTAAACTGCACAAAAAAGTGCGATGCGCAAGAAAACGCAAGTGTAATTTGCACAAAAAAGTGCGATGCGAAACAAAGCGCGAGTGTAGACTGCACAAAAAAGTGCGACGCCCAAGAAAGTGCGAGTGTGAATTGCACAAAAAAGTGTAATGCGCAAGAAAGCGCGGGTTTAAACTGCACAAAAAAGTGCGATGCGCAAGAAAGCTCGACTATAAGCTGCGAAAAAAGTGTGATGCGCAGTAATGGCGCAGTGCAAACTGCATAGAAAAGTGCAATGCGTATGAAAGCGCGAGTGTAATCTGCACAAAAAAGTGAGATGCGCAAGAAAGCGCAAGTGTAAACTGCACAGAAAAGTGCGATGCGGAAGAAAGCGCTAGTATAATTTGCACAAAAAAGTGCGATGCGCAAGAAAATGCGAGTGTAATCCGCACAAAAAAGTGTGATCCGCAAGAAAGCGCGAGTGTAAAATGCACAAAAAAGTGCGATGCGCAAGAAAACGCGAGTATAATCTACACAAAAAAGTGCGATGCGCCAGAAAGCGCGAGTGTAAACTACACAAAAAAGTGCGATGCGCAAAAAATCAAGAGTGTAAACTGCACAAAAAAGTGTGATGCACGAGGTAGGGCGAGGGTATTCTGCACAAAAAAGTGCGATGCACAAAAAAGCGCGAGTGTAAACTGCACAAAAAAGTGCGATGCGAAAGAAAGCGCGAGTGTAAACTCCACAAAAAAGTGCGATGCGCAAGAAATCAAGGGTGTAAACTGCACAAAAAAGTGCGATGCGGAAGAAAACGCGAGTGTAATCTGCACAAAAAAGTGCGATGCTAAAGAAAGCGCGAGTGTAACCTGCACAAAAAAGTGCAACGCGTAAGAAAGCGCGAGTATAAATTGCACAAAAAAGTGCAATGGGCAAGAAAGCGCATGTTTAAACTGCACAATAAAGTGCGATGCGCAAGAAAGCGCGACTGTAAGCTGCAAAAAAAGTGTGTTGCGCAGTAATGGCGCAGTGTAAACTGCACAGAAATGTGCGATGTGTATGAAAGCCGAGTGTAATCTGCACAAAAAAGTGCGATGCGAAAGAAAGCGCGAGTGTAACGTGCCCAAAAAAGTGCAACGCGTAAGAAAGCGCGAGTATAAATTGCACAAAAAAGTGCAATGGGCAAGAAAGCGCATGTTTAAAGTGCACAAAAAAGTGCGATGCGCAGGAAAGCGCGACTGTAAGCTGCAAAAAAAGTGTGTTGCGCAGTAATGGCGCAGTGTAAACTGCACAGAAATGTGCGATGTGTATGAAAGCGCGAGTGTAATCTGCACAAAAAAGTGAGATGTGCAAGAAAGCGCGAGTGTAAACTGCACAAAAAGTGCGATGCGCAAGAATGCGCGAGTGCAATCTACAGAAAAAAGTGCGATGCGCAAGAAAATGCGAGTGTAATCCGCCCAAAAAAGTGCGATCCGCAAGAAAGCGCGAGTGCAAAATGCACAAAAAAGTGCGATGCGCAAGAAAGCGCGAGTGTAATCAGCACAAAAAAGTGCGATGCACAAGAAAATGCGAGTCTAATCCGCACAAAAAAGTGAGATCCGCAAGAAAGCGAGAGCGTAAACTGCACAAAAAAGTGCGATGCGAAAGAAAATGCGAGTGTAATCTGCACAAAAAATTGCGATGCGCAAGAAAACTCGTGCATAAACTGCACAAAAAAGTGCGATGCGCAAGAAAGCGCGACTGTAAGCTGCACAAATAAGTGCGATGCGCAATAATGCGCTAGTGTAAACTGCACAAAAAAGTGCGATGTGCAAGAAAACGAGAGTGTAAGCTGCACAAAAAAGTGCGACGCACAAGAAAGCGCGAGGGCAAACTGCACAAAAAAGGGCGATGCGCAAGAAAGCACGTTTGTAAACTGCACAAAAAAGTGCGATGCGAAAGAAAACGCAAGTGTAATTTGCACAAAAAAGTGCAATGCGAAACAAAGCGCGAGTGTAAACTGCACAAAAAAGTGCGACGCGCAAGAAAGCGCGTGTAAATTGCACAAAAAAGTGCAATGCGCAAGAAAGCGCGTGTTTAAACTGCACAAAAAAAGTGCGATGCGCAAGAAAGCACGACTATAAGCTGCGAAAAAAGTGTGATGCGCAGTAATGGCGCAGTGTAAACTGCATAGAAAAGTGCGATGCGTATGAAAGCGCGAGTGTAATCTGCACAAAAAAGTGAGATGCGCAAGAAAGCGCAAGTGTAAACTGCACAGAAAAGTGCGATGCGCAAGAAAGCGCTAGTGTAATCTGCACAAAAAAGTGCGATGCGCAAGAAAATGCGAGTGTAATCCGCACAAAAAAGTGTGATCCGCAAGAAAGCGCGAGTGTAAAATGCACAAAAAAGTGCGATGCGCAAGAAAACGCGAGTATAATCTACACAAAAAAGTGCGATGCGCCAGAAAGCGCGAGTGTAAACTACACAAAAAAGTGCGATGCGCAAAAAATCAAGAGTGTAAACTGCACAAAAAAGTGCGATGCACAAGGAAGCGCGAGGGTAATCTGCACAAAAAAGTGCGATGCACAAAAAAGCGCGAGTGTAAACTGCACAAAAAAGTGCGATGCGAAAGAAAGCGCGAGTGTAAACTCCACAAAAAAGTGCGATGCGCAAGAAATCAAGGGTGTAAACTGCACAAAAAAGTGCGATGCGTAAGAAAACGCGAGTGTAATCTGCACAAAAAAGTGCGATGTGTATGAAAGCGCGAGTGTAATCTGCACAAAAAAGTGCGATGCGAAAGAAAGGGCGAGTGTAACCTGCACAAAAAAGTGCAACGCATAAGAAAGCGCGAGTATAAATTGCACAAAAAAGTGCAATGGGCAAGAAAGTGCATGTTTGAACTGCACAAAAAAGTGCGATGCGCAGGAAAGCGCGACTGTAGGCTGCAAAAAAAGGGTGTTGCGCAGTAATGGCGCAGTGTAAACTGCACAGAAATGTGCGATGTGTATGAAAGCGCGAGTGTAATCTGCACAAAAAAGTGAGATGTGCAAGAAAACGCGAGTGTAAACTGCAGAAAAAGTGCGATGCGCAAGAATGCGCGAGTGTAATCTACACAAAAAAGTGCGATGCGCAAGAAAATGCCAGTGTAATCGACCCAAAAAAGTGCGATCCGCAAGAAAGCGCGAGTGTAAACTGCAGAAAAAAGTGCGATGAGCAAGAAAGAGCGACTGTAAACTGCACAAAAAAGTGCGATGCGCAATCATGCGCGAGTGTAAACTGTACAAAAAAGTGCGATGCGCAAGAAAAGTGCGATGCCCAAGAAAGCACGAGGGCAAACTGCACAAAAAAGAGCGATGCGCAAGAAACGCGTGTGTAAACTGCACAAAAAAGTGCGATGCGCAAGAAAACGCGAGTGTAATCTGCACAAAAAAGTGCGATGCGAAACAAAGCGCGTGTGTAAACTGCACAAAAAGGTGCGACACGCAAGAAAGCGCGAGTGTAAATTGCACAAAAAAGTGCGATGCAGAAGAAAGCGCGTGTTTAAACTGCATAAAAAAGTGCGATGCGCAAGAAAGCGGGACTGTAAGCTGCAAAAAAATTGCGACGCGCAGTAATGGCGCAGTGTAAACTGTAAAAAAAAGTGCGATGCGCATGAAAGCGCGAGTGTAATCTGCACAAAAAGAATGCGCAAGAAAGCGGCAGTGTAAAGCGCACAAAAAAACATCAGAAAGCGCAGTGTAACTGCACAAAAAAGTGCGATGCGCAAGAAACGCGAGTGTAATCCGCACAAAAGTGCGATCGCAAGAGTGCGAGTGTAAAATGCACAAAAAAGTGCGATGTGAAAAACGTGAGTGTAATCTACACAAAAAAGTGCGATGCGCAAGAAAGCGCGGGTGTTAAACTACACAAAAAAGTGCGATGCGCAAGAAATCAAGAGTGTAAACTGCAACAAAAAAGTGCGATCGCAAGAAGCACCAGTGTAATTGCCACAAAAAGTATGCGATGCGAAAAAAGCGCGAGTGTAAACTACACAAAAAAGTGCGATGCGCAAGAAAGCGCGAGTGTAAACTCCACAAAAAAGTGCGATGCGCAAGAAATCAAGGGTGTAAACTGCACAAAAAAGTGCGATGCGCAAGAAAACGCGAGTGTAATCTGCACAAAAAAGTGCGATGCGAAAGAAAGCGCGAGTGTAAACTGCACAAAAAAGTGCGATGCGTAAGAAAGCGCGAGTGTAAATTGCACAAAAAAGTGCAATGCGCAAGAAAGTGCGTGTTTAAACTGCAAAAAAAGTGCGATGCGCAAGAAAGCGCGACTGTAAGCTGCAAAAAAAGTGCGATGCGCAGTAATGGCGCAATGTATACTGCACAAAAAAGTGCGATGCGCATGAAAGCGCGAGTGTAATCTGCACAAAAAAGTGAGATGTGCAAGAAAGCGTCAGTGTAAACTGCACAAAAAGTGCGATGCGCAAGAATGCGCGAGTGTAATCTACACAAAAAAGTGTGATGCGCAAGAAAATGCAAGTGTAATCGACCCAAAAAAGTGCGATCCGCAAGAAAGCGCGAGTGTAAACTGCAGAAAAAAGTGCGATGAGCAAGAAAGAGCGACTGTAAGCTGCACAAAAAAGTGCGATGCGCAATAATGCACGAGTGTAAACTGCACAAAAAAGTGCGATGCGCAAGAAAGCGCGAGTGTAATCTGCACAAAAAAGTGAGATGCGCAAGAAAGCGCGACTGTAAGCTTCACAAAAAAGTGCGATGCGCAGAAATGCGCGAGTGTAAACTGCACCAAAAGTGCGATGCGCATTAAACTGCGTGTGTAATCTGCACAAAAAAGTGACCTGTGCAAGAAAGCGCGAGTGTAAACTGCACAAAAAAGCGCGATGCGCAAGAAAACGCGACTGTAACCTGCACAAAAAAGTCCGATGCGCAATAATGCGCGAGTGTAAACTGCACAAAAAAGTGCGAAGTGGAAGAAAGCGCGTGTGTAAACTGCACAAAAAAGTGCGGTGCGCAGAAATGCGCGAGTGTAAACTGCACAAAAAGTGCGATGTGCTTGAAAGCGCGGGTGTAATCTGCAAAAAAAAAGTGCGATGCGAAAGAAAATGCGAGTGTAATCTGGACAAAAAAGTGCGATGCACAAGAAAGCGCGAGCGTAAACTGCACAAAAAAGTGCGATGCACAAGAAAGCGCGACTATAAGCTGCAGAAAAAAGTGCAATGCGCAATAATGTGCGAGTGTAAACTGCACAAAAAAGTGCGATGCTTAAGAAAACGCGAGTGTAATCTGCACAAAAAAGTGCGACGCGCAAGAAAGCGCGAGGGCAAACAGCACAAAAAAGAGCGATGCGCAAGAAAGCGCGTCTGTAAACTGCACAAAAAAGTGCGATGCGCAAGAAAATGCGAGTGTAATCTGCACAAAAAAGTGCGATGCGAAACAAAGCGCGAGTGTAAACTGCACAAAAAAGTGCGACGCGCAAGAAAGCGCGAGTGTAAATTGCACAAAAAAGTGCGATGCGCAAGAAAGCGTGTGTTTAAACTGCATAAAAAGTGCGATGCGCAAGAAAGCGCGACTGTAAGCTGCAAAAAAAGTGCGATGCGCAGTAATGGCGCAGTGTAAACTGCACAAAAAAGTGCGATGCGCATGAAAGCGCGAGTGTAATCTGCACAAAAAAGTGAGATGCGCAAGAAAGCGCAAGTGTAAACTGTACAAAAAAGTGCGTTGTGCAAGAAAGCGCTAGTGTAATCTGCACAAAAAAGTGCGATGCGCAAGAAAATGCGAGTGTAATCCGCACAAAAAAGGGTGATCCGCAAGAAAGCGCGAGTGTAAAATGTACAAAAAAGTACGATGCGCAAGAAAACGCGAGTATAATCTACACAAAAAAGTGCGATGCGCAAGAAATCGCGAGTGTAAACTACACAAAAAAGTGCGATGCGAAAGAAATCAAGAGTGTAAACTGCACAAAAAAGTGCGATGCGCAACGAAGCGCGAGTGTAATCTGCACAAAAGTGCGATGCGCAAAAAAGCGCGAGTGTAAACTACACAAAAAAGTGCGATGCGAAAGAAAGCGCGAGTGTAAACCGCACAAAAAAGTGCGACGCGTAAGAAAGCGCGAGTGTAAATTGCACAAAAAAGTGCAATGTGCAAGAAAGCGCGTGTTTAAACTGCACAAAAAAGTGCGATGCGCAAGAAAGCGCGAGTGTAATCTGCACAAAAAAGTGAGATGCGCAAGAAAGCGCGACTGTAAGCTTCACAAAAAAGTGCGATGCGCAGAAATGCGCGAGTGTAAACTGCACCAAAAGTGCAATGCGCATGAAACCGCGAGTGTAATCTGCTCAAAAAAGTGAGATGTGCAAGAAAGCGTGAGTGTAAACTGCACAAAAAAGTGCGATGCGCAAGAAAACGCGACTGTAAGCTGCACAAAAAAGTCCGATGCGAAACAAAGCGCGAGTGTAAACTGCACAAAAAAGTGCGACGCGCAAGAAAGCGCGAGTGTAAATTGCACAAAAAAGTGCGATGCGCACGAAAGCGTGTGTTTAAACTGCATAAATAGTGCGATGCGCAAGAAAGCGCGACTGTAAGCTGCAAAAAAAGTGCGATGCGCAGTAATGGCGCAGTGTAAACTGCACAAAAAAGTGCGATGCGCATGAAAGCGCGAGTGTAATCTGCACAAAAAAGTGAGATGCGCAAGAAAGCGCAAGTGTAAACTGCACAAAAAAGTGCGATCTGCAAGAAAGCGCTAGTGTAATCTGCACAAAAAAGTGCGATGCGCAAGAAATCGCGAGTGTAAACTACACAAAAAAGTGCGATGCGAAAGAAATCAAGAGTGTAAACTGCACAAAAAAGTGCGATGCGCAACGAAGCGCGAGTGTAATCTGCACAAAAGTGCGATGTGCAAAAAAGCGCGATTGTAAACTACACAAAAAAGTGCGATGCGAAAGAAAGCACGAGTGTAAATCGCACAAAAAAGTGCGACGCGTAAGAAAGCACGAGTGTAAATTGCACAAAAAAGTGCAATGTGCAAGAAAGCGCGTGTTTAAACTGCACAAAAAAGTGCGATGCGCAAGAAAGCGCGAGTGTAATCTGCACAAAAAAGTGAGATGCGCAAGAAAGCGCGAGTGTAAGCTTCACAAAAAAGTGCGATGCGCAGAAATGCGCGTGTGTAAACTGCACCAAAAGTGCGATGCGCATGAAACCGCGAGTGTAATCTGCTCAAAAAAGTGAGATGTGCAAGAAAGCGCGAGTGTAAACTGCACAAAAAAGTGCGATGCGCAAGAAAACGCGACTGTAAGCTGCACAAAAAAGTCCGATGCGCAATAATGCGCGAGTGTAAACTGCACAAAAAAGTGCGAAGCGCAAGAAAGCGCGTGTTTAAACTCCTCAAAAAAGTGCGATGCGCAACAAAGCGTGACTGTAAGCTACACAAAAAAGTGCGATGCGCAGAAATGCGCGAATTAAACTGCACAAAAAGTGCGATGCGCAAGAAAGCGCGGGTGTAATCTGCAACAAAAAGTGAGATGCGCAAGAAAGCGCGAGTGTAAACTGCACAAAAAAGTGTGATGCGCAAGAAAGCATGAGTGTAATCTGCACAAAAAAGTGCGATGCTCAAGAAAGCGCGACTGTAAATTGCACAAAAAAGTGCGATGCACAAGAAAGCGCGTGTTTAAACTGCAAAAAAAAGTGCGATGCGCAAGAAAGCGTGACTGTAAGCTGCAAAAAAAGTACGATGCGCAGTAATGGCGTAGTGTAAACTGTACAAAAAAGTGCGATGCGCATGAAAGCGCGAGTGTAATCTGCAAAAAAAAAGTGAGATGCGCAAGAAAGCGCAAGTGTAAACTGCACAAAAAAGTGCGATGCGCAAGAAAGCGCTAGTGTAATCTGCACAAAAAAGTGCGATCCGCAAGAGAGCGCGAGTGTAAAATGCACAAAAAAGTGCGATGCGCAAGAAAACGCGAGTATGATCTACCCAAAAAAGTAAGATGCGCAATAAAGCGCGAGTGTAAACTACACAAAAAAGTGCGACGCGCAAGAAATCAAGAGTGTAAACCGCACAAAAAAGTGCGATGCGCAAGGAAGCGCGAGTGTAATCTGCCCAAAAAAGTGCGATGCGCAAAAAAGCGCGAGTGTAAACTGCACAAAAAAGTGCGATGCGCAACAAAGCGCGAGTGTAAACTTCACAAAAAAGTGCGATGCGCAAAAAATCAAGTGTGCAAACTGTACAAAAAAGTGCGATGCACAAGAAAATGCAAGTGTAATCTGCACAAAAAGTGCGATGCGAAAAAATGCGCGAGTGTAAACTGCACAAAAAAGTGCGACGCGTAAGAAAGCGCGAGTGTAAATTGTACAAAAAGGTGCAATGCGCAAGAAAGCGCGTGTTTAAACTGTAAAAAAAAAGTGCGATTCGCAAGAAAGCGCGACTGTAGGCTGCAAAAAAAGTGCGATGCGCAGCAATGGTGCAGTGTAAACTGCACAAAAAAGTGCGATGCGCATGAAAGCGCGAGTGTAATCTGCACAAAAAAGTGAGATGTGCAAGAAAGCGCGAGTGTAAACTGCAGAAAAAAGTGCGATGCGCAAGAATGCGCGAGTGTAAACTACACAAAAAAGTGCGATGCGCAAGAAATCAAGAGTGTAAACTGCACAAAAAAGTGCGATGCGCAAGAAAGCGCGAGTGTAATCTGCACAAAAAAGTCAGATACGCAAGAAAGGGCGACTGTATGCTGCACAAAAAAGTGCGATGCGCAGAAATGCGCGAGTGTAAGCTGCACAAAAAAGTGCGATGCGCAGAAATGCGCGAGTGTAAACTGCACAAAAAGTGCGATGCGCATGAAACCGCGAGTGTAATCTGCACAAAAAAGTGAGATGTGCAAGAAAGCGCGAGTGTAAACTGCACAAAAAGTGCGATGTGCAAGAATGCCCAAGTGTAATCTACACAAAAAAGTGCGATGCGCAAGAAAATGCGAGTGTAATCCGCCCAAACAAGTGCGATCCGCAAGAAAACGCGAGTGTAAACTGCACAAAAAAGTGCGATGCGCAAGAAAACACGACTGTAAGCTGCACAAAAAAGTGCGATGCGCAATAATGCGCGAGTGTAAACTGCACAAAAAAGTGCGAAGCGCAAGAAAGCGCGTGTGTAAACTGCACAAAAAAGTGCGATGCGCAAGAAAGCGCGACTGTAAGCTACACAAAAAAGTGCGATGCACAGAAGTGCACGAGTGTAAACTGGACAAAAAGTGCGATGCACATGAAAGCGCGAGTGTAATCTGCAAAAAAAAGTGAGATGCGCAAGAAAGCGCGAGTGTAAACTGCACAAAAAAGTGCGATGCGCAAGAAAGCGTGAGTGTAATCTGCACAAAAAAGTGCGATGCGAAAGAAAAGGCGAGTGTAATCTGAACAAAAAATTGTGATGCGCAAGAAAGCGCGAGCGTAAACTGCACAAAAAAGTGCGATGCGCAAGAAAGCGCGACTGTAAGCTGCATAGAAAAATGCAATGCGCAATAATGCGCGAGTGTAAACTGCACAAAAAAGTGCGATGCACAAGAAAACGCGAGTGTCATCTGCGCAAAAAAGTGCGACACGCAAGAAAGCGCGAGGGCAAACTGCACAAAAAAAGGCGATGCGCAAGAAAGCGCGTGTGTAAACTGCACAAAAAAGTGCGATGCGCAAGAAAACGCGAGTGTAATTTGCACAAGAAAGTGCGATGCGAAACAAGGCGCGAGTGTAAACTGCACAAAAAAATGCGACGCGCAAGAAAGCACGAGTGTAAATTGCACAAAAAAGTGCGATGCGCAAGAAAGCGTGTGTTTAAACTGCATGAAACAGTGCGATGCACAAGAAAGCGCGACTGTAAGCTGCAAAAAAAGTGCGATGCGCAGTAATGGCGCAGTGTAAACTGCACAAAAAAGTGCGATGCGCATGAAAGCGCGAGTGTAATCTGCACCAAAAAGTGAGATGCGCAAGAAATCGCAAGTGTAAACTGCACAAAAAAGTGCGATGCGCAAGAAAGCGCTAGTGTAATCTGCACAAAAAAGTGCGATGCGCAAGAAAATGCGAGTGTAATCTGCAAAAAAAAGTGCGATCCGCAAGAAAACGCGAGTGTAAAATGCACAAAAAAGTGCGATGCGCAAGAAAACGCGAGTATAATCTACACAAAAAAGTGCGATGCGCATGAAAGCGCGAGTGTAAACTACACAGAAAAGTGCGATGCGCAAGAAATCAGGAGTATAAACGGCACAAAAAAGTGCGATGCGCAAGGAAGCGCGTGTGCAATCTGCACAAAAAAGTGCGATGCGCAAAAAAGCGCTAGTGTAAACTGCACAAAAAAGTGCGATGCGCAAGAAAGCGTGCGTGTAAACTCCACAAAAAAGGGCGATGCGCAAGAAATCAAGGGTGTAAACTGCACAAAAAAGTGCGATGCACAAGAAAACGAGAGTGTAATCTGCACGAAAAAGTGCGACGCGAAAGAAAGCGAGTGTAAACCGCACAAAAAAGTGCGATGAGTAAGAAAGCGCGAGTGTAAATTGCACAAAAAAGTGCGATGCGCAAGAATGCGCGACTGTAAGCTGCAAAAAAAGTGCGATGCGCAGTAATGGAGCAGTGTAAACTGCACAAAAAAGTGCGATGCGCATGAAAGCGCGAGTGTAATCTGCACAAAAAAGTGAGATGCCCAAGAAAGCGCAGGTGTAAACTGCACAAAAAAGGGCGATGCGCAAGAAAGCGCTAGTGTAATCTGCAAAAAAAGTGCGATGCGCAAGAAAAGCACGAGTGTAAATTGCACAAAAAAGTGCATGCGCAAGAAAGCGTGTGTTTAAACTGCATGAAACAGTGCGATGCACAAGAAAGCGCGACTGTAAGCTGCAAAAAAAGTGCGATGCGCAGTAATGGCGCAGTGTAAACTGCCACAAAAAAGTGCGATGCGCATGAAAGCGCGAGTGTAATCTGCACCAAAAAGTGAGATGCGCAAGAAATCGCAAGTGTAAACTGCACAAAAAAGTGCGATGCGCAAGAAAGCGCTAGTGTAATCTGCACAAAAAAGTGCGATGCGCAAGAAAATGCGAGTGTAATCTGCAAAAAAAAGTGCGATCCGCAAGAAAACTCGAGTGTAAAATGCATAAAAAAGTGCGATGCGCAAGAAAACGCGAGTATAATCTACACAAAAAAGTGCGATGCGAATGAAAGCGCGAGTGTAAACTACACAGAAAAGTGCGATGCGCAAAAAATCAGGAGTATAAACAGCACAAAAAAGTGCGATGCGCAAAAAAGCGCTAGTGTAAACTGCACAAAAAAGTGCGATGCGCAAGAAAGCGTGCGTGTAAACTCCACAAAAAAGGGCGATGCGCAAGAAATCAAGCGTGTAAACTGCACAAAAAAGTGCGATGCACAAGAAAACGAGAGTGTAATCTGCACGAAAAAGTGCGATGCGAAAGAAAGCGAGTGTAAACCGCACAAAAAAGTGCGATGAGTAAGAAAGCGCGAGTGTAAATTGCACAAAAAAGTGCGATGCGCAAGAATGCTTGACTGTAAGCTGCAAAAAAAGTGCGATGCGCAGTAATGGAGCAGTGTAAACTGCACAAAAAAGTGCGATGCGCATGAAAGCGCGAGTATAATCTGCACAAAAAAGTGAGATGCCCAAGAAAGCGCAGGTGTAAACTGCACAAAAAAGGGCGATGCGCAAGAAAGCGCTAGTGTAATCTGCACAAAAAAGTGCGACGCGCAAGAAAATGCGAGTCTAATCCGCACAAAAAAGGGAGATCCGCAAGAAAGCGCGAGTGTAAAATGCACAAAAAAGTGCGATGCGCAAGAAAACGCGAGTATAATCTACATAAAAAAGTGCGATGAACAAGAAAGCGCGAGTGTAAACTACACAACAAAAGTGCGATGCGCAAGAAAAGCACGAGTGTAAATTGCACAAAAAAGTGCAATGCGCAAGAAAGCGCGTGTTTAGACTGCACAAAAAAGTGCGATGCGTAAGAAAGCGCGACTGTAAGCCGCAAAAAAAGTGCGATGCGCAGTAATGGCGCAACGTAAAATGCATAAAAAACTGCGATGCGCATGAAAGCGCGAGTGTAATCTTTACAAAAAAGTGAGATGTGCAAGAAAGTGCGAGTGTAAACTACACAAAAAGTGCGATGCGCAAGAATGCGCGAGTGTAATCTACACAAAAAAGTGCGATGCGCAAGAAAATGCGAGTGTAATCCGCCCAAAAAAGTGCGATCCGCAAGAAAGCGTGAGTGCAAAATACACAAAAAAGTGCGACGCACAAGAAAGCGCGAGTGTAATCAGCCCAAAAAAGTGCGATGCGCAAGAAAATGCGAGTCTAATCCGCACAAAAAAGTGCGATCCGCAAGAAAGCGCGAGTGTAAACTACACAAAAAAATGCGATGCGAAAGAAAAGGCGAGTGTAATCTACACAAAAAATTACGATGCGCAAGAAAACTCGGGCGTAAACTGCACAAAAAAGTGTGATGCGCAAGAAACCGCGTTTGTATGCAGCACAAAAAAGTGCGATGCGCAATAATGCGCGGGTGTAATCTGCAGAAACAAGTGCGATGCGCAAGAAAGCGCGAGTATAAGCTGGACAAAAAACTGCGATGCGCAAGAAAGCCCGAGTGTAAACTGCACAAAAAAGTGCGATGCGCAAAAAAGCGTGTGTGTAAACCGCACAAAAAAGTGCGATGCGCAAGAAAGCGCGACTGTAAGTTGCACAAAAAAGTGCGATACACAGAAATGCGCGAGTGTAAGCTGCACAAAAAGTGCAATGCGCATGAAAGCGCGAGTGTAATCTGCACAAAAAAGTGAGATGCACAAGAAAGCACGAGTGTAAACTGCACAAAAAAGTGCGATGCGCAAGAAAGCGTGTATGTAATCTGCACAAAAAAGTGCGACGTGCAAGAAAATGCGAGTGTAATCCGCACAAAAAAGTGCGATGCGCAAGAAAGCGTGAGTGTAAACTACACAAAAAAGTGTGATGCGCAAGAAAACGCGACTGTAAGCTGCACAAAAAAGTGCGATGCGCAATAATGCGCGAGTGTAAGCTGCACAGAAAAGTGCGATGCCAAGAAAACGCGAGTGTAATCTGCGCAAAAAAGTGCAACGCGCAAGAAAGCGAGAGGGCAAATTGCACAAAAAAGAGCAATGCGCAAGAAAGCGCGTGTGTAAACTGCACAAAAAAGTGCAATGCGCAGGAAAATGCAAGTGTAATCTGCACAAAAAAGTGCGATGAGAAACAAAGTGCGAGTGTAAACTGCACAAAAAAGTGCGACGCGCAAGAAAACGCGAGTGTAAATTGCACAAAAAGTGCAATGCGCAAGAAAGCGTGTGTTTAAACTGCACAAAAAAGTGCGATACGCAAGAAAGCGCGAGTGTAAATTGCACAAAAAGGTGCAATGCGCAAGAAAGGACGTGTTGAAACTGCACAAAAAAGTGCGATGCGCTCGAAAGCGCGACTGTAAGCTGCAAAAAAAGTGCAGTGCGCAGTGAAGGCCCGAATGTAAACTGCCCAAAAAAGTGCGACGCGCATGAAAGCACGAGTGTAATCTGCACAAAACGTGAGATGTGCAAGAAAGCGCGAGTGTAAACTGCACAAAAAGTGCGATGCGCAAGAATGCGCAAGTGTAATCTACACAAAAAAGTGCGATGCGCAAGAAAATGCGAGTGTAATCCGCAAGAAAGCGCGAGTGTAAAATGCACAAAAAAGTGCGATGCGCAAGAAAGTGCGCGAGTGTAATCAACACAAAAAAGTGCGATGCGCAAGATAATGCGAGTATAATCTGCACAAAGAAGTGTGATCCGCAAGAAAGCGCGAGTGTAAACTGCACAAAAAAGTGCGATGCGAAAGAAAATGCGAGTGCAATCTGCACAAAAAATTGCGATGCGCAAGAAAACTCGTGCGTAAACTGCACAAAAAAGTGCGATGCACAAGAAAGCGCGACTGTAAGTTGCACAAAAAAGTGCGATGCGCAATAATGCGTGAGTGTAAACTGCAAAAAAAAGTGCGATGCGCAAGAAAACGCGAGTGTAATCTGCACAAAAAAGTGCGACGCGCAAGAAAGCGCGAGGGCAAACTGCATAAAAAAGAGCGATGCGCAAGAAAGCGCGTGTGTAAACTGCACAAAAAAGTGCGATGCGCAAGAAAACGCGAGTGTAATCTGCACAAAAAAGTGCGATGCGAAACAAAGTGCGAGTATAAACTGCACAACAAAGTGCGATGCGCAAGAAAGAGCGTGTTTAAACTGCGCAAAAAAGTGCGATGCGCAAGAAAGCGCGACAGTAAGCTGCAAAAAAAAGTGCGATGCGCACTAATGGCGCAGTGTAAACTGCACAAAAAGGTGCGATGCGCATGAAAGCGCGAGTGTAATCTGCAAAAAAAAATGAGATGCGCAAGAAAGTGCAAGTGTAAACTGCACCAAAAAGTGCGATGCGCAAGAAAGCGCTAGTGTAATTTGCACAAAAAAGTGCGATGCGCAAGAAAATGCAAGTGTAATCCGCACAAAAAAGTGTGATCCGCAAGAAAGCGCGAGTGTAAAATGCACAAAAAAGTGCGATGCGCAAGAAAACGCGAGTATAATCTACACAAAAAAGTGCGATGCGCAAGAAAGCGCGAGTGTAAACTACACAAAAAAGTGCGATGCGGAAGAAATCAAGAGTGTAAACTGCACAAAAAAGTGCGATGCGCAAGAAAACACAAGTGTAATCTGCACAAAAAAGTGCTATGCGAAACAAAGCACGAGTGTAAACTACACAAAAATGAGCGACGCGCAAGAAAGCGTGATTGTAAATTGCACAAAAAAGTGCGATGCGCAAGAAAGCGCGTGTTTAAACTGCACAAAAAAGTGCGATGCGCAAGAAAGCGCAATGGTGTGCTGCAAAAAAAGTATGATGCGCTGTAATGGCGCAGTGTAAACTACACAAAAAAGTGCGACGCCTATGAAAGCGTGAGTGTAATCTGCACAAAAAAAGTGAGATGCGCAAGAAATTGCTAGTGTAAACTGCACAAAAAAGTGCGATGCGCAAGAAAGCGCTAGTGTAATCTGCACTAAAAAGTGCGATGCGCAAGAAAATGCGAGTGTAATCCGCAAAAAAAAAGTGTGATCCGCAAAAAAGCACGAGTGTAAAATGTACAAAAAAGTGCGATGCGCAAGAAAACGCGAGTACAATCTACACAAAAAAGTGCGGTGCGCAAGAAAGCGCGAGTGTAAACTACACAAAAAAGTGAGATGCGCAAGAAATCAAGAGTGTAAACTGCACAAAAAAGTGCGATGCGCAAGGAAGCGCGAGTGTAATCTGCACAAAAAAGTGCGATGCGCAAAAAAGCGCGAGTGTAAACTGCACAAAAAAGTGCGATGCCCAAGAAAGCGCGAGTGTAAACTCCACAAAAAAGTGCGATGCGTAAGAAATCAAGGGTGTAAACTGCACAAAGAAGTGCAATGCGCAAGAAAAGACGAGTGTAATATGCACAAAAAAGTGAGATGCGCAAGAAAGCGAAAGTATAAACTGCACAAAAAAGTGCGATGCGCATGAAAGCGCTAGTGTAATCTGCACAAAAAAGTGTGATGCGCAAGAAAGTGTGAGTGTAATCCGCACAAAAAAGTACGATCCGCAAGAAAGCGCGAGTGTAAAATGCACAAAAAAGTGCGATGCGCAAGAAAACGCGAGTATAACCGACACAAAAAGTGCGATGCGCAAGAAAGCGCGATTGTAAACTACACAAAAAAGTGCGATGCGCAAGAAATCAAGAGTGTATACTGCACAAAAAAGTACGATGCGCCAAAAAGCGCGAGTGTAAACTCCACAAAAAAATGCGATGCACAAGAAATCAGGGGTGTAAACTGCACAAAAAAGTGTGATGCGCAAAGAAACGCGAGTGTAATCTGCACAAAAAAGTGCGATTCGAAAGAATGCGCGAGTGTAAACTGCACAAAAAAGTGCGACGCGTAAGAAACCACGAGTGTAAATTGCACAAAAAATTGCAATGCGCAAGAAAGCGCGTGCTTAAACTGCACAAAAAAGTGAGATGCGCAGGAAAGTGCGAGTGTAATCTGCAAAAAAAGTGCGGAGCGCAGTAATGGCGCAGTGTAAACAGCACAAAAAAGTGCGATGCGCATGAAAGCGCGAATGTAATCAGTACACAAAAGTGAGATGTGCAAGAAAGCGCGTGTGAAATTGCACCAAAAGTACGATGCGCAAGAATGCGCGAGTGTAATCTACACAAAAAAGTACGATGCGCAAGAAAATGCGAGTATAATCCGCCCAAAAAAGTGTGATCCGCAAGAAAGCGCGAGTGTAAAATGCACAAAAAAGTGCGATGCGCAAGAAAGCGCGAGTGTAATCAGCACAAAAAAGCGCGATGCGCAAGAAAATGAGAGTCGAAAGCGCGAGTGTAAACTGTACAAAAAAGTACGAGTGTAAACTGCACAAAAAAGTGCGACGCGAAAGAAATTGCGAGTGTAATCTGCACCAAAAATTGGGATTCGCAAGAAAACTCGTGCGTAAAATTCACAAAAAAGCGCGATGCGCAAAAAAGCGCTACTGTAAGCTGCACAAAAAAGTGCGATGCGCAAAAAAGCGCGACTGTAAACTGCACAAAAAAGTGCGATGCGCAAGAAAACGCGAGTGTAATCTGCACAAAAAAGTGCGACGCGCAAGAAAGCGTGAGGGCAAACTGCACAAAAAAGAGCGATGCGCAAGAAAGCGCGTGTTTAGACTGCACAAAAAAGTGCGATGCGCAAGAAAACGCGAGTGTAATCTGGACAAAAAAGTGCAATGCAAAACAAAGCGCGAGTGTAAACTGTACAAAAAAGTGCGACGCGCAAGAAAGCGCGAGTGTAAATTACCCAAAAAAGTGCGATGCGCAAGAAAGCGCCTGTTTAAACTGCACAAAAAAGTGCAATGCGCAAGAAATCGCGAGAGTAAGCTGCAAAAAATGTGCGATGCGCAGTAATTGCGCAGTGTAAACTGCACAAAAAAGTTCGATGCGCATGAAAGCGCGAGTGTAATCTGCACAAAAAAGCGAGATGCGCAAGAAAGCGCAAGTGTAAACGGCACAAAAAGTGCGATGCGCAAGAAAGCGCTAGTGTAATCTACACAAAAAAGTGCGATACGCAAGAAAATGCGAGTGTAATCCGCACAAAAATGTGCGATCCGCAAAAAAGCGCGAGTGTAAAATGGACAAAAAAGTGCGATGCGCAAGAAAACGCGAGTATAATCTACACAAAAAAGTGCGATGCGCAGGAAAGCGCGAGTGTAAACTACACAAAAAAGTGCGATGCGCAGGAAAGCGCGAGTGTAAACTGCACAAAAAAGTGCGATGCACAAGAAAACGCAAGTATAATATGCACAAAAAAGTGCGATGCGAAACAAAGCGCGAGTGCAAACTGCACCAAAAAGTGCGACGCGCAAGAAAGCGCGAGTGTAAATTGCACAAAAAAGTGCAATGCGCGAGAAAGCGCGTGTTTAAACTGCACAAAAAAGTGCGATACGCAAGAAAGCGCAACTATAAACTGCAAAAAAAGTGTGATGCGCAGTAATGGCGCAGTGTAAACTGCACAAAAAAGTTCGATGCGTATGAAAGCGCGAGTGTAATCTGCACAAAAAAAGTGAGATGCGCAAGAAAGCGCTAGTGTAAACTGCACAAAAAAGTGCGATGCGCAGGAAAGCGCTAGTGTAATCTGCACAAAAAACTGCGATGCGCAAGAAAATGCGAGTATAATCCGCACAAAAAAGTGCGATCCGCAAGAAAGCGCGAGTGTAAAATGCACAAAAAAGTGCGATGCACAAAAAAACGCGAGTATAATCTAAACAAAAAAGTGCGATGCGCAAGAAAGCGCGAGTGTAAACTACAGAAAAAAGTGCGATGCGCAAGAAATCAAGAGTATAAACTGCGCAAAAAAAATGCGATGCGCAAGGAAGCGCGATTGTAATCTGCACAAAAAAGTGCGATGCGCAAAAAAGCGCTAGTATAAACTGCACAAAAAAGTGCGATGCGCAAGAAGGCGCTGGTGTAATCTGCACAAAAAGGTGTGATGCGTAAGAAAATGCGAGTGTAATCTGCACAAAAAAGTGCAATCCCCAAGAAGCGCGAGTGTAAAATGCACAAAAAAGTGCGATGCGCAAGAAAACGCGAGTCTAATCTACACAAAAAAATGCGATGCGCAAGAAAGCGCGAGTGTATAAACTACACAAAAAAGTGCGATGCGCAGGAAATCAAGAGTGTAAACTGCACAAAAAAGTGCGATGCGCAAGAAAACGCGAGGGTAATCTGCCCAAAAAAGTGCGATGCGAAAGAAAGCGCGAGTTTAAACTACACAAAAAAGTGCGACGCGTAAGAAAGCGCGAGGGTAAATTGCACAAAAAAGTGCAATGGGCAAGGTAGCGTGTGTTTAAACTGCAAAAAAAAAGTGCGGTGCGCAAGAAAGCGCGACTGTAAGCTATAAAAAAAGTGCGGTGTGCATGAAAGCACGAGTGTAATCTGCACAAAAAAGTAAGATGTGCAAGAAAGCGTGAGTGTAAACTGCACAAAAAAGTGCGATGCGCAAGAATGCGCGAGTGTAATCTACACAAAAAAGTGCGATGCGCAGGAAAGCGCGAGTGTAAACTACACAAAAAAGTGCGATGCGCAGGAAAGCGCGAGTGTAAACTGCACAAAAAAGTGCGATGCACAAGAAAACGCAAGTATAATATGCAAAAAAGTGCGATGCGAAACAAAGCGCGAGTGCAAACTGCACCAAAAAGTGCGACGCGCAAGAAAGCGCGAGTGTAAATTGCACAAAAAAGTGCAATGCGCGATGCGCGTGTTAAACTGCACAAAAAAGTGCGATACGCAAGAAAGCGCAACTATAACTGCAAAAAAGTGTGATGCGCAGTAATGGCGCAGTGTAAACTGCACAAAAATTCGATGCGTATGAAAGCGCGAGTGTAATCTGCACAAAAAAAGTGAGATGCGCAAGAAAGCGCTAGTGTAAACTGCACAAAAAAGTGCGATGCGCAGGAAAGCGCTAGTGTAATCTGCACAAAAAACTGCGATGCGCAAGAAAATGCGAGTATAATCCGCACAAAAAAGTGCGATCCGCAAGAAAGCGCGAGTGTAAAATGCACAAAAAAGTGCGATGCACAAAAAAACGCGAGTATAATCTAAACAAAAAAGTGCGATGCGCAAGAAAGCGCGAGTGTAAACTACAGAAAAAATGCGATGCGCAAGAAATCAAGAGTATAAACTGCGCAAAAAAAATGCGATGCGCAAGGAAGCGCGATTGTAATCTGCACAAAAAAGTGCGATGCGCAAAAAAGCGCTAGTATAAACTGCACAAAAAAGTGCGATGCGCAAGAAGGCGCTGGTGTAATCTGCACAAAAAGGTGTGATGCGTAAGAAAATGCGAGTGTAATCTGCACAAAAAAGTGCAATCCCCAAGAAAGCGCGAGTGTAAAATGCACAAAAAAGTGCGATGCGCAAGAAAACGCGAGTCTAATCTACACAAAAAAATGCGATGCGCAAGAAAGCGCGAGTGTAAACTACACAAAAAGTGCGATGCGCAGGAAATCAAGAGTGTAAACTGCACAAAAAAGTGCGATGCGCAAGAAAACGCGAGGGTAATCTGCCCAAAAAAGTGCGATGCGAAAGAAAGCGCGAGTTTAAACTACACAAAAAAGTGCGACGCGTAAGAAAGCGCGAGGGTAAATTGCACAAAAAAGTGCAATGGGCAAGGTAGCGTGTGTTTAAACTGCAAAAAAAAAGTGCGGTGCGCAAGAAAGCGCGACTGTAAGCTATAAAAAAAGTGCGGTGTGCATGAAAGCACGAGTGTAATCTGCACAAAAAAGTAAGATGTGCAAGAAAGCGTGAGTGTAAACTGCACAAAAAGTGCGATGCGCAAGAATGCGCGAGTGTAATCTACACAAAAAAGTGTGATGCGCAAGAAAATGCGAGTGTAATCCGCCCAAAAAAGTGCGATCCGCAAGAAAGCGCTAGTGTAAAATGCACAAAAAAGTGTGATGCGCAAGAAAGCGCGAGTGTAATCAGCACAAAAAAGTGCGATGCGCAAGAAAATGCGAGTCTAATCCACACAAAAAGTACGATCCGCAAGAAAGCGCGAGTGTAAATTGCACAAAAAAGTGTGATGCGAAAGAAAATGCGAGTGTAATCTTCACAAAAAATTGCAATGCGCAACAAAACTCCTGCATAAACTGCACAAAAAAGTGCGATGCACAAGAAAGCGAGACTGTAAACTGCACAAAAAAGTGCGATGCGCAATAATGCGCGAGTGTAAACTGCAGAAAAAAGTGCGATGCGCAAGAAAACGCGAGTGTAATTTGCAAAAAAAAGTGCGACGCGCAAGAAAGCACAAGGGCAAACTGCACAAAAAAGAGCGATACGCAAGAAAGCGCATGTGTAAATTGCACAAAAAAGTGCGATGCGCAAGAAAACGCGAGTGTAATCTGCACAAAAAAGTGCGATGCGAAACAAAGCGCGAGTGTAAACTGCACAAAAAATTGCGACGCGCAAGAAAGGGCGAGTGTAAATTGCACAAAAAAGTGCAATGCGCAAGAAAGCGCGTGTTTAAATTGTGCAAAAAAGTGCGATGCGCAAGAAAGCGCGACTGTAAGCTGCAAAAAAAGTGCGATGCGCAGTAACGGCGCCGTGTAAACTGCACAAAAAAGTGCGATGCGCATGAAAGCGCGAGTGTAATCTGTACAAAAAAGTGAGATGCACAGGAAAGCGCAAGTGTAAACTGCACAAAAAAGTGCGATGCGCAAGAAAGCGCTAGTGTAATCTGCACAAAAAAGTGCGATGCGCAAGAAAATGCGAGTCTAATCCGCACAAAAAAGTGCGTTCCGCAAGAAAGCGCGAGTGTAAAATACACAAAAAAGTGCGATGCGCAAGAAAACGCGAGTATAATCTACACAAAAAAGTGCGATGCGCAAGAAAGCGCGTGTAAACTACACAAAAAAAGTGCGATGCGCAAGGAAGCGCGAGTGTAATCTGCACAAAAGAGTGTGATGCGCAAGAATGCGCGAGTGTAAACTGCACAAAAATGTGCGACGCGCAAAAAAATGCGAGTGTAATCTGCACAAAAAAGTGCGATGCGAAAGAAAGCGCGAGTGTAAACTGTACAAAAAAGTGCGACGCGTAAGAAAGCGCGAGTGTAAATTGTACAAAAAAGTGCAATGCGCAAGGAAGCGCGAGTTTAAACTGCAAAAAAAAGTGCGATGCGCAAGAAAGCGTGACTTTAAGCTGCAAAAAAAGTGCGATGCGCAGTAATGGCGCCGTGTAAACTGCGCAAAAAAGTGCGATGCGCATGAAAGCGCGAGTGTAATCTGCACAAAAAAGCGAGATGTACAAGAAAGCGCGAGTGTAAACTGCACAAAAAGTGCGATGCGCAAGAATGCGCTAGTGTAATCTACACAAAAATGTGCGATGCGCAAGAAAATGCGAGTGTAATCCGCCCAAAAAAGTGCGATCCACAAGAAAGCGCGAGTGTAAAATACACAAAAAAGTGCGATGCGCAAGAAAGCACGAGTGTAATTAGCACAAAAAAGTGCGATGCGCAAGAAAATGCGACTATAATCCGCACAAAAAAGTGCGATCCGCAAGAAAGCGCGAGTGTAAACTGCACAAAAAAGAGCGATGCGAAAGAAAATGCGAGAGTAATCTGCACAAAAAATTGCGATGCGCAAGAAACCTCGTGCGTAAACGGCACAAAAAGTTGCGATGCGCAAGAAAGCGCGACTGTAAGTTGCACAAAAAAGTGCGATGTGCAATAATGCGCGAGTGTAATCTGCAGAAAAAGGTGCGATGCGCAAGAAAGCGCGAGTATAAACTGGACAAAAATGTGCGATGCGCAAGAAAGCGCGAGTGTAAACTGCACAAAAAAGTGCGATGCGCAAGAAAGCGCGTGTGTAAACTGCACAAAAATGTGCGATGCGCAAGAAATGAGCGAGTGTAAATTGCACAAAAAGTGCGATACGCATGAAAGCGCGAGTGTAATCTGCACAAAAAAGTGAGATCGCAAGAAAGCGCGAGTGTAAACTGCACAAAAAAGTGCGGTGCACAAGAAAGCGGGAGTCTAATCTACACAAAAAAATGCGATGCGCAAGAAAATGCGAGTGTAATCCGCACAAAAAAGTGCGATGCGCAAGAAAGCACGAGTGTAAACTGTACAAAAAAGGGAGATGCGCAAGAAAGCGCGACTGTAAGCTGCACAGAATAGTGCGATGCGCAATAATGCGCGAGTGTAAACTGCACAAAAAAGTGCAATGCGCAAGAAAGCACGTGTGTAAACTGCACAAAAAAGTGCGATGCGCAATAAAGCGCGACTGTAAGCTGCAGAAAAAAGTGCGATGCGCAATAATGCGCAAGTGTGAACTACACAAAAAAGTGCGATGCGCAAGAAAACACGAGTGTAATCTGCACAAAAAAGTGCGACGCACAAGAAAGCGCTAGGCAAGCCGCACAAAAAAGTGCGATGCGCAATAATGCACGAGTGTAAACAGGAGAAAAAAGTGCGATGTGCAAGAAAACGTGAGTGTAATCTGCACAAAAAAGTGCGATGCGCAAGAAAGCACGTGCGTAAACTGCACAAAAAAGTGCGATGCGCAAGAAAACGCAAGTGTAATATGCACAGAAAAGTGCGATGCGAAACGAAGCGCGAGTGTAAACTGCACAAAAAAGTGCGATGCACAAGAAAGCGCGAGTGTAAATTGCACAAAAAAGTGCAGCGCGCAAGAAGGAGCGTGTTTAAACTGCACAAAAAAGCGCGATGCGCAAGAAAGCGCGACTGTAAGCTGCAAAAAATGTGTGATGCGCAGTAGTGGCGCAGTGTAAACTGCACAAAAAAGTGCGATGCGTGTGAAAGCGCGAGTGTAATCTGCACAAAAAAGTGAGATGTGCAAGAAAGCGCAAGTGTAAACTGCACAAAAAAGTGCGATGCGCAAGAAAGCGCGAGTGTAATCTGCACAAAAAAGTGCGATGCGCAAGAAAATGCGAGTGTAATCCACACAAAAAAGTGCGATCCGCCAGAAAGCGCTAGTGTAAAATGCACCAAAAAACGCGGTGCGCAAGAAAACGCGAGTATAATCTACACAAAAAAGTGCGATGCGCAAGAAAGCGCGAGTGTAAACTACACAAAAAAGTGCGATCCGCAAGAAATCAGGAGTGTAAACTGCACAAAAAAGTGCGATGCGCAAGGAAGCACGAGTGTAATCTGCACAAAAAAAGTGCGGTGCGCAAAAAAGCGCGAGTGTAAACTGCACAAAAAAGTGCGATGCGCAAGAAATCAAGGGTGTAAACTGCACAAAAAAGTGCGATGCGCAAGAAAACGCGAGTGTAATCTGCACAAAAAAGTGCGATGCGAAAGAAAGCGCGAGTGTAAAATGCACAAAAAAGTGCGATGGGCAAGAAAGTGCGAGTGTAAACTGCACAAAAAAGAGTGATGCGTAAGAAAGCGGGAGTGTAAAATGCACAAAAAAGTGCGATGCGCAAGAAAACGCCACTGTAATCTGCACAAAATAGTGCGATGTGCAAGAAAACGCGAGTGTAATCTGCACAAAAAAGGGCGATGCGCAAGAAAACGCATGTGTAAACTGCACAAAAAAGTGCGATGCGCAAGAAAGCGCGAGTGTAAACTCCACAAAAAAGTGCGATATGCAAGAAATCAAGGGTGTAAACTGCACAAAAAAGTGCGATGCGCAAGAAAACGCGAGTGTAATCTGCACAAAAAAGTGCGATGCGAAAAAAAGCGCGAGTGTAAACTGCACAAAAAAGTGCAACGCGTAAGAAAGCGCGAGTGCAAATTGCACAAAAAAGTGCAATGCGCAAGAAAGCGCGTGTTTAAACTGCACAAAAAAGTGCGATGTGCAAGAAAGCACAACTGTAACCTGCAAAAAAAGTGCAATGCGCAGTAATGGCGCAGTGTAAACTACACAAAAAAGTGCGATGCGCATCCAAGCGTGAGTGTAATCTGCACAAAAAAGTGAGATGTGCAAGAAAGCGCGAGTGTAAACTGGACAAAAAGTGCGATGCACAAGAAAGCGCGAGTGTAAATTGCCCAAAAAAGTGCAGCGCACAAGAAGGAGCGTGTTTAAACTCCACAAAAAAGTGCGATATGCATGAAATCAAGGGTGTAAACTGCACAAAAAAGTGCGATGCGCAAGAAAACGCGAGTGTAATCTGCACAAAAAAGTGCGATGCGAAAAAAAGCGCGAGTGTAAACTGCAGAAAAAAGTGCAACGCGTAAGAAAGCGCGAGTGCAAATTGCACAAAAAAGTGCAATGCGCAAGAAAGCGCGTGTTTAAACTGCACAAAAAAGTGCGATGTGCAAGAAAGCACAACTGTAACCTGCAAAAAAAGTGCAATGCGCAGTAATGGCGCAGTGTAAACTACACAAAAAAGTGCGATGCGCATCCAAGCGTGAGTGTAATCTGCACAAAAAAGTGAGATGTGCAAGAAAGCGCGAGTGTAAACTGGACAAAAAGTGCGATGCGCAAGAAAATGCGAGTGTAATCCGGCCAAAAAAGTGCGATCCGCAAGAAAAAGCGAGTGTAAAATGGACAAAAAAGTGCGATGCGCAAGAAAATGCGAGTGTAATCCGCCCAAAAAAGTGCGATCCGCAAGAAAGCGCGAGTGTAAAATACACAAAAAAGTGCGATGCACAAGAAAGCGCGAGTGTAATCAGCACAAAAAAGTGCGATGCGCAAGAAAATGCGAGTCTAATCCGCACAAAAAAGTGCGATCCGCAAGAAAGCGCGAGTGTAAACTACACAAAAAAGTGCGATGCGAAAGAAAATGCAAATGTAATCTACACAAAAAATTGCGATGCGCAAGAAATCACGTGCGTAAACCGCACAAAAAAGTACGATGTGCAAGAAAGCGCGACTGTAAGCTGCACAAAAAAGTGCGATGCGCAATAATGCGCGAGCGTAATCTGCAGAAAAAAGTGCGATCTGCAAGAAAGCGTGAGTATAAACTACACAAAAAAGTGCAATGCAAAAGAAAGCACGAGTGTAAACTGCACAAAAAAGTGCGATGCGCAAGAAAATGCGAGTGTAATCTGCACAAAAAATTGCGATGCGCAAGAAAACTCGTCCGTTAACTGCATAAAAAAATGCGATACGCAAGAAAGCGCGACTCTAAGCTGCACAAAAAAGTGCGATGCGCAATAATGCGTGAGTGTAATCTGCAGAAAAAAGTGTGATGCGCAAGAAAGCGCGAGTGCAAACTGCACAAAAAAGTGCGATGCGCAATAATGCACGAGTGTAAACAGCACAAAAAAGTGCGATGTGCAAGAAAACGTGAGTGTAATTTGCACGAAAAAGTGCGATGCACAAGAAAGCACGTGTGTAAACTGCACAAAAAAGTGCGATGCGCAAGAAAACGCAAGTGTAATATGCACAGAAAAGTGCGATGCGAAACGAAGCGCGAGTGTAAACTGCACAAAAAAGTGCGACGCACAAGAAAGCGCGATTGTAAATTGCACAAAAAAGTGCAACGCGCAAGAAGGAGCGTGTTTAAACTGCACAAAAAAGTGCGATGCGCAAGAAAGCGTGGCTGTAAGCTGTAAAAAATGTGTGATGCGCAGTAGTGGCGCAGTGTAAACTGCACAAAAAAGTGCGATGCGTGTAAAAGCGCGAGTGTAATCTGCACAAAAAAGTGAGATGTGCAAGAAAGCGCAAGTGTAAACTGCACAAAAAAGTGCGATGCGTAAGAAAGCGCGAGTGTAATCTGCCCAAAAAAGTGCGATGCGCAATAAAGCGCGACTGTAAGCTGCACAAAAAAGTGCGATGTGCAAAAATGCGCGAGTGTAATCTGTAGAAAAAAGTGCGATGCGCAAGAAAGCGCGAGTATAAACTGCGCAAAAAAGTGTGATGCGCAAGAAAATGCGAGTATAATCTACACAAAAAAGTGCGATGCGCAAGAAGGCGCGAGTGTAAACTACACAAAAAAGTGCGATCAGCAAGAAATCAAGAGTGTAAAGTGCACAAAAAAGTGCGATGCGCAAGGAAGCGCGAGTGTAATCTGCACAAAAAAGTGCGAGGCGCAAACAAGCGCGAGTGTAAACTGCAGAAAAAAGTGCGATGCGCAAGAAATCAAGGGTGTAAACTGCACAAAAAAGTGCGATGCGCAAGAAAACGCGAGTGTAATCTGCACAAAAAAGTGCGATGCGAAAGAAAACGCGAGTGTAAACTGCACAAAAAAGTGCGACGCGTAAGAAAGCGCGTGTGTAAATTGCACAAAAAAGTGCAATGCGCAAGAAAGCGCGAGTGTTAACTGCACAAAAAAGTGCGATGCGCAAGAAAGCGCGAGTGTAAACTCCAAAAAAAAGTGCGATGCGCAAGAAATCAAGAGTGTAAACTGTACAAAAAATTGCGATGCGCAAGGAAGCGTAAGTGTAACCTGCACAAAAAAGTGCGATGTGCAAAAAAGCGCGAGTGTAAACCGCACAAAAAAGTACGATGCGCAAGAAAGCGCGAGTGTAAACTCCACAAAAAAGTGCACAAAAAAGTGCGATGCGCAAGAAAGCGCGAGTGTAATCTGCACAAAAAAGTGCGATGCGAAAAAAAGTGCGAGTGTAAACTGCACAAAAAAGTGCGACGCGTAAGAAAGTGCGAGTGTAAATTGCACAAAAAAGTGCAATGCGCAAGAAAGCGCGTGTTTAAACTGCACAAAAAAGTGCGATGCGCAAGAAAGCGCGACTGTAACCTGCAAAAAAAGTGCAATGCGCAGTAATGGCGCAGTGTAAACTACACAAAAAAGTGCGATGCGCATCAATGCGTGAGTGTAATCTGCACAAAAAAGTGAGATGTGCAAGAAAGCGCGAGTGTAAACTGCACAAAAAGTGCGATGCGCAAGAAAATGCGAGTGTAATCCGCCCAAAAAAGTGCGATCCGCAACAAAACGCGAGTGTAAAATGCACAAAAAAGTGCGATGCGCAAGAAAATGCGAGTGTAATCCGCCCAAAAAAGTGCGATCCGCAAGAAAGCGCGAGTGTAAAAAAGTGCACAAAAAAGTGCGATGCGCAAGAAAGCGCGAGTGTAATCAGCACAAAAAAGTGCGATGCGCAAAAAATGCGAGTCTAATCCGCACAAAAAAGTGCAATCCGCAAGAAAGCGCGAGTGTAAACTGCATAAAAAAGTGCGATGCGAAAGAAAATGCAAGTGTAATCTGCACAAAAAATTGCGATGCGCAAGAAATCTCGTGCGTAAACTGCACAAAAAAGTGAGATGCGGAAGAAAGCGCGACTGTAAGCTGCACAAAAAAGTGCGATGCGCAATAATGCGCGAGCGTAATCTGCAGAAAAAAGTGCGATCTGCAAGAAAGCGTGAGTATAAACTACACAAAAAAGTGCAATGAAAAAGAAAGCGCGAGTGTAAACTGCACAAAAAAGTGCGATGCGCAAGAAAATGCGAGTGTAATTTGCATAAAAAATTGCGATGCGCAAGAAAACTTGTACGTAAACTGCATAAAAAAATGCGATACGCAAGAAAGCGCGACTCTAAGCTGCACAAAAAAGTGCGATGCGCAATAATGCATGAGTGTAATCTGCAGAAAAAAGTGTGATGCGCAAGAAAGCGCGAGTATAAACTGCACAAAAAAGTGCGATGCGCAAGAAAGCGTGAGTGCATACTGCACAAAAAAGTGCGATGCGCAAGAAAGCGCGTGTTTAAACTGCACAAAAAAGTGCGATGCGCCGTAAAGCGTGACTGTAAGCTGCACAAAAAAGTGCGATTCGCAGAAATACGTGAGTGTAAACTGCACAAAAAGTGCGATGCGCATGAAAGCGTGAGTGTAATCTGCACAAAAAAGTGAGATGCGTAAGAAAGCGCGAGTGTAAACTGCACAAAAAAGAGCGACGCGCAAGAAAGCGGAGTGTAATCTGTACAAAAAAGTGCGACGCGCAAGAAAATGCGAGTGTAATCCGCACAAAAAAGTGCGAGCCGCAAGAAAGCACGAGTGTAAACTGCACAACAAAGTGCGATGCACCAAAAAACGCAAGTATAATCTGCACAAAAAAGTGAGATGTGCAAGAAAGCGTGAGTGTAAACTGCACAAAAAAGTGCGATGCGCAATAATGCGCGAGTGTAATCTGCAGAAAAAAGTGCGATGCGCAAGAAAGCGCTTGTATAAACTGCACAAAAAAGTGCGATGCGCAAGAAAGCGCAAGTGTAAACTGCACAAAAAAGTGCAATGCGCAATAAAGCGCAACTGTAAGCTGCCCAAAAAAGTGCGATGCGCAGAAATGCGCGAATGGAAACTGCACAAAAAGTGCGATGCGCATGAAAGCGCGTGTGTAAACTGCACAAAAAAGTGCGATGCGCAATAAAGCGCGACTGTAAGCTGCACAAAAAAGTGCGAAGCGCAGAAATGCGCGAGTGTAAACTGCACAAAAAGTGCGATGTGCATGAAAGCGCGAGTGTAATCTGCACAAAAAAGTGAGATGCGCAAGAAAGCGCGAGTGTAAACTGCACAAAAAAGTGCGATCCGCAAGAAAGCGTGAGTGTAATCAGCACAAAAAAGTGCGATGCGCAAGAAAACGCGAGCATAATCTACAAAAAAAGTGTGATGCGCAAGAAAGCGCGAGTGTAAACTACACAAAAAAGTGCGATGCGCAAGAAATCAAGAGTGTAAACTGTACAAAAAAGTGCGATGCGCAAAAAAGCGCGACTGTAATCTGCACAAAAAAGTGCGATGCGCAAAAAAGCGCGAGTGTAAACTCCACAAAAAGTGCGATGTGCAAGAAATCAAGGGTGTAAACTGCACAAAAAAGTGCGATGCGCAAGAAAACGCGAGTGCAATCTGCACAAAAAAGTGCGATGCGAAAGAAATCGCGAGTGTAAACTGCACAAAAAAGTGCGACGCGTAAGAAAGCGCGAGTGTAAATTGCACAAAAAAGTGCAATGCACAAGAAAGCGCGTGTTTAAACTGCACAAAAAAGTGCGATGCGCAAGAAAGCGCGACTGTAAGCTGCAAAAAAAGTGCGATGCGCAGTAATGGCGCAGTGTAAACTGCACAAAAAAGTGCGATGCGCATGAAAGCGCGAGTGTAATCTGCACAAAAAAGTGAGATGCGAAAGAAAGTGCAATCCACAAAAAAGTGCAATCTGCAAGAAAGCATGAGTGTAAACTGCATAAAAAAGTGAAGTGCGATGCGAAAGAAAATGCGAGTGTAATCTGCACAAAAAAAACTGCGATGCGCAAGAAAGCGCGACTGTACGCTGCACAAAAAAGTGCGATGCGCAGTAATGCGCGAGCGTAATCTGCAGAAAAAAGTGCGATGCGCAAGAAAAAGTGTGATGTCCAAGAAAGCACGAGTGTAAACTGTACAAAAAAGTGCGATGCGCAAGAAAATGTGAGTGTAATTTGCACAAAAAATTGCGATGCGCAAGAAAACTCGTCCGTAAACTGCATAAAAAAGGGCCATGCACAAGAAAGTGCGACTTTAAGCCGCACAAAAAAGTGCGATGCGCAATAATGCGGAGGGTAATCTGCAGAAAAAAGTGCGATGCACAAGAAAGCGCGAGTATAAACTGCACAAAAAAGTGCGATGCGCAAGAAAGCGCGATAGTAAACTGCACAAAAAAGTGCGATACGCAAGTAAGCGCGTGTGTAAACTGCACGAAAAAGTGCGATGCGCAATAAAGCGCGACTGTAAGCTGCTATAGAAAGTGCGATGCACATAAATGCGCGAGTGTAAACTGCACAAAAAGTGCGATGCGCATGAAAGCGCGAGTATAATTTGCACAAAAAAGTGAGATGCGCAAGAAAGCGCGAGTGTTAGCCGCACAAAAAAGTGCGATGCGCAAGAAAGCGGGAGTGTAATCTGCACAAAAAAGTGTGATGCGCAAGAAAATGCGAGTGTAATCCGCACAAAAAAGTGTGATCCGCAAGAAAGCGCGAGTGTAAACTGCAGAAAAAAGTGCTGTGCGCAAGAAAACGCGAGTGTAATCTGCACAAAAAAGAAAGTGCGATGCGCAAGAAAGCACGACAGTAAACTGCACAAAAAAGTGCGATGCGCAAGAAAACGCAAGTGTAATCTGCACAAAAAAGTGCGATGCGAAACGAAGCGTGAGTGTGAACTGCACAAAAAAGTGCGACGCACAAGAAACCGCGAGTGTAAATTGCACAAAAAAGTGCAACGCGTAAGAAAGAGCGTGTTTAAACTGCACAAAAAAGTGCGATGCGCAAGAAAGCGCGACTGTAAGCTGCAAAAAATGTGTGATGCGCTGTAGTGGTGCAGTGTAAACCGCACAAAAAAGTGAGATGCGCAAGAAAGCGCAAGTGTAAACTGCACAAAAAAGTGCAATGCGCAAGAAAGCGCTAGTGTAATCTGCACAAAAAAGTGCGATGCGCAAGAAAATGCGAGTGTAATCCGCACAAAAAAGTGCGATCCGCAAGAAAGCGCGAGTGTAAAATGCACAAAAAAATGCGATGCGCAAGAAAACGCAAGTATAATCTACACAAAAAAGTGCGATGCGCAAGAAAGCGCGAGTGTAAACTACACAAAAAAGTGCGATCCGCAAGAAAGTGCGAGTGTAATCTGCACAAAAAAGTGTGATGCGCAAGAAAATGCAAGTGTAATCTGCACAAAAAAGTGCGATGCGAAAGAAAGCGCGAGTGTAAACTACACCAACAAGTGCGACGCGTAAGAAAGCGCAAGTGTAAATTGCACAAAAAAGTGCAATGCGCAAGAAAGTGCGTGTTTAAACTGCACAAAAAAGTGCGATGCGCAAGAAAGCGCGACTGTAAGCGGCAAAAAAAGTGCGATGCGCAGTAATGGCGCAGTGTAAACTGCACAAAAAAGTGCGATGCGCATGAAAGCGCAAGTGTAATCTGCACAAAAAAGTGAGATGTGCAAGAAAGCGCGAGTGTAAACTGCACAAAAAGTGCGATGCGCAAGGATGCCCAAGTGTAATCTACAAAAAAAGTGTGATGCGCAAGAAAATGCGAGTGTAATCCGCCCAAAAAAGTGCGATCCGCAAGAAAGCGCGAGTGTAAAATGCACAAAAAGGTGCGATGCGCCAGACAATGCGAGTGTAATCCGCCCAAAAAAGTGCGATCCGCACGAAAGCGCCAGTGTAAAATGCACAAAAAGTGCGATGCGCAATAAAGCGCGAGTGTAATCAACACAAAAAAGTGCGATGCGCAAGAAAATGCGAGTCTGATCCGCACAAAAAAGTGCGATCCGCAAGAAAGCACGAGTGTAAACTGGCACAAAAAGTGCGATGCGAAAGAAAATGCGAGTGTAAAATGCACAAAAAATTACGATGCGCAAGAAATCTCGGGCGTAAACTGAACAAAAAAGTGCGATGCGCAAAAAAGCGCGACTGTCAGCTGCACAAAAAAGTACGATGCGCAATAATGCGCGAACGTAATCTGCAGAAAAAAGTGCGATGTGCAAGAAAGCGCGAGTATAAACTGCACAACAAAGCGCGATGCACAAGAAAGCGCGAGTGTAAACTGCACAAAAAAGTGCGATGCGCAAGAAAATGTGAGTGTAATCTGCACAAAAAATTGCGAAGCGCAACAAAACTCGTCCGTAAACTGCATAAAAAGTGCGATGCGCAAGAAAGCGCGACTGTAAGCTGCACAAAAAAGTGCGATGCGCAATAATGCGCGAGTGTAATTTGCAGAAAAAAGTGCGATGCGCAAGAAAGCGGGAGTGTAATCTGCACAAAAAAGTGCGATGCGCAAGAAAATGCGAGTGTAATCCGCACAAAAAAGTGCGATGCGCAGGAAAGCGCATGTGTAAACTGCACAAAAAGTGCGATGCGCATGAAAGCGCGTGTGTAAACTGCACAAAAAAGCGCAATGCGCAATAAAGCACGACTGCAAGCTGCACAAAAAAGTGCGATGCGCAGAAATGCGCGAGTGTAAACTGCACAAAAAGTGCGATGCGCAAGAAAGCGCGTGTATAAACTGCACAAAAAAGTGCAATGCACATAAAGCGCGAGTGTAAACTGCACAAAAAGTGCGATGCGCATGAAAGCGCGAGTGTAATTTGCACAAAAAAGTGAGATGCGCAAGAAAGCGCGAGTGTTAGCCGCACAAAAAAGTGCGATGCGCAAGAAAGCGGGAGTGTAATCTGCACAAAAAAGTGTGATGCGCAAGAAAATGCGAGTGTAATCCGCACAAAAAAGTGTGATCCGCAAGAAAGCGCGAGTGTAAACTGCACAAAAAAGTGCTGTGCGCAAGAAAACGCGAGTGTAATCTGCACAAAAAAGTGCGATGCGCAAGAAAGCACGACTGTAAACTGCACAAAAAAGTGCGATGCGCAAGAAAACGCAAGTGTAATCTGCACAAAAAAGTGCGATGCGAAACGAAGCGTGAGTGTGAACTGCACAAAAAAGTGCGACGCACAAGAAACCGCGAGTGTAAATTGCACAAAAAAGTGCAACGCGTAAGAAAGAGCGTGTTTAAACTGCACAAAAAAGTGCGATGCGCAAGAAAGCGCGACTGTAAGCTGCAAAAAATGTGTGATGCGCTGTAGTGGTGCAGTGTAAACCGCACAAAAAAGTGAGATGCCCAAGAAAGCGCAAGTGTAAACTGCACAAAAAAGTGCGATGCGCAAGAAAGCGCTAGTGTAATCTGCACAAAAAGTGCGATGCGCAAAAAAATGCGAGTGTAATCCGCACAAAAAAGTGCGATCCGCAAGAAAGCGCGAGTGTAAAATGCACAAAAAAGTGCGATGCGCAAGAAAATGCAAGTATAATCTGCACAAAAAAGTGCGATGCGCAAGAAAGCGCGAGTGTAAACTACACAAAAAAGTGCGATGCGCAAGAAAGTGAGAGTGTAATCTGCACAAAAAAGTGCGATGCGCAAGAAAATGCGAGTGTAATCTGCACAAAAAAGTGCGATGCGAAAGAAAGCGCGAGTGTAAACTGCACAAAAAAGTGCGACGCGCAAGAAAGCGCGAGTGTAAATTGCACAAAAAAGTGCAATGCGCAAGAAAGCGCGTGTTTAAACTGCACAAAAAAGTGCGATGCGCAAGAAAGCGCGACTGTAAGCTGCAAAAAAAGTGCGATGCGCAGTAATGGCGCAGTGTAAACTGCACAAAAAAGTGCGATGCGCATGAAAGCGCAAGTGTAATCTGCACAAAAAAGTGAGATGTGCAAGAAAGCGCGAGTGTAAACTGCACAAAAAGTGCGATGCGCAAGGATGCCCAAGTGTAATCTACAAAAAAAGTGTGATGCGCAAGAAAATGCGAGTGTAATCCGCCCAAAAAAGTGCGATCCGCAAGAAAGCGCGAGTGTAAAATGCACAAAAAGGTGCGATGCGCCAGACAATGCGAGTGTAATCCGCCCAAAAAAGTGCGATCCGCACGAAAGCGCGAGTGTAAAATGCACAAAAAAGTGCGATGCGCAATAAAGCGCGAGTGTAATCAACACAAAAAAAGTGCGATGCGCAAGAAAATGCGAGTCTAATCCGCACAAAAAAGTGCGATCCGCAAGAAAGCGCGAGTGTAAACTGCACAAAAAAGTGCGATGCGAAAGAAAATGCGAGTGTAATATGCACAAAAAATTACGATGCGCAAGAAATCTCGGGCGTAAACTGCACAAAAAAGTGCGATGCGCAAAAAAGCGCGACTGTCAGCTGCACAAAAAAGTACGATGCGCAATAATGCGCGAGCGTAATCTGCAGAAAAAAGTGCGATGTGCAAGAAAGCGCGAGTATAAACTGCACAAGAAAGCGCGATGCACAAGAAAGCGCGAGTGTAAACTGCACAAAAAAGTGCGATGCGCAAGAAAATGTGAGTGTAATCTGCACAAAAAATTGCGAAGCGCAACAAAACTCGTCCGTAAACTGCATAAAAAGTGCGATGCGCAAGAAAGCGCGAGTATAAACTGCACAAAAAACTGCGATGCGCAAGAAAGCGCGAGTGTAAACTGCACAAAAAAGTGCGATGCGCAGGAAAGCGGAGTGTAATCTGCACAAAAAAGTGCGATGCGCAAGAAAATGCGAGTGTAATCCGCACAAAAAAGTGCGATGCGCAGGAAAGCGCATGTGTAAACTGCACAAAAAGTGCGATGCGCATGAAAGCGCGTGTGTAAACTGCACAAAAAAGCGCGATGCGCAATAAAGCGCGACTGCAAGCTGCACAAAAAAGTGCGATGCGCAGAAATGCGCGAGTGTAAACTGCACAAAAAGTGCGATGCGCAAGAAAGCGCGTGTGTAAACTGCACAAAAAAGTGCAATGCACAATAAAGCGCGACTGTAAGCTGCACAAAAAAGTGCGATGCACAGAAATGCGCAAGTGTAGACTCCACAAAAAGTGCGATGCGCATGGAAGCGCGAGTGTAATCTTCACAGAAAAGTGCGATGCGCAAGAAAGCGTGAGTGTAAACTGCACGAAAAAGTGCGATCCGAAAGAAAGCGTGAGTGTAATCAGCACAAAAAAGTGCGGTGCGCCAGAAAACGCGAGCATAATCTACACAAAAAAGTGCGATGCGCAAGAAAGCGCGAGTGTAAACTACACAAAAAAGTGCAATGCAAAAGAAATGAAGAGTGTAAACTGTACAAAAAGGTGCGATGCGCAAGGAAGCGCGAGTGTAATCTGCACAAAAAAGTGCGATGCGCAAAAAAACGCGAGTGTAAACTCCACAAAAAAGGGCGATGCACAAGAAAGCAAGAGTGTAAACTGGACAAAAAAGTGCGATACGCAAGGAAGCTCGAGTGTAATTTGCACAAAAAAGTGCGATGCGCAAAAAAACGCGAGTGTAAACTGCACAAAAAAGTGCGATGCGCAAGCAAGCGCGAGTGTAAACTCCATAAAAAAGTGCGATGCGCGAGAAAATGCAAGTGTAATCTGCACAAAAAAGTGCGATGCGAAAGAAAGCGCGAGTGTAAACTGCACCAAAAAGTGCGACGCGTAAGAAAGCGCGAGTGTAAATTGCACAACAAAGTGCAATGCGCAAGAAAGTGCGTGTTTAAACTGCACAAAAAAGTGCGATGCGCAAGAAAGCGCGACTGTAAGCGGCAAAAAAAGTGCGATGCGCAGTAATGGCGCAGTGTAAACTGCACAAAAATGTGCGATGCGCATGAAAGCGCGAGTGTAATCTGCACAAAAAAGTGAGATGTACAAGAAAGCGCGAGTGTAAACTGCACAAAAAGTGCGATGCGCAAGAATGCCCAAGTGTAATCTACACAAAAAAGTGTGATGCGCAAGAAAATGCGAGTGTAATCCGCCCAAAAAAGTGCGATCCGCAAGAAAGCGCGAGTGTAAAATCCACAAAAAAGTGCGATGCGCCAGAAAATGCGAGTATAATCCGCCCAAACAAGTGCGATCCGCACGAAAGCGCGAGTGTAAAATGCACAAAAAAGTGCGATGCGCAATAAAGCGCGAGTGTAATCAGCACAAAAAAAGTGCGATGCGCAAGAAAAGGCGCGCCTAATCCGCACAAAAAAGTGCGATCCGCAAGAAAGCGCGAGTGTAAACTGCACAAAAAAGTGCGATGCGAAAGAAAAAGCGAGTGTAATCTGCACAAAAAAGTGTGATGCGAAAGAAAAAGCGAGTGTAATCTGCACAAAAAATTGCGATGCGCCAGAAATCTCGGGCGTAAACTGCACAAAAAAGGGCGATGCGCAAAAAAGCACGACTGTAAGCTGCACAAAAAAGTGCGTTGCGCAGTAATGCGCGAGCGTAATCTGCAAAAAAAAGTGCGATGCGCAAGAAAGCGCGAGCATAAACTGCACAAAAAAGTGCGAGTGTAAACTGCACAAAAAAGTGTGATGCGCAAGAAAATGCGAGTGTAATCTGCGCAAAAAATTGCGAAGCGCAAGAAAACTCATCCGTAAACTGCATAAAAAGTGCGATGCGCAAGAAAGCGCGACTGTAAGCTGCACAAAAAAGTGCGATGCGCAATAATGCGCAAGTGTAATCTGCAGAAAAAAGTGCGATACGCAAGAAAGCGCGAGTATAAACTGCACAAAAAAGTGCGATGCGCAAGAAAGCGCGACTGTAAGCAGCACAAAAAAGTGCGTTGCGGAGAAACGTGAGAGTGTAAACTGCACAAAAAGTGCGATGCGCATGAAAGCGCGACTGTAAGCTACACAAAAAAGTGCGATGCGCAATAATGCGCGAGTGTAATCTGCAGAAAAAAGTGCGATGCGTAAGAAAAGCGCGAGTATAAACTGCACAAAAAAGTGCGATGCGCAATAAAGCGCGACTGTAAGCAGCACAAAAATGTGCGATGCGCAGAAACGCGCGAGTGTAAACTGCACAAAAAGTGCGATGCGCATCAAAGCGTGAGTGTAATCTGCACAAAAAAGTGATATGCGCAAGAAAGCGTGGGTGTAAACTGCACAAAAAAGTGCGATGCGCAAGAAAGCGGGAGTGTAATCTGCACAAAAAAGTGCGATGCGCAAGAAAATGCGAGTGTAATCCGCACAAAAAAGTGCGATGCCCAGGAAAGCGCATGTGTAAACTGCACAAAAAAGTGCGATGCGCAATAAAGCGCGACTGTAAACTGCACAAAAAAGTGCGATGCGCAATAATGCGCGAGTGTAATCTGCAGAAAAAAGTGCGATGCGCAAGAAAGCGCGAGTATAAACTGCACAAAAAAGTGCGATGCGCAGAAATGCGCGAGGTTAAACTGCACAAAAAAGTGTGATGCGCAATAAAGCGCGACTGTAAGCTGCATAAAAAAGTGCGATGCGCAGAAATGCCCGAGTGTAAATGGCACAAAAAGTGCGATGCGCAACAAAGCGCGTGTGTAAACTGCACAAAAAAGTGCGATGCGCAATAAAGCGCGACTGTAAGCTGCACAAAAAAGTGCGATGCGCAGAAATGCGCGAGTGTAAACTGCACAAAATGTGCGATGCGCATGAAAGCGCGAGTGTAATCCGCACAAAAAAGTGCGATGCGCAAGAAAGCGCGATTATAAACTGCACAAAAAAGTGCGATGCGCAAGAAAGCGAGAGTGTAAACTGCACAAAAAAGTGCGATGCGCAAGAAAGCGCGTGTGTAAACTGCACAAAAAAGTACGATGCGCAATAAAGTGCGACTGTAAGCTACACAAAAAAGTACAATGCGCAGAAATGCGCGAGTGTAAACTGCACAAAAAGTGCGATGCGCATGAAAGCGCGAGTGTAGTCAGCACAAAAAAGTGCGATGCGCAAGAAAACGCGAGCATAGTCTGCACAAAAAAGTGCAATGCGCAAGAAAGAACGAGTGTAAACTACACAAAAAAGTGCGATGCGCAAGAAATCAAGAGTGTAAACTGTACAAAAAAGTGCGATGCGCAAGGAAGCGCGAGTGTAATCTGGACAAAAAAGTGCGATGCGCAAAAAAGTGCGAGTGTAAAGTACACAAAAAAGTGTGATGCGCAAGAAAGCGCCAGTGTAAAAAGTGCGATGCGCAAAAAAGTGCGATGCGCAAGAAAGCGCCACTAGGAAGCCAGAACTCACACTTGCTAAACTTAGCATACAATTTCCGGTCTCTCAAAATCTGTAAGACAAGTCTCAAATGATTTTCGTGTTCAGCTTTACTCTTGGAATAGATCAATATATCATCAATGAAGACGACTACAAACTCATCTAAATATGGCTTGAAGACTCTGTTCATTAAATCCATAAATGCAGCAGGGGCATTGGTCACCCCAAAAGGCATTACTAAAAACTCGTAGTGGCCATATCTTGTCCGAAAGGCAGTTTTCTCAACATCCTCGGCTTTAACTTTAAGCTGATGGTAACCCAACCAAAGGTCAATCTTAGAAAAGACTCGTGCTCCTTGTAATTGATCAAGTAAATCATCAATCCTAGGTAATGGGTACTTGTTCTTAATGGTGGCCATATCTTGTCCGAAAGGCAGTTTTCTCAACATCCTCGGCTTTAACTTTAAGCTGATGGTAACCCAACCAAAGGTCAATCTTAGAAAAGACTCGTGCTCCTTGTAATTGATCAAGTAAATCATCAATCCTAGGTAATGGGTACTTGTTCTTAATGGTGACCTTATTAAGTTCTCTGTAATCAATACAAAGATGGAGTGTGCCATCCTTTTTCTTAACAAATAAAACGGGTGCCCCCCATGGTGAAGTGCTCGGCCTAATAAATCCCTTATCCAACAATTCTTGTAATTGCAGTTTTAATTCCCTAAGTTCAGCTGGCGCCATTCTGTAGGGTGTCTTGGAGATCGGTTGTGTTCCCGACATGATATCAACAGTAAACTCTATCTCTCTATCGGCTAAGTGGCCAGGCAATTCGTTTGGGAAGACGTCGGGAAATTCATTAACAACTGGGATGTCGGCTAAATTAACATTTCCATTCTGATCACTCAGTATACTACACAAGTAGCCTCGGCACCCTTTCTGCATTAACTTATAGGCCTTAATGGACGAAATCAAGTAAGGTGGGGACACTACCCCTTTACCCTGGAAAATAACCTCGGCTAGGTTTGGGGGTTTCAGTGTGACACTCTTCAAAACACAATTAATAGATGCATGATTTGCGACTAACCAATCCATTCCCAGTATAACATAAAAATGAGTTATGTCCAAAGGCATTAAATCTACTAACAATTCAACATTCTCAATCACAACAACACATGCTCTATAAATGGATGCAACAATCATAGATCTCCCAGATGGAGTGGACACAGATAATACATAATCAAGGGGCTCTAGTTTTCTATTAATCTTCTCAGCAAACTTAGCAGATACAAACGAATGCGTAGAACCCGAATCAATCAACACATAAGCATCTTGGGAGCAAATTAGGAGTATACCTGACACCACTGTCTCAGCATTCTGTGTGTCTCCTGGTACTAGCGCAAATACTCTGCCCTGCCTCATCTGCCCTTTTCCAACATTACCCTTCTGAACGGAACCCGAGATATTCTCACCTTTCTTGTTGTTATCAACCTTTGCCTTAGGGCAATCTTTCACATAATGACCCATTTCGCCACATTCATAACAAGCTCCAGACGTCCGACGACAGACCTCGAAATGTTGCTTCCCACAATCCGAACACGTCGGTTTAGCATTACATTCCTGCCTTAGGTTACCAGCACTGCCCATGTTCGTCTTCTTCTTGGTGCCCACCTGTGTTCGGCGATTGTCATAGTTCTGTCTCTTTCGCTGGTTCTCTCCCGAGCTCTGGTATCGATTCGAGTTAGCTTCGGCCAGAATGGCTTTGTCCAGCACTTCGGCGTAAGTTGGCATATTGTGCAAGTTAACCCGGTCTTGAATCGGTCCGCGAAGCCCACTCTCGAACTTCCTAGCCTTCATGTACTCATCGTTGGCCATGTGAGGTGCAAACCTCGTCAATTCAGTAAAAGCGCGGTCGTATTCCACCACTGTTCGGTTGCCTTGCGTCAAAGTCTGAAATTCGGTAGCCTTGCGGTTTCGAACACTTAGGGGAAAGTGTTTGGTGTAGAACAACTCCAACAATCGGGTCCAGGTCAAGTCTGGATTGCTTTCTCGAACCATCATCCACCATCTGCAAGCGTCATCATCTAACGTGAATGCTGCCAATGTCACCTTCTGAGCGTCGGTGCTAGAAAAGATCTCGAACAACTTTTCCATTTCCAAAACCCACGCCTCAGCCTTCATCGGCTCTATACCCCCAAAGAATCTCGGTGGTTTCATTTTCTTGAATTCCCTGATCAAAGCTATCGTGCCATCCCCATATAAGGCTAGCTGCGGAGGAACTTGCGGCACTGGAGGGGGTGGAGGCGAAACTACATTTCGGCCGTTGGTCTGCTCGTCTGAGTCGACGTAGCACTAGCGAACTGCTGCCTTGTTTGTTTCAACTCGCGGGCCAAACCTTCAACTAATCTTTCCAGTCTGTCCATTCTGTCTTCGGGCTGATCTCGGCCAATTGGAGGTCTACCTCTCCTCATGATGCTATGAGTATGCAAAGTGTGACTTTAAAACGAAATAAGCAAACAACCACGTAGGCAAGTAACAAATAGGCACGTCAAGACAATGCACACCTTGTTCAAATAGCAAGCACTATGATGCAATCCTAACATCTTTCTAAGGGAAATCCTATGCTCTTTAGGACTCAAAGTGTGTGAATAACGTATACTGAGGAACTTGTGCTCTGATACCATTCTATCACGACCCCAACCCGCCCCTAGTAGGATGGTGCCATGATGGCCAGTAATCCGAGATTTACCGAAGGCCAGCTTTCAAAATTCACACACAAACAAAGTATACACAGGGGCTTACAAATGCGGAAGCGATAACTTTAAGTACAAGTGGTCCATAAGAGCCGTGCATAAATCAAATGAAATGACATACAAGATATGGCTTTACAATTCATCGTTAAACAACAAAATACATGTTGGATCTTGATCAAAAGGCTTCTAAAGCCGACATGTGCAAATACGATAATTACAGGCCAAAGAAGCATAATCTTCAAGATTCGCCGATGTAAAATACAAATTTCCCGACATAAAACAAGTCAAGCCGACATGACAAGAATCCAAAACAAACTGTGCAAAACACATCTAGGCGTCGCCACCGTCCTGCTCATCACCTACATATATATAGAGAGGGTGAGCTTGGATACTCAGTGAATAGTACAAATAATAAAGGTTTTTGCATGAATATAGCTGAAGTCTTTTCAAAACAAAACATGCCAAAACCATACGAATATTAGCCGAGATCCTTTCAGAGCAAAACACATCAAAACTTTATCAAATCAAGAGATGAACCGTATTCATCTATCAAGTCTTACAAGTCTCAAGGGATGCTTACTGGCATCGGCAAAACACAAATCAAGCTTTCCGAACAAACAAATCCACGCGGTAAACCGTCAGTGGCAAAACAAAGACTGCACGATCCGTAATCGATTAGTCAAAGATACTGCGAAAGTTTATAGTCCTCCAGCACAAGAGACTTGTGTTACTTAAGCCCGTAGCTCTTTTTAACACGATGGTCTTGTGTTACTTAGGCCCATAGCCCGCTTTAACACGATAGTCTTTCCAAGAAAGGACCGTATCCTTTTATACTTAGTGCTGCGAAAGTTTAGAGTCCTCCAGCACAAGGGACTTTTCAAAGATGACATCAAACAAAGCTTATACTTGATACATCAAAATAGAGCTAATCATTCATGCTTAACAAATACTTTCATCAAAACAAAGCAAAGCAAGATTCATCAAAACAGTATAACATAGCTTTATTAAAAATACCACCCACATAGATCTTCTTGGGTGTAGGCTCATAGCAAAGATCAAGGACCTACAATCACATGGCAAATACATTCTCAAAACCAGCTTTATATGCATGCAAATGATCCCGGCATTCTCACCAGATCCAAGTCTTAACAAAGCAAAACATGCTGGGAGTTTAAACACTGCTTTTCGTCACATGAAAGCACACTAGGTACCAACCAGGCCTTTGCCGAGGTCCCACACTTCCTTGTCGAGGTGTGGTCCTGATGGCCACATTCAAAAGTGAAGTTGGGAAAGCTTGGGTTTCCCTTTGAAGAACATGAAGAACATGATGAACATGATCATGAAGAAGATGAATGCAAAGGTCATAACTTGTTACAAAATCTGAGATTTCATGCCATGAGTTCAAAACACGGACCTGGGTACCCATACAAGAAGATCATGCAAGAACAAACACAAAAACATGGTTCTTGTTCCAAACTTTCGGATCAAAACGAGACTTTTTATCAAGAACTCAAGAACACGATTTTTCTCTTCCAAAACTAACTTCAAATCGATGCATGACATGCAAAACAGATTCGATCATGCAATGCAGCTAGATGATCAGTAAGATCAACAAGAGTAGATTAAGATTCTAACCTCAAGACACGAATCTAACGGCTCAAACTCCAAAGATCAAGCTTGGAAGATCTGTTTCTCACTCAAGAATTCCTCCTTCTACCTCTAGAGCTTCTCTTTCTAAAGACAAAGATTTGAGACAAAATGATTTGTTTCTAGGTCTGCCGGCTGTCTTAACACTCAGCTCGGACACGTGGCACTACCGGGTTGGTTCAACTCAAAAAGGTGACTGGTTGATAAGACAAGTCTATGACAAAACGTATACAACAAGCTAGATAGCAAGACACTTCGGCAAGTAATGATATCGGCTAAAGTCAAAGCTTCGGCAACAGGGTAACAAAGACATCGGCTAGAGAGGACGACACTTGACTAAGCTGTGCCACACCTTGGCCTAGGTGTGCCACACCTCGGTCTAGGCCATACCTGCCCAAGGACAAAGATCACTAAGTGCAAAACATCTCGGCCTAGATGATACACTCCTCGGCCTTGGTTCCGAACACCTCGGCCCAGATAGTGACATCTCGGCAAACATGCCCGGGGTGAAGATAGAGGTCAACCAAGTGGTTCCAAAATAGTTCTAAGTACAAAGGTTCAGAGGTGAACTAAGCTTAAGATGACCTCGGCTACACGCCAAGCAAGGAACAAAATCATGCAAGCAACACTTTAAACAAAGCAAGACAAAACAAGATGAACAAGATTTGCAACATCACAAGACAAGATCATACAGGAATGTATGCAAGTATGGCTAAGTCAAAAATGAGGGTTGTTACAGCGCAAGTATAAACTGCACAAAAAAGTGAGATGCGCAAGAAAGTGCGAGTGTAAACTGCACAAAAAGGTGCAATGCGCAAGAAAGCGTGAGTGTAATCTGCACAAAAAAGCACAATGCGCAAGAAAATCCGAGTGTAATGCGCACAAAAAAGTGCGATCCGCAAGAAAGCGTGAGTGTAAACTGCACAAAAAAGTGCTATGCGCAAGAAAATGCGAGTGTAAACTGCACAAAAAATTGCGATGCGCAAGAAAACTCGACTGTAAGCTACACAAAAAAGTGCGATGCGCAGAAATACGCGAGTGTAAACTGCACAAAAAGTGCGATGCGGAACAAAGCGCGAGTATAAACTGCACAAAAAAGAGCGATGCGCATGAAAGCGCGAGTGTAATCTGCACAAAAAAGTGAGATGCGCAAGAAAGCGCGAGTGTAAACTGCACAAAAAAGTGGATCCGCAAGAAAGCATGAGTGTAATCAGCACAAAAAAGTACGATGTGCAAGAAATCAAGAGTGTAAACTGCACAAAAAAGTGCGATGCACAAGAAATCAAGAGTGTAATCTGCACAAAAAAGTGCGATGCGCAAAAAGCGCGAGTGTAAACTGCCCAAAAAAGTGCGATACGCAAAAAAGCGCGAGTGTAAACTGCACAAAAAGTGCGATGCGCATGAAAGCGCGAGTGTAATCTGCACAAAAAAGTGAGATACGCAAGAAAGCGCGAGTGTAAACTGCACAAAAAAGTGCGATGTGCAAGAAAGCGCGAGTGTAAACTGCACAAAAAGTGCGATGCGCAAGAAAATGAGAGTGTAATCCGCACAAAAAAGTGCGATCCGCAAGAAAGCGCGAGTGTAAACTGCACAAAAAAGTGCGATGCGCAAGAAAACGCAAGTGTAATCTGCGCAAAAATGTGAGATGCGCAAGAAAGCGCGAGTGTAAACTGCACAAAAAAGTGCAATGCGCAAGAAAGCGGGAGTGAAATCTGCACAAAAAAGTGCGATGCGCAAGAAAAAATGCGAGTGTAATCCGCACAAAAAAGTGCGATGCGCAGGAAAGCGCGTGTGTAACTGCACAAAAAAGTCCGATGCGCAATAACGCGCGACTGTAAGCTGCACAAAAAAGTGCGATGCGCAATAATGCGCGAGTGTAATCTGCAGAAAAAAGTGCGATGCGCAAGAAAGCGCGAGTATAAACGGCACAAAAAAGTGCGATGCGCAAGAAAGCGCGAGTGTAAACTGCACAAAAAAGTGCGATGCGCAAGAAAGCGCGTGTGTAAACTGCACAAAAAAGTGCGATGCGCAATAAAGCGCGACTGTAAGCTGCACAAAAAAGTGCGATGCGCAGAAATGCGCGAGTGTAAACTGCACAAAAAAGTGCGATGCGCAGAAATGCCTGAGTGTAAACTGCACAAAAAAGTGCGATACGCAATAAAGCTCGAGTATAGACTGCACAAAAAAGTACGATGCGCAAGAAAGCGCGAGTGTAAACTGCACAAAAAAGTGCGATGCGTAAGAAAGCGCGTGTGTAAACTGCACAAAAAAGTGCGATGCGCAAGAAAGCGTGAGTGTAATCTGTACAAAAAAGTGTGATGCGCAAGAAAATGCGAGTGTAATTCGCACATAAAAGTGCGATGCGCAAGAAAGCGCGAGTGTAATCTGCAGGAAAAAGTGCGATGCGCAAGAAAGCGTGAGTATAAACTGCACAAAAAAGGGCGATGCGCAGAAATGCGCGAGTGTAAACTGCACAAAAAAGTGCGATACGCAATAAAGCTCGAGTATAGACTGCACAAAAAAGTACGATGCGCAAGAAAGCGCGAGTGTAAACTGCACAAAAAAGTGCGATGCGTAAGAAAGCGCGTGTGTAAACTGCACAAAAAGTGCGATGCGCAAGAAAGCGTGAGTGTAATCTGTACAAAAAAGTGTGATGCGCAAGAAAATGCGAGTGTAATTCGCACATAAAAGTGCGATGCGCAAGAAAGCGCGAGTGTAATCTGCAGGAAAAAGTGCGATGCGCAAGAAAGCGTGAGTATAAACTGCACAAAAAAGGGCGATGCGCAGAAATGCGCGAGTGTAAACTGCACAAAAAGTGCGATGCGCATGAACGCGCGAGTGTAATTTGCACAAAAAAGTGAGATGCGCCAGAAAGCGCGAGTGTCAACTGCACAAAAAAGTGCGATCCGCAAGAAAGCGTGAGTGTAATCAGCACAAAAAAGTGCGATGCGCAAGAAAACGCGAGCATAATCTACACAAAAAAGTGCGATGCGCAAGAAATCAAGAGTGTAATCTGCACAAAAAAGTGCGATGTGTGAAAAAGCACGACTGTAAACTGCCCAAAAAAGTGCGATGCGTAAAAAAGCGCCAGTGTAAACTGCACAAAAAAGTGCGACGCGCAAGAAAGCGCGAATGTAAACTCCACAAAAAAGTGCGATGCGCAAGAAAATGCGAGTGTAATCTGCACAAAAAATTGCATTGCGTAACAAATCTCGTGCGTAAACTGCACAAAAAAGTGCGATGCTCAAGAAAGCGCGACTGTAAGCTGCAGAAAAAAGTGCGATGCGCAACAATACGCGAGCGCAATCTGCAGAAAAAAGTGCGATGCGCAAGAAAGCGTGAGTATAAACTGCACAAAAAAGTGCGATGCACAAGAAAGCGCGAGTGTAAACTGCACAAAAAAGTGCGATGCGCAAGAAAATGCGAGTGTAATCTGCACAAAAAATTGCGATGCGCAAGAAAACTTGTCCGTAAACTGCATAAAAAAGTGCGATGCGCAAGAAAGCGCGACTGTAAGCCGCACAAAAAAGTGCGATGCGCAATAACGCGCGAGTGTAATCTGCAGAAAAAAGTGTGATGTGCAAGAAAGCGTGAGTGTATTCTGTACAAAAAAAGTGCGATGCGCTAGAAAATGCGAGTGTAATCCGCACAAAAAAGTGCGATGCGCAAGAAAGCGCGTGTGTAAACTGCACAAAAAAGTGCTATGCGCAATAAAGCGCGACTGTAAGCTGCACAAAAAAGTGCGATGCGCAGAAATGCGCGAGTGTAAATTGCATGAAAAGTGCGATGCGCATGAAAGCACGAGTATAAACTGCACAAAAAAATGAGATGCGCAAGAAAACGCGAGTGTAAACTGCACAAAAAAGTGCGATCCGCAAGAAAGCGTGATTGTAATCTGTACAAAAAAGTGCGATGAACAAGAAAATGTGAGTGTAATCCGCACATAAAAGTGCGATGCGCAAGAAAGCGCGAGTGTAATCTGCAGGAAAAAGTGCGACGCGCAAGAAAGCGCGAGTATAAACTGCACAAAAAAGGGCGATGCGCAGAAATGCACGAGTGTAAACTGCACAAAAAGTGCGATGCGCATGAACGCGCGAGTGTAATCTGCACAAAAAAGTGAGATGCGCCAGAAAGCGCGAGTGTCAACTGTACAAAAAAGTGCGATCCGCAAGAAAGCGTGAGTGTAATCAGCACAAAAAAGTGCGATGCGCAAGAAAACGCGAGCATAATCTACACAAAAAAGTGCGATGCCCAAGAAATCAAGAGTGTAAATGCACAAAAAAGTGCGATGCGCAAGAAATCAATAGTGTAATCTGCACAAAAAAGTGCGATGCGTAAAAAAGCTTGAGTGTAAACTGCCCAAAAAAGTGCGACGCGCAAAAAAGCGCGAGTCTAAACTGCACAAAAAAGTGCGACGTGCAAGAAAGCGCGAATGTAAACTCCACAAAAAAGTGCGATGCGCAAGAAAATGCGAGTGTAATCTGCACAAAAAATTGCAATCCGCAAGAAAAATCTCGTGCGTAAACTGCACAAAAAAGTGCGATGCTCAAGAAAGCGCGACTGTAAGTTGCACAAAAAAGTGCGATGCGCAATAATACGCGAGCGCAATCTGCAGAAAAAAGTGCGATGCGCAAGAAAGCGCGAGTATAAACTGCACAAAAAAGTGCGATGCATAAGAAAGCGCGAGTGTAAACTGCACAAAAAAGTGCGATGCGCAAGAAAATACGAGTGTAATCAGCACAAAAATTTCGATGCGCAAGAAAACTTGTCCGTAAACTTTATAAAAAAGTGCGATGCGCAAGAAAGCGCGACTGTAAGCCGCACAAAAAAGTGCGATGCGCAATAATGCACGAGTGTAATCTGCAGAAAAAACTGCGATGCGCAAGAAAGCGTGAGTGTAATCTGTACAAAAAAGTGTGATGCGCAAGAAAATGCGAGTGTAATCCGCACAAAAAAGTGCGATGCGCAAGAAAGCACGTGTGTAAACAGCACAAAAAAGTGCGATGCGCAATAAGGCGCGACTGTAAGCTGCACAAAAAAGTGCGTTGCGCAGAAATGCGCGATTGTATACTGCACAAAAAGTGCGATGCGCATGAAAGCGCGAGTATAAACTGCACAAAAAAGTGAGATACGCAAGAAAGCGCGAGTGTAAACTGCACAAAAAAGTGCGATGCGCAAGAAAGTGTGAGTGTAATCTGTACGAAAAAGTGCGATGCGCAAGAAAATGCGAGTGTAATCCGCACAAAAAAGTGCAATCTGCAAGAAAGCGCGAGTGTAAACTGCACAAAAAAGTGCTATGCGCAAGAAAATGCGAGTGTAAACTGCACAAAAAATTGCGATGCGCAAGAAAACTCGACTGTAAGCTGCACAAAAAAGTGCAATGCGTAGAAATGCGCGAGTGTAAACTGCACAGAAAGTGCGATGCGCAAGAAAGCGCGAGTGTAATCTGCAGGAAAAAGTACGATGCGCAAGAAAGCGCGAGTATAAACTGCACAAAAAAGGGCAATGCGCAGAAATGCGCGAGTGTAAACTGCACAAAAAGTGCGATGCGCATGAAAGCGAGAGTGTAATCTGCACAACAAAGTGAGATGCGCAAGAAAGCACGAGTGTAAACTGCACAAAAAAGTGCGATGCGCCGGAAAGCGTGAGTGTAATCTGTACAAAAAAGTGCGATGCGCATGAAAATGCGAGTGTAATCCGTACATAAAAGTGCAATCCGCAAGAATGCGCGAGTGTAAACTGCACAAAAAAGTACCATGCGCGAGAAAATGCGAGTGTAAACTGCCCAAAAAATTGCGATGCGCAAAGAAAAACTCGACTGTAAGCTGCAGAAAAAAATGCGATGCGTAGAAATGCGCGAGTGTAACCTGTACAAAAAAGTGCGAGCGCAAGAAAGCGCGAGTGTAATCTGCAGGAAAAAGTGCGATGCGCAAGAAAGCGCGAGTATAAACTGCACAAAAAAGGGCAATGCGCAGAAATGCGCGAGTGTAAACTGCACAAAAAGTGCGATGCGCATGAAAGCGAGAGTGTAATCTGCACAACAAAGTGAGATGCGCAAGAAAGCACTAGTGTAAACTGCACAAAAAAGTGCGATGCGCCGGAAAGCGTGAGTGTAATCTGTACAAAAAAGTGCGATGCGCATGAAAATGCGAGTGTAATCCGCACATAAAAGTGCAATCCGCAAGAATGCGCGAGTGTAAACTGCACAAAAAAGTACTATGCGCGAGAAAATGCGAGTGTAAACTGCCCAAAAAATTGCGATGCGCAAGAAAACTCGACTGTAAGCTGCAGAAAAAAATGCGATGCGTAGAAATGCGCGAGTGTAACCTGTACAAAAAGTGCGATGCGCAAGAAAGCGCGAGTGTAATCTGCAGGAAAAGTTGCGATGCGCAAGAAAGCGCGAGTATAAACTGCACAAAAAAGGGCAATGCGCAGAAATGCGCGAGTGTAAACTGCACAAAAAGTGCGATGCGCATGAAAGCGCGAGTGTAATCTGCACAAAAAAGTGAGATGCGCCAGAAAGCGCGAGTGTAAACTGCACAAAAAAGTGCGATCCGCAAGAAAGCGTGAGTGTAAACTGCACAAAAAAGTGTGATGCGCAAGAAATCAAGAGTGTAATTAGCACAAAAAAGTGCGATGCGTAAAAAAGCGAGAGTGTAAACTGCAAAAAAAAGTGTGATGCGCAAAAAAGCGCGAGTGTAAACTGCACAAAAAGTGCGATGCGCAAGAAAGCGCGAATGTAAACTCCACAAAAAAGCGCGATGCGCAAGAAATCAAGAGTGTAAACTGCACAAAAAACTGCGATGCGCAAGGAAGCGCGAGTGTAATCTGCACAAAAAAGTGTGTTGCGCAAAAAAGCGCAAGTATAAACTGCACAAAAAAGTGCGATGCATAAGAAAAAGCGCGAGTGTAAACTCCACAAAAAAGTGCGATGTGCAAGAAATCAAGGGTGTAAATTGCAGAAAAAAGTGCGATGCGCAAGAAAATGCGAGTGTAATCTGCACAAAAAAGTGCGATGCGAAAGAAAGCGCGAGTGAAAACTGCACAAAAAAGTGCGACGCGTCAGAATGCGTGAGTGTAAATTGCACAAAAAAGTGCAATGTGCAAGAAAGCGCATGTTTAAACTGCACAAAAAAGTGCGATGCGCAACAAACCGCGACTGTAAGCTGCAAAAAAAGTGCGATGCGCAGTAATGGCGCAGTGTAAACTGCACAAAAAAGTGCGATGCGCATGAAAGTGCGAGTGTAATCTGGAGAAAAAAGTGAGATGTGCAAGAAAGCGCGAGTCTAAACTGCACAAAAAGTGCGATGCGCGAGAATGCGCGAGTGTAATCTACACAAAAAAGTGCGATGCGCAATAAAATGCGAGTGTAATCGGCCCAAAAAAGTGCGATCCGCAAGAAAGCGCGAGTGTAAAATGCACAAAAAAGTGCGATGCGCAAGAAAGCGCGAGTGTAATCAGCACAAAAAAGTTCGATGCGCAAGAAAATACGAGTCTAATCCGCACAAAAAAGTGCGATGCGCAAGAAAGCGCGAGTGTAATCAGCACAAAAAAGTGCGATGCGCAAGAAAGCGCGAGTGTAAGCTGCACCAAAAAGTGCGATGCGAAAGAAAATGCGAGTGTAATCTGAAAAAAAAATTGCGATGCGCAAGAAATCTCGTGCGTAAACTGCACAAAAAAGTGCGATGCTCAAGAAAGCGCGACTGTAAGCTGCACAAAAAAGTGCGATGCGCAATAATGCGCGAACGTAATCTGTAGAAAAAAGTGCGATGCGCAAGAAAGCGCGAGTATAAACTGCACAAAAAAGTGCGATGCACAAGAAAGCGCGAGTGTAAACTGCACAAAAAAGTGCGATGCGCAAGAAAATGCGAGTGTAATCTGCACAAAAAATTGCGATGCGCAAGAAAACTCGTCCGTAAACTGCACAAAAAAGTGCGATGCGCAAGAAAGTGCGACTGTAAGCTGCACAAAAAAGTGCGATGCGCAATAATGCGCGAGTGTAATCTGCAGAAAAAAGTGCGATGCGCAAGAAAGCGCGAGTATAAACTGCACAAAAAAGTGCGATGCGCAAGAAAGCGCGAGTGTAAACTGCACAAAAAGTGCGATGCGCAAGAAAGCGCGAGTGTAATCTGCACAAAAAAGTGAGATGCGCAAGAAAGCGCGAGTGTAAACTGCACAAAAAAGTGCGATGCGCAAGAAAGCGTGAGTGTAAACTGCACAAAAAAGTGTGATGCGCAAGAAATCAAGAGTGTAATTAGCACAAAAAAGTGCGATGCGTAAAAAAGCGAGAGTGTAAACTGCAAAAAAAAGTGTGATGCGCAAAAAAGCGCGAGTGTAAACTGCACAAAAAAGTGCGATGCGCAAGAAAGCGCGAATGTAAACTCCACAAAAAAGCGCGATGCGCAAGAAATCAAGAGTGTAAACTGCACAAAAAACTGCGATGCGCAAGGAAGCGCGAGTGTAATCTGCACAAAAAAGTGTGTTGCGCAAAAAAGCGCAAGTATAAACTGCACAAAAAAGTGCGATGCATAAGAAAAAGCGCGAGTGTAAACTCCACAAAAAAGTGCGATGTGCAAGAAATCAAGGGTGTAAATTGCAGAAAAAAGTGCGATGCGCAAGAAAGCGCGAGTGTAATCTGCACAAAAAAGTGCGATGCGAAAGAAAGCGCGAGTGAAAACTGCACAAAAAAGTGCGACGCGTCAGAATGCGTGAGTGTAAATTGCACAAAAAAGTGCAATGTGCAAGAAAGCGCATGTTTAAACTGCACAAAAAAGTGCGATGCGCAACAAACCGCGACTGTAAGCTGCAAAAAAAGTGCGATGCGCAGTAATGGCGCAGTGTAAACTGCACAAAAAAGTGCGATGCGCATGAAAGTGCGAGTGTAATCTGGAGAAAAAAGTGAGATGTGCAAGAAAGCGCGAGTCTAAACTGCACAAAAAGTGCGATGCGCTAGAATGCGCGAGTGTAATCTACACAAAAAAGTGCGATGCGCAATAAAATGCGAGTGTAATCGGCCCAAAAAAGTGCGATCCGCAAGAAAGCGCGAGTGTAAAATGCACAAAAAGTGCGATGCGCCGGAAAGCGTGAGTGTAATCAGCACAAAAAAGTGCGATGCGCATGAAAATGCGAGTGTAATCCGCACAAAAAAGTGCGATGCGCAAGAAAGCGCGAGTGTAATCAGCACAAAAAAGTGCGATGCGCAAGAAAGCGCGAGTGTAAGCTGCACAAAAAAGTGCGATGCGAAAGAAAATGCGAGTGTAATCTGCAAAAAAAATTGCGATGCGCAAGAAATCTCGTGCGTAAACTGCACAAAAAAGTGCGATGCTCAAGAAAGCGCGACTGTAAGCTGCACAAAAAAGTGCGATGCGCAATAATGCGCGAGCGTAATCTGTAGAAAAAAGTGCGATGCGCAAGAAAGCGCGAGTATAAACTGCACAAAAAAGTGCGATGCACAAGAAAGCGCGAGTGTAAACTGCACAAAAAAGTGCGATGCGCAAGAAAATGCGAGTGTAATCTGCACAAAATATTGCGATGCGCAAGAAAACTCGTCCGTAAACTGCACTAAAAAGTGCGATGCGGAAGAAAGTGCGACTGTAAGCTGCACAAAAAAGTGCGATGCGCAATAATGCACGAGTGTAATCTGCAGAAAAAAGTACGATGCGCAAGAAAGCGCGAGTATAAACTGCACAAAAAAGTGCGATGCGCAAGAAAGCGCGAGTGTAAACTGCACAAAAAAGTGAAATGCGCAAGAAAGCGCGTGCGTAAACTTCATGAAAAAGTGCGATGCGCAAGAAAGCGCGAGTATAAACTGCACAAAAAAGGGCAATGCGCAGAAATGCGCGAGTGTAAACTGCACAAAAAGTGCGATGCGCATGAAAGCGCGAGTGTAATCTGCACAAAAAAGTGAGATGCGCCAGAAAGCGCGAGTGTAAACTGCACAAAAAAGTGCGATCCGCAAGAAAGCGTGAGTGTAAACTGCACAAAAAAGTGTGATGCGCAAGAAATCAAGAGTGTAATCAGCACAAAAAAGTGCGATGCGTAAAAAAGCGCGAGTGTAAACTGCACAAAAAAGTGTGATGCGCAAAAAAGCGCGAGTGTAAACTGCACAAAAAAGTGCGATGCGCAAGAAAGCGCGAATGTAAACTCCACAAAAAAGCGCGATGCGCAAGAAATGAAGAGTGTAAACTGCACAAAAAACTGCGATGCGCAAGGAAGCGCGAGTGTAATCTGCACAAAAAAGTGTGTTGCGCAAAAAAGCGCGAGTGTAAACTGCACAAAAAAGTGCGATGCATAAGAAAAAGCGCGAGTGTAAACTCCACAAAAAAGTGCGATGTGCAAGAAATCAAGGGTGTAAATTGCAGAAAAAAGTGCGATGCGCAAGAAAATGCGAGTGTAATCTGCACAAAAAAGTGCGATGCGAAAGAAAGCGCGAGTGTAAACTGCACAAAAAAGTGCGACGCGTCAGAATGCGTGAGTGTAAATTGCACAAAAAAGTGCAATGTGCAAGAAAGCGCGTGTTTAAACTGCACAAAAAAGTGCGATGCGCAACAAAGCGCGACTGTAAGCTGCAAAAAAAGTGCGATGCGCAGTAATGGCGCAGTGTAAACTGCACAAAAAAGTGCGATGTGCATGAAAAGGCGAGTGTAATCCGCACAAAAAAGTGCGATGTGCAAGAAAAGGCGAGTGTAAACTGCACAAAAAGTGCGATGCGCGAGAATGCGCGAGTGTAATCTACACAAAAAAGTGCGATGCGCAATAAAATGCGAGTGTAATCTGCCCAAAAAAGTGCGATCCGCAAGAAAGCGCGAGTGTAAAATGCACAAAAAAGTGCGATGCGCAAGAAAGCGCGAGTGTAATCAGCACAAAAAAGTGCGATGCGCAAGAAAATACGAGTCTAATCCGCACAAAAAAGTGCGATGCGCAAGAAAGCGCGAGTGTAATCAGCACAAAAAAGTGCGATGCGCAAGAAAGCGCGAGTGTAAGCTGCACCAAAAAGTGCGATGCGAAAGAAAATGCGAGTGTAATCTGCAAAAAAAAAATTGCGATGCGCAAGAAATCTCGTGCGTAAACTGCACAAAAAAGTGCGATGCACAAGAAAGCGCGACTGTAAGCTGCACAAAAAAGTGGGATGCGCAATAATGCGCGAGCGTAATCTGTAGAAAAAAGTGCGATGCGCAAGAAAGCGCGAGTATAAACTGCACAAAAAAGTGCGATGCACAAGAAAGCGCGAGTGTAAACTGCACAAAAAAGTGCGATGCGCAAGAAAATGCGAGTGTAATCTGCACAAAAAATTGCGATGCGCAAGAAAACTCGTCCGTAAACTGCACTAAAAAGTGCGATGCGGAAGAAAGCGCGACTGTAAGCTGCACAAAAAAGTGCGATGCGCAATAATGCACGAGTGTAATCTGCAGAAAAAAGTGCGATGCGCAAGAAAGCGCGAGTGTAAACTGCACAAAAAAGTGAAATGCGCAAGAAAGCGCGTGCGTAAACTTCAAGAAAAAGTGCGATGCGCAATAAAGCGCGACTGTAAGCTGCTCAAAAAAGTGCGATGCGCAGAAATGCGTGAGTGTAAACTGCACAAAAAGTCCGATGCGCATGAAAGCGCGAGTGTAATCTGCACAAAAAAGTGAGATGCGCAAGAAAGCGCGAGTGCAAACTGCACAAAAAAGTGCGATGCGCAAGAAAGCGGGAGTGTAATCTGCACAAAAAAGCGCGATGCGCAAGAAAAGGCGAGTGTAATCCGCACAAAAAAGTGCGATCCGCAAGAAAGCGCCAGTGTAAATTGCACAAAAAAGTGCGATGCGCAAGAAAACGCAAGTGTAATCTGCACAAAAGAGCGAGATGCGCAAGAAAGCGCGAGTGTAAACTGCACAAAAATGTGCGATGCGCAAGAAAGGTTGAGTGTAATCTGCACAAAAAAGTGTGATGCGCAAGAAAATGCGAGTGTAATCCCGACAAAAAAGTGCGATGCGCAGGAAAGCGCGTGTGTAAACTGTACAAAAAAGTGCGATGCGCAATAAAGCGCGATTGTAAGCTGCAGAAAAAAGTACGTTGCGCAGAAATGCGCGCGTGTAAACTACACAAAAAGTGCGATGCGCATGAAAGCGCGAGTATAAACTGCACAAAAAAGTGAGATGCGCAAGAAAGCGCGAGTGTAAACCGCACAAAAAAGTGCGATGCGCAACAAAGCGTGAGTGTAATCTGTACAAAAAAGTGCGATGCGCAGGAAAATGCGAGTGTAATCCACACAGAAAAGTGCAATCCGCAAGAATGCGAGAGTGTAAACTGCACAAAAAAGTGTTATGTGCAAGAAAATGCGAGTGTAAACTGCACAAAAAATTGCAATGCGCAAGAAAACTCGACTGTGAGCTGCACAAAAGAGTGCGATGCGTAGAAATGCGCGAGTGTAAACTGCACAGAAAGTGCGATACGCAAGAAAGCGCGAGTGTAATCTGCAGGAAAAAGTGCGATGCGCAAGAAAGCGCTAGTATAAACTGCACAAAAAAGGGCGATGCGCACAAATGCTCAAGTGTAAACTGCACAAAAAGTGCGATGCGCGTTAAAGCGCGAGTGTAATCTGCACAAAAAAGTGAGATGCGCCAGAAAGTGCGAGTGTAAACTGCACAAAAAAGTGCGATCCGCAAGAATGCGTGAGTGTAATCAGCCCAAAAAAGTGCGATGCGCACGAAAATGCGAGCATAATCTACGCAAAAAAGTGCGATGCGCAAGAAATCAAGAGTGTAAACTGCACAAAAAAGTGCAATGCGTAAGAAATCAAGAGTGTAATCTGCACAAAAAAGTGCAATGCGTAAAAAAGCGCGAGTGTAAACTGCCCAAAAAAGTGCGATGCGCAAAAACGTTCGAGTGTAAACTGCACAAAAAAGTGCGATGCGCAAGAAAGCGCGAGTGTAAACTCCACAAAAAAGTGCGATGTGCAAGAAATCAAGGGTGTAAACTGCACAAAAAAGTGCGATGCGCAAGAAAATGCGAGTGTAATCTGCACAAAAAAGTGCGATGCGAAAGAAAGCGCGAGTGTAAACTGCACAAAAAAGTGCAACGCGTAAGAAAGCGCGAGTGTAAATTGCACAAAAAAGTGCAATGTGCAAGAAAGCGCGTGTTTAAACTGCACAAAAAAGTGCGATGCGCAAGAAAGCGCGACTGTAAGCTGCAAAAAAAGTGCAATGCGCAGTAATGGCGCAGTGTAAACAGCACAAAAAAGTGCGATGCGCATGAAAGCGCGAGTGTAATCTGCACAAAAAAGTGAGATGTGCAAGAAAGCGCGAGTCTAAACTGCACAAAAAGTGCGATGCGCAAGAATGCGCGAGTGTAATCTACACAAAAAAGTGCGTTGTCCAAGAAAATGCGATTGTAATCTACCCAAAAAAGTGCGATCCGCAAGAAAGCGCGAGTGTAAAATGCACAAAAAAGTGCGATGCGCAAGAAAGCGCGAGTGTAATCAGCACAAAAAAGTGCGATGCGCAAGAAAATGCGAGTCTAATCTGCACAAAAAAGTGCGATGCGCAAGAAAGCGCGAGTGTAAACTGCACAAAAAAGTGCGATGCGAAAGAAAATGCGAGTATAATCTGCACAAAAAATTGCGATGCACAAGAAATCTAGTGCGTAAACTGCACAAAAAAGTGCGATGCTCAAGAAAGCGCGACTGTAAGCTGCACAAAAAAGTGCGATGCGCAATAATGCGCGAGCGTAATCTGTAGAAAAAAGTGCGATGCGCAAAAAAGCACGAGTATAAACTGCACAAAAAAGTGCGATGCACAAGAAAGCGCTAGTGTAAACTGTACAAGAAAGTGCGATGCGCAAGAAAGCGCGAGTGTAATCTGCACAAAAAATTGCGATGCGCAAGAAAGCGGGAGTGTAAACTTGGCAAAAAAGTGCGATGCGTAAGAAAACGCGAGTGTAATCTGCACAAAAAAGTGAGATGCGCAAGAAAGTACGATTGTAAACTGCACACCAAAGTGCGATGAACAAGAAAACGAGTCTGTAAACTGCCCAAAAAAGTGCAATGCGCAAGAAAGCGCGACTGTAAGCTGCACAAAAAAGTGCGATGCGCAATAATCCGCGAGTGTAAACTGCACAAAAAAATGCGATGCGCAAGAAACGCGAGTGTAATGTGCACAGAAAAGTGCGACGCGCAAGAAAACGCGAGTGTAATCTGCACAAAAAAGTGCGATGCGCAAGAAAGCGCGTGTGTAAACCGCACAAAAAAGTGCGATGCGTAAGAAAGTGCGAGTGTAAACTCCATAAAAAAGTGCGATGCGCAGGAAAGCGTGAGTGTAAAGTCCACAAAAAAGTGTGATGTGCATGGAATGAAGAGTGTAAACTGCACAAAAAAGTGCGATGCGCAAGAGAACGCAAGTGTAATCTGTACAAAAAAGTGCGATGCGCAAGAAAGCGCGAATGTAAACAGCACAAAAAAGTGCGATGCGCATGAAAGCGCGACTATAAACTGCACAAAAAAGTGCGATGCGCCAAAAAGCACGTGTGTAAGCTGCACAAAAATGTACAATGCGAAAGAAAGCGCGACTGTAAGCCGCACAAAAAAGTGCGATGCGTAATAATGCGCGAGTGTAAACTGCAGAATAAAGTGCGATAGGCAAGAAAGCGCGAGTGTAAACAGCACAAAAAAGTGCGATGCGCAAGAAAGCGCGAGTGTAAACTCCACAAAAAAGTGCCACGCACAAGAAATCAAGAGTGTAAACTGGACAAAAAAGTGCGATGCGCAAGAGAAGCGCGTGTGTAAACTACAGAAAAAACTGCGATGCGCATGAAAACGCGAGTGTAATCTGGAAAAAAAAGTTCGATGCGCAAGAAAGCGTGTCTGTAAATTGCACAAAAAAGTGCGATGAGCAGGAAAGCGCGACTGTAAGCTGCACAAAAAAGTGCGATGCGCAGTAATGCTAGAGTGTAAACTGCCCAAAAAAGTGCGATGCGCATGAAAGCGCGAGCGTAATCTACACAAAAGTGAGATGCGCAGGAAAGCAGGAGTGTAAACTACACAAAAAAGTGCGATGCACAAGAAAGCGCGACTGTAAGCTGCACAAAAAAGTGCGATGCGCAAGAAAACACGAGTGTAATCTGCACAAAAAAGTGCGATGCGCAAAAGAGCGCGAGTGCAAACTGCACAAAAAAGTGCGATGCGCAAGAAAGCGCGATTGTAAACTACACAAAAAAGTGCGATGCGCAGGAAATAAAGAGTGGAAACAGCACAAAAAAGTGCGATGTTCAAGAGAACGCGAGTGTAATCTGCACAAAAAGGTGCGATGCGCAAGAAAGCGCGAGTGTAAACTGCACAAAAAAGTGTGATGCGCATGAAAGCGCGACTATAAACTGCACATAAAAGTGCGATGCGCAAGAAAGCGCGTGTGTAAACTGTACAAAAAAGTGCGATGCACAAGAAAGCGCGACTGTTAGCTGCACAAAAAAGTACGATGCGCAGTAATGCGCGAGTGTAAAGTGCACAAAAAAGTGCGATGCGCATGAAAGCGCGTGTGTAAACTGTACAAAAAAGTGCGATGCACAAGAAAGCGCGACTGTTAGCTGCACAAAAAAGTACGATGCGCGGTAATGCGCGAGTGTAAAGTGCACAAAAAAGTGCGATGCGCATGAAAGCTCGAGTGTAATCTGCACAAAAAAGTGAGATGCGCAAGAAAGCGGGAATGTAAAGTGCACAAAAAAGTGCGATGCGCAACAAAACGCAAGTGTAAACTGCACAAATAATTGGGATGCGCAAGAAAACGGTGTAAACTGCACAAAAAAGTGCGATGCGCAAGATAGCGCGACTGTAAGCTGCACAAAAAATCGCGATGCGCAATAACGCGGCAGTGTAAACTTTACAAAAAAGTGCGCTGCGCATGAAAGCGCGTGTGTAAACTGCACAAAAAGCTGCGATTCGCAGCAAATTGCGAGTGTAAACTGCACAAAAAATTGTGATGCACAAGAAAGCACGTGTGTAAACTACACAAAAAAGTGCGATGCGCAAGAAAACGCGACTGTGAGCCGCACAAAAAAGTGCGATGCGTAGTAATGCGCGAGTGTAAAGTGCACAAAAAAGTGCCAGGCGCATGAAAGCGCGAGTGTATTCTGCACAAAAAAGTGAGCTGCGCAAGAAAGCGGGAATGTAAAGTGCACAAAAAAGTGCAATGCGCAACAAAACGCGAGTGTAAACTGCACAAATAATTGGGATGCGCAAGAAAACGCGTGTAAACTGCACAAAAAAGTGCGATGCGCAAGATAGCGCGACTGTAAGCTGCACAAAAAATCGCGATGCGCAATAACGCGGCAGTGTAAACTTCACAAAAAAGTGCGCTGCGCATGAAAGCGCGTGTGTAAACTGCACAAAAAGCTGCGATTCGCAGCAAATTGCGAGTGTAAACTGCACAAAAAATTGTGATGCACAAGAAAGCGCGTGTGTAAACTGCACAAAAAAGTGCGATGCGCAAGAAAACGCGACTGTGAGCCGCACAAAAAAGTGCGATGCGTAGTAATGCGCGAGTGTAAAGTGCACAAAAAAGTGCCAGGCGCATGAAAGCGCGAGTGTAATCTGCACAAAAAAGTGAGATGCGCAAGAAAGCGTGAGTGTAAATTGCACAAAAAAGTGCGATGCGCAACAAAACGCGAGTGTAAACTGCACAAAAAATTGGGATGTGCAAGAAAACGCGTGTCTAAACTGCACAAAAAAGTGCGATGCGCAAGAAACCGCGACTGTAAGCTGCAAAAAAAAGTGCGATGCGCATGAAAGCGCGAGTGTAATCTGCACGAAAAATTGAGATCCGCAAGAAGGCAGGAGTGTAAACTGCACAAAAAAGTGCGATGCACAAGAAACCGCGAGTGTAATCTGTACAAAAAAGTGCGATGCGCAAGAAAATACGAGTATAATCCGCATAGAAAAGTGCGATCCGCAAGAAAGCGCGAGTGTAAACTGCACAAAAAAGTGCGATGCGTAAGAAAACGCGAGTGTATTCTGCACAAAAAAGTGAGATGCTCAAGAAAGCGCAAGTGTAAACTGCACAAAAAATTGCGATGTCCAACAAAAGGCATGTGTAAACTGTCCAAAAAAGTGCAATGCGCAAGAAAGCACGACTGTAAGCCGCACAAAAAAGTGCGATGCGCAAGAAAACGGAAGTGTAATCTGTACAAAAAAGTGCGATGCGCAAGAAAGCGCGAGTGTAATCTGCACAAAAAAGTGCGATGCGCAAGAAAGCGCGAGTGTAAACTGCACAAAAAAGTGCGATGCGCAAGAAAGTGCGAGTGTAAACTCCACAAAAAAGTGCGATGCGCAAGAAAAGCGAGTGTAATCTGCACAAAAAAGTAAGATGCGCAAGAAAACGTGAGTGCAATCTGCACAAAAAGTGTGACGCGCAAGAAAGCGCGAGTGTAAACTGCACAAAAAAGAGAGATGCGCAAGAAAATACGTGTGTAAGCTGCACAAAAAAGTGCGATGCGCAAGAAAACGCAAGCGTAATCTGCACAAAAAAGTGCGATGCGAAAGAAACGGCGAGTGGAAACTGCACAAAAAAGCGCGACGCGCAAAAAAGTGCGAGTGTAAACTGCACAAAAAAGTGCGAGGCGCAAAAAAGCGCGAGTGTAAACTCCACAAAAAAGTGAGATGTGCAAGAAATCCAGGGTGTAAACTGCACAAAAAAGTGTGATGCGCAAGAAAACGCGAGTGTAATTTGCACAAAGAAGTGTGATGCGCAAAAAAATACGAGGGTAAACTGCACAAAAAAGTGCGATGCGCAAGAAAACGCGAGCGTAAACTGCACAAAAAATTGCGGTGCACAAGAAAATGCATGTGTAAACTGCACAAAAAATTGCGATGCGCAAGAAAGCGCGACTGTAAGCTGCACAAAAAAGTGCGATGCGCAATAATGCGCGAGTGTAAACTGCACAAAAAAGTACGATGCACACGAAAGAGTGAGTGTAATCTGCACAAAAAAGTGAGATGCGCAAGAAAGCGGGAGTGTAAACAACACAAAAAAGTTCGATGCGCAAGAAAACGCGAGTGTAAACTGCACAAAAAATTGTGATGTGCTAGAAAGCACCTGTGTAAACTGCACAAAAAAGTGCGATACGCAATAAAACGCGACTGTAAGCTGCACAAAAAAGTGCGATGCGCAGAAATGCGCGAGTGCAAACTGCACAAAAAAGTGCGATGCGTAAGAAAGCACGAGTGTAATCTGCCCAAAAAAGTGCGATGCGCAAGAAAATGCGAGTGTAATCCGCACAAAAAAGTGAGATGCGCAAGAAAGTGCGAGTGTAAACTGCACAAAAAAGAGCGATGCGCAAGAAAGCGCGAGTGTAAACTGCACAAAAAATTGCGATGCGCATGAAAATGCGTGTAAACTGCACAAAAAAGCGCGATGCGCAAGAAAGCGCGACTGTAAGCTGTACAAAAAAGTGTGATGCGCAATAATGCGCGAGTGTAAACTGCACAAAAAAGTGCGATGCGCAAGAAAACGCGAGTGTAAACTGCACAAAAAATTGCGATGCGCAAGAAAACACGTGTAAACTACACAAAAAAGTGCGATGCGCCAGAAACCGCGAATGTAAACTGCACAAAAAACTGCGATGCGCAAGAAACCGCGAATGTAAACTGCACAAAAAAGTGCGATGCGCAATAATGAGCGAGTGCAAACTGCAAAAAAAAGTGCGATGAGCAAGAAAGCGCGTGTTTAAACTGTACAAAAAAGTACGATGCGCAAGAAAGCGCGACTGTAAGCTGCAAAAAAAGTGCGACACACAGTAATGGCACAGTGTAAACTGCACAAAAAAGTGCGATGCGCATGAAAGCGCGATTGTAATCTGCACAAAAAAGTGAGATGCGCAAGAAAGCGCAAGTGTAAACTACACAAAAAAGTGCGATGCGCAAGAAAATGCGAGTGTAATCTGCACAAAAAAGTGCGATCCGCAAGAAAGCGCGAGTGTAAAATGCACAAAAAAGTGCGATCCGCAAGTAAGCGTGAGTGTAAACTACACAAAAAGTGCGATGCCCAAGAAATCAAGAGTGTAAACTGCACAAAAAAGTGCGACGCGCAAGGAAGCGCAAGTGTAATCTGGACAAAAAAGTGCGATGCGCAAGAAAGCGGGAGTGTAAACTGGACAAAAAAGTGCGATGCGCAAGAAAACGCGAGTGTAATCTGCACAAAAAAGTGAGATGCGAAAGAAAGCGCGATTGTAAACTGCACAAAAAAGTGCGATGCGCAAGAAAACGCTTGTGTAAACTGCACAAAAAAGTGCAATTCGCAAGAAAGCGCGACTGTAAGCTGCACAAAAAAGTGCGATGCGCAGTAATGCGCGAGTGTAAACTACACTAAAAAATGCGATGCGCAAGAAACGCAAGTGTAATGTGCACAAAAAGGTGCGATGCGCAAGAAAACGCGAGTGTAATCTGCACAAAAAAGTGCGATGCGCGAGAAAGCGCGAGTGTAAACCGCACAAAAAAGTGCGATGCGCAAGAAAGCGCGAGTGTAAGCTACACAAAAAAGTGCGATGCACAAGAAAGCGTGAGTGTAAAGTCTACTAATAAGTGCGATGTGCAAGAAATGAAGAGTGTAAGCTGCACAAAAAAGTGCAATGCGCAAGAGAACGCAAGTGTAATCTGTACAAAAAAGTGCAATGCGCAAGAAAGCACGAGTGTAAACTGCACAAAAAAGTGCGATGCGCATGAAAGCGCGACTGTAAACTGCACAAAAAAGTGCGATGCGGAAGAAAGCGCGAGTGTAATCTGCACAAAGAAGTGACATGCGCAAGAAAGCACAACTGTAAGCCGCACAAAAAAGTGCGATGCGCATGAATGCGCGAGTGTAATCTGCACAAAGAAGTGAGATGCGCAAGAAAGCGCAACTGTAAGCTGCACAAAAAAGTGCAATGCGAAATAATGCGCGAGTGTAAACTGCACAAAAAAGTGCGATGGGCAAGAAAGCGCGAGTGTAAACAGCACAAAAAAGTGCAATGCACAAGAAAGCGCGAGTGTAAACTGTACAAAAAAGTGCGATGCACAAGAAATCAAGAGTGTAAACTGCACAAAAAAGTGCGATGCGCAAGAGATCGCGAGTGTAATCTGTACAAAAAAGTGCGATGCGCAAGAAAGCGCGAGTGTAAACTACACAAAAAACTGCGATGTGCATGAAAGCGCAAATGTAAACCGGACAAAAAAGTTCGATGCGCAAGAAAGCGTGTCTTTAAACTGCACAAAAAAGTGCGATGAGCAAGAAAGTGCGACTGTAAGCTGCACAAAAAAGTGCGATGCGCATGAAAGCACGAGTGCAATCTGCTCAAAACAGTGAGATGCGCAAGAAAGCAGGAGTGTAAACTGCACAAAAAAGTGCGATGTGCAAGAAAGCGCGACTGTAAGCTACACAAAAAAGTGCGATGCGCAGTAATGCTCGAGTGTAAACAGCACAAAAAAGTGCAATGCGCATGAAAGCGCGAGTGTAATCTGCACAAAAAAGTGCGATGCACAAGTGAACGCAAGTGTAAACTGCACAAAAAAGTGCGATGCGCAAGAAAGCGCGACTGTCAGCTGCACAAAAAAGTGCGATGCGAAAGAAAACACGAGCGTAATTTGCAAAAAAAAGTGCGATATGCAAAAACGAGCGAGTGTAAACTGCTCAAAAAAGTGCGATGCGCAAGAAAGCGCGAGTGTAAACTCCACAAAAAAGTGTGATGTGCAAGAAATCAAGGGTGTAAACTGCACAAAAAAGTGCGATGCGCAAGAAAACGCGAGTGTAAACTGCACAAAAAAGTGAGATGCTCAAGAAAGCGCAAGTGTAAACTGCAGAAAAAATTGCGATGCGCAAGAAAACGCATGTGTAAACTGTCCAAAAAAGTGCAATGCGCAAGAAAGCACGACTGTAAGCTGCACAAAAAAGTGTGATGCGCAAGAAGGCGCGAGTGTAATCTGCACAAAAAAGTGCGATGCACAAGAAATCGCGAGTGTAAACGGCACAAAAAAGTGCGATGCACAAGAAAGTGCGAGTGTAAACTCCACAAAAAAGTGCGATGCGCAAGAAAAGCGAGTGTAATCTGCACAAAAAAGTAAGATGCGCAAGAAAATGTGAGTGCAATCTGCACAAAAAGTGCGACGCGCAAGAAAGCGCGAGTGTAAACTGCACAAAAAAGAGAGATGCGCGAGAAAATACGTGTGTAAACTGCAGAAAAAAGTGCGATGCGAAAGAAACGGCGAGTGGAAACTGCACAAAAAAGTGCGACGCGCAAGAAAGCGCGAGTGTAATCTCCACAAAAAAGTGCGATGTGCAAGAAATGAAGGGTGTAAACTGCACAAAAAAGTGCGATGCGCAAGAAAACGCGAGTGTAATCTGCACAAAGAAGTATGTTGCACAAAAAAATGCGAGGGTAAACTGCACGAAAAAGTGTGATGCGCGAGAAAACGCGAGCGTAAGCTGCACAAAAAATTGCGATGCGCAAGAACGCGCGACTGTAAGCTGCACAAAAAAGTGCGATGCGCAATAATGCGCGAGTGTAAACTGCACAAAAAAGTACGACGCACACGAAAGCGTGAGTGTATTCTGCACAAAAAAGTCAGATGCGCAAGAAAGCGGGAGTGTAAACAACACAAAAAAGTTCGATGCGCAAGAAAACGCGAGTGCAAACAGTACAAAAAATTGTGATGTGCAAGAAAGCACCTGTGTAAACTGCACAAAAAAGTGCGATACGCAGTAAAACGCGACTGTAAGCTGCCCAAAAAAGTGCGATGCGCAGAAATGCGCGAGTGCAAACTGTACAAAAAAGTGCGATGCGTAAGAAAGCGCGAGTGTAATCTGCCCAAAAAAGTGCGATGCGCAAGAAAATGCGAGTGTAATCCTCACAAAACAGTGAGATGTGCAAGAAAGTGCGAGTGTAAACTGCACAAAAAAGAGCGATGCGCAACAAAGCGCGAGTGTAAACTGCACAAAAAATTGCGATGCGCATGAAAACGCGTGTAAACTGCACAAAAAAGTGCGATGCGCAAGAAAGCGCGACTGTAAGCTGCACAAAAAAGTGTGATGCGCAATAATGCGCGAGTGTAAACTGCACAAAAAAGTGCGATGCGCGAGAAAGCACCATTGTAAACCGCACAAAAAGTGGCGATGGCGCAAGAAAGCGCGAGTGTAAAACTACACAAAAAAGTGCGCTGCGCAAGAAAGGTGAGTTGTAAAGTCTACTAACAAGTGCGATGTGAACAAAATGAAGAGTGTAGATTCACAAAAAGTGCAATGCGCAAGAGAACGCAAGTGTAATCTGTACAAAAAAAGTGCAATGCGCAAGAAAGCACGAGTGTAAACTGCACAAAAAAGGTGATGCGCATGAAAGCGCGACAGTAAACTGCACAAAAAAGGTGCGGCGGAAGAAAAGAAAGCGTGAGTGTAATCTGCACAAGAATGAGATGAGCAAGAAACGCACAACTTGTAAGCCGCACAAAAAAGTGCGATGCGCAATAATGCGCGAGTATAACTGCAAAAAAAAGTGCAATGCGCATGAAAGCGCAAGTGTAATCTGCACAAAGAAGTGAGATGCGCAAGAAAGCGCAACTGTAAGCTGACAAAAAATGCAATGAAAAATAATGCGAGTGTAAACTGCACAAAAAGTGCGATGGGCAAGAAAGCGCGAGTGGTAAACAGCACAAAAAAGTGCGGCACAAGAAAGCGCGTGTGTAAACTTTACAAAAAGTGCGATGCGCAAGAAATCAAGAGTGTAAACTGCACAAAAAAGTGCGATGCGCAAGAGATCGCGGAGTGTAATCTGAACAAAAAGTGCGATGCGCAAGAAAGCGCGAGGTAAACAACACAAAAAACGCGATGGTCTGAAAGCGCACATGTAAACCGGACAAAAAAGTTCGATGCGCAAGAAAGCGTAGTGTCTTTAAACTGCACAAAAAGTGCGAGGAGCAAGAAAGTGCGACTGTAAGCTGCACAAAAAAGTGCGATGCGCATGAAGCGCGAGTGCAATCTGCTCAAACAGTGAGATGCGCAAGAAAGCAGGAGTGTAAACTGCACAAAAAAGTGCGATGCGCAAGAAAGCGCGACTGTAAGCTGCACAAAAAAGTGCGATGCGCAGTAATGCTCGTGTGTAAACAGCACAAAAAAAGTGCAATGTGCATGAAAGTACGAGTGTAATCTGCACAAAAAAGTGCGATGCGCAAGAAAGCGCGACTGTCAGCTGCACAAAAAAGTGCGATACGCAAGAAAACACGAGCGTAATCTGCAAAAAAAGTGCGATACGCAAAAAAGTGCGAGTGTAAACTGCACAAAAAAGTACGATGCGCAAGAAAATGCGAGTGTAAAACTCCACAAAAAAGTGCGATGGTGCAAGAAATCAAGGGTTTAACTGCACAAAAAGTGCGAGCGCAAGAAAACGCGAGTGTAATCTGCACAAAAAAGTGCGATGCGAAAGAAAGCGCGAGTGTAAACTGCACAAAAATGTGCGATGCGTAAGAAAGCGCGAGTGTAAATTGCGCAAAAAACTGCAATGCGCAAGAAAGCGCGTGTTTAAACTGCCAGAAAAAGTGCGATGTGCAACAAAAGCGCGACTGTAAGCTGCAAAAAAAGTGCAATGCGTAGTAATGGCGCAGTGGAAATTGCACAAAAAAGTGCGATGCGCATGAAAGCGCGTGTGTAATCTGCACAAAAAAGTGAGCTGTGCAAGAAAGAGCGAGTGTAAACTTCACAAAAAGTGCGATGCGCAAGAATGCGCGAGTGTAATCTACACAAAAAAGTGCGATGCGCAAGAAAATGCGAGTGTAATCCGCCCAAATAAAGTGCGATCCGCAAGAAAGCGCGAGTGTAAAACGCACCAAAAAGTGCGATGCGCAAGAAAATGCGAGTGTAATCCGCCCAAAAAAGTGCGATCCGCAAGAAAGCGCGAGTGTAAAATGCACAAAAAAGTGCAATGCGCAAGAAAGCGCGAGTGTAATCAGCACAAAAAAGTGCGATGCGCAAGAAAATGCGAGTCTATTCCGCACAAAAATGTGCGATCCACAAGAAAGCACGAGTGTAAACTGCACAGAAAAGTGCGATGCGAAAGAAAATGCAAGTGTAATCTACACAAAAAATTGCGATGCGCAAGAAATCTCGTGCGTAAACTGCACAAAAAAGTGCGATGCGCAAGAAAGCGCGACTGTAAGCTACACAAAAAAGTGCGATGCGCAATAATGCGCAAGCGTAATCTGCAGAAAAAAGTGCGATGCGCAAGAAAGTGCGAGTACAAACTGCACAAAAAAGTGCGATCCACAAGAAACCGCAAGTGTAAACTGCACAAAAAAGTGCGATGCGCAAGAAAATGCGAGTGTAACTTGCACAAAAAATTACGATGCGCAAGAAAACTCGTCCGTAAACTGCATAAAAAAGTGCGATGCGCAAGAAAGCGTGACTGTAAGCTGCACAAAAAAGTGCGATGCGCAATAATGCGCGAGTGTAATCTGCACAAAAAAGTGCGATGCGCAGGAAAACGCGAGGGTAAACTGCACAAAAAAGTGCGATGCGCAAAAAAGCGCATGTGTAAACTGCACAAAAAAGTGTGATGCACAATAAAGCGTGACTGTAAGCAGCACAAAAAAGTGCGATGCACAGAAATGCGCGAGTGTAAACTGCACAAAAAGTGCGATGCGCATGAAAGCGGGAGTGTAACCTGCACAAAAACGTGAGAAGCACAAGAAAGCGCGAGTGTAAACTGCACAAAAAAGTGCAATGCGCAAGAAAGCGGGAGTGTAATCTGCACAAAAAACTATGATGCGCAAGCAAATGCGAGTGCAATCCGCACAAAAAAGTGCGATCCGCAAGAAAGTGCGAGTGTAAACTGCACAAAAAAGTGCGATGCGCAAGAAAACGCAAGAGTAATCTGCACAAAAAAGTGAGATGCGCAAGAAAGCGCGAGTGTAAACTGCACAAAAAAGTGTGATGCGCAAGAAAGCGTGAGTGTAATCTGCACAAAAAAGTGCGATGCGTAAGAAAATTCGAGTCCAATCCGCACAAAAAAGTGCGATGCGCAATAAAGCGCGACTGTAAGCTGCACAAAAAAGAGCGATGCGCAGTAATGCGTGAGTGTAATCTGCAAAAAAAAGTGCGATGCGCAAGAAAGCGCGAGCATAAACTGCACAAAAAAGTGCGACCCGCAAGAAAGCGTGAGTGTAAACTACACAAAAAAGTGCGATGAGCAAGAAAGTACATGTGTAAACTGCACAAAAAAGTGCGATGCACAATAAAGCGCGACTGTAAGCGGCACAAAAAAGTGCGATGCGCAGAAACGCACGTGTGTAAACTGCACAAAAAGTGCGATGCGCATGAAAGCGTGAGTGTAATCTGCACAAAAAAGTGAGATCCGCAAGAAAGCGCGAGTCTAAACTGCACAAAAAAGTGCGATGCGCAAGAAAGCGGGAGTGTAATCTGCACAAAAAAGTGCGATGCGCAAGAAAATGCGAGTGTAACCCGCACAAAAAAGTGCGATGCGCAAGAAAGCGCGAGTGTAAACTGCACAAAAAAGTGCGATGCGCAAGAAAACGCAAGTGTAATCAGCACAAAAATGTGAGATGCGCAAGAAAGCGCGAGTGTAAACTGCACAAAAAAGTGCAACGCGCAAGAAAGCGGGAGTGAAATCTGCACAAAAAAGTGCGATGCGCAAGAAAAAATGCGAGTGTAATCCGCACAAAAAAGTGCGATGCGCAGGAAAGCGCGTGTGTAACTGCACAAAAAAGTCCGAAGCGCAATAACGCGCGACTGTAAGCTGCACAAAAAAGTGTGATGCGCAATAATGCGCGAGTGTAATCTGTAGAAAAAAGTGCGATGCGCAAGAAAGCGCGAGTATAAACGGCGCAAAAAAGTGCGATGCGCAAGAAAGCGCGAGTGTAAACTGCACAAAAAAGTGCGATGCAAAAGAAAGCCCGTGCGCAATAAAGCTCAACTGTAAGCTGCACAAAAAAGTGCGATGCGCAATAAAGCGCGACTGTAAGCTGCACAAAAAAGTGCGATGCGCAGAAATGCCCGAGTGTAAACTGCACAAAAAAGTGCGATGCGCAATAAAGCGCGAGTATAAACTGCACAAAAAAGTACGATGCGCAAGAAAGCGCGAGTGTAAACTGCACAAAAAAGTGCGATGCGTAAGAAAGCGCGTGTGTAAACTGTACAAAAAAGTGCGATGCACAATAAAGCGCGACTGTAAGCTGCACAAAAAACTGCGATGCGCAGAAATGCGCGAGTGTAAAATTCACAAAAAGTGCGATGCGCATGAAAGCGCGAGTGTAATCTGTACAAAATAGTGACATGCGCAAGAAAGCGCGAGTGTAAGCTACACAGAAAAGCGCGATCCGCAAGAAAGCGTGAGTGGAATCAGCACAAAAAAGTGCGATACGCAAGAAAATGCGAGCATAATCTACACAAAAAAGTGCAGTGCGCAAGAAAGCGCGAGTGTAAACTACACAAAAAAGTGCGTTGCGCAAGAAATCAAGAGTGTAAACTGTACGAAATAGTGCGATGCGCAAGGAAGCGCGAGTATAACTGCACAAAAAAGTGCGATGCACAAGAAAGCGCGAGTGTAAACTGCACAAAAAAGTGCGATGCGCAAGAAAATGCGAGTGTAATTTGCACAAAAAATTGCGATGCGCAAGAAAACTCGTCCGTAAACTGCATAAAAAAGTGCGATGCGCAAGAAAGCGCGACTGTAAGCTGCACAAAAAAGTGCGATGCGCAATAATGCACGAGTGTAATCTGCAGAAAAAAGTGCGATGCGCAAGAAAGCGCGAATGTAAACTGCACAAAAAAATGCGATGCGCAAGAAAGCGCGTGTGTAAACTGCACAGAAAAGTGCGATGCGCAAGAAAATGCGAGTGTAATCTGCACAAAAAATTGCGATGCGCAAGAAAACTCGTCCGTAAACTGCATAAAAATGTGCGATGCGCAAGAAAGCGCGACTGTAAGCTGCACAAAAAAGTGCGATGCGCAATAATGCGCGAGTGTAAACTGCACAAAAAAGTGCGATGCGCAAGAAAGCGTGAGTGTAATCTTTACAAAAAAGTGCTATGCGTAAGAAAATTCGAGTGTAATCCGCACAAAAAAGTGCGATGCGCAGGAAAGCGCGTGTGTAAACTGCACAAAAAAGTGCGATGCGCAATAAAGCGCGACTGTAAGCTGCACAAAAAAGTGCGATGCGCAATAATGCGCGTGTGTAATCTGCAGAAAAAAGTGCGATGCGCAAAAAAGCGCGAGAGTAT